>CM028343.1:3479246-3896166 GCA_016618105.1 Dendrobium huoshanense | reverse complement strand
TGGACTTAGTGTTCGACACACACTAAGACCCGTGTCCTAGCTAATGCAATGCAAAACCTGGACTTACCCCGGCCTGGATTGGGGGAGCCAGCTAACCACCTAATCGATTTAAAACCATGCTGTCAAGTCAGTTATGAAAGATGGGTGGGAGGTACAATTTATTGGAAAGAGGATCGACATCTAGAGAATTTCCTAAGTGGTCCTGGACTTATGTTGGGTGAATGCCCCTAACTAATGCAATTAAATTTTAATTAAATTGATTTCTAATGCAATGCATGCTAGTTAAAATGTCAGCTCATGAATACTATAGAAGTTTAAAAACAGGCTTATAGAAAATAAATTTTTAGAAAAGACTGAGTCTCCCTAGGTCCGGCACTTCATCCTCATAGGCCAGATTATCCAGACTCTACCCGCAGGCAGGGAGATGTCTTATTAGAAGGAGAGAGAAGATGCAATAATATGCATGCGACCCCGGACGATTCCGGCAATTTCCTAGGTTCGTTAAGTTTCTATGTTATTTAAAACCTAAACTTTTAGGAGTTAGTTATGAGTAGAAGAATTTTTAGTCCTTAGAGAGCCTAACGGAATCCAGGCGAAAACAAGAGCGGCATGCAAGAAAGAAACCTAGAAAAAGCAGGTAATTCTACTGCGCAATCAGGTAAACACATCAATATAAATCCAACAAATCAAATAAATGTCCATAGGCCAACTGCCCTTTAATTACAACCCAGGGTATGCAGGAAAAGTAAAGTGGCCGGGCACCACTGCCAACAACCCGGATTTCTAAGCCTATGACAGACGCCAACAACTTTGAGTGGGATATTGAGTCTTCAATCTTCAATATCTTCAGTCTCCTGGGTTTCCTCTCCTTAGACTCCTTGGATCACTCCTCCTTGGACTCCTTGGATCCGTTGTGGCTTGAATATCCAAACGAATAGACAATTCCCCCTAGTAGGGGTGTATTGCCTTTTCTCTTTGGATATCTAAAGCCATCCAGCTCGATCTTCCAAATGGAAGAAGACTCTCCCCTTAGGGATGCCTTCTTCTTTTGGAATCCGAACTGGATAAGAATATCCCAACTCGAAGTTGTTTTCACAACTCTTAACAATATTACAAATTTTAACATTAAATAGAAAGCAGAAAATCTAAGAATCCCTGCAAGGTTATCCTAGTAAAAATCATCCCAAGCAATTTATATGGAAATGAAAATGCTAACACCATTGACCCTGTGCCAAGCAATGCTCTTAATTATGAGGGCTAAGCAGCTCCATCTGTACAGTTATAATTATTAATTTTAGCCCTCATTTTTATTTAGGGGGAGCTGAGCAAGCACCTGCATAAAATATTATTAGAAATAATTATAGTGCTCCCCCTTTTTATCAGCATGAGCATGGCCACCTGCACGGAAGAACAGTATATGTATAGCGCTCCTAACCTATGGGTAAGTCTAACGCTCACATCCAGAGTGCAGAAAAAGTAAGCAAACACACCAATCATTTTTCAAACAGCATGCAGTGAAAACTACGGAAAGCTCCGGCACACAGCAGAAAAGTAAAACCCAGCGGCCTAACCTAGGTCTAGAAGTGGTGCCCTAGCAAACCATTCTATGTGTGTGTAAGGCTTGTGTAGTTTGGATAGATCCTAGGCAGGATAGTTAGTTAAAATTGTCTAAAGTTCAAATCTGTTGAAGGCCAGAAAAGGAATTTTTTTTTTTTGTTGAAATTCGAATATTAGTGAATTGGAGTGCATTTTAGTTAATATAGTTTATTGATCAATTTTAAGAACTTAGGGTGATGATATTTGAAGTTAAAGTTATATTAGCCAATTTTGGAAAGTCCTGGGTCCTCCTAGGAACTAGACTAAGGGTCCAAAAAGTTACTATGGGAAATAGTCTAAGTCTGGGTCTCCTATCACCTTAGGAAAATACTAGACCTTAATACGGGTAGTTAGACAGGTAGTAGGCTGAAATCGGAGTCCTCTAGGGAAAGTTATGAGTTTTCTAAGTTTCAGGCCCTAAACTATAGGCTGGGGTTGACCAAAAAGTTGACTTTCTAATCTAAGCCTATTTCTGGAAACCTAAGATTTTTAATAAATACTAGGCCCTAATTGGAGTCTAATGCAAGTGAGTTTACCTAATTTGGAATTTTCTACAATTAGTTATGGATTTTCTAAGGTCGGGGTATTTAAGGGAATTTTCTAAATTTCCTAACAAATGGCCTTTTTTTACTGTTTTGATACAAATGAGCTCCAAACTGATTGGAATCACTCTCAAAAGTCAGGGATAACCTGAGAAAGTGATCCCAAGTGTTTGGAGAAAATTTGGGATTTTTTAATAATTTTTAATAATTTATTAGGGGCAAAAAGGTAAATTCCACCTATTGTCAAATTAGGGGTCAACCTGAAGTCAAACTAGGGAGCCCTATTTGTCTAAGGTCAAGGGTCAGATTCTGAACAAATCAAGCTATTATGGGTAATTTTCTGACCTAATATGTAATTATTGCATTTTTCGGAAGGTCTCGGGGTCTTATTTAACAGATTAATTAGGGTTGGTTAATTAAGGGCTCTAAAAGCTCCTAAAAATTTCCAAAAAATTATGAAAGGCTTATGATGTCACTAGGTTCAAGTGTTGAAGTTTTCATGTCGTTCTGGGATCTATCCTAGCTCCTAGAAAACTTCTAAGTTCGCTAGACAGGTCCTTAATTTTTGTCCTTAGGGTGTCACTACGTTGTAGGAGTTTAAAATGATGTTTACACTAACCCTCGGGATAATAAATGCATGGGAGTACAGTAAATAAATAAACACACCATGTCCTTAGATCTAGGAGAACCTAAACTAAGTGGTGGTAGTGCGACGACCTACACATGCAATCTACGAAAGATAAAAAAAAGTAAAGACACCTAAAGAGATGATTAGTGAATGATTGGGACTCAACCATTCACTAACCCACTCCCCCATGATTGCTCTTCATCCATAGAATCCAAGCCTAAAAATTTCGTGAAATAGCGGGTCTTCCGGAATTAGGATTTAAAGTATATATAGTTTTAAAATACTTAAAAAAAATACTTAAAACTAAATAAATTTTTAGGAAAATAGATAATTTAAAATAAATCCATTTATAATAGTTTCAAAATATGCAGAATTCAGAGTACATACAAAACAAGGTGCTGTGCGTTGACAGCGGACTTAAAACGACAAAGTTATGTAATTTCGAAGTTTAAGTATACTAAAAATAATATTTGAAAATAATACAGTTTGCTGTTTTCAAAATAAACACAGAAATACTAAAAATATTTGTGCATTGCAAACTCCAGGATGTGCAGAATCTAAATACGTTCAAAACAAGACGTTGTGCGCAAAAATCCGAATTGAAATGGGAAAGTTATCAATTTTGGAAGCTTTAAAGTAATAAAATAATATTAAAATGTTTAAAATAGCAAATACTTAAAATAATAATAATAATAGTAATAATTTTAATAATAATAATAGATAACTACAAAATAATAAAATAATAACTTAAAATAACAGTAATTATGATATATAATTATAATTGAATAATAATATAATAAGAATAGTAAAATACTAATTTAAATAATAATAAGAAATAAGTATTTTTACTGTTTTTAAAATAATTAAAAAAAATCTATAGTTCATTTTAATAAAAAAAATTTTTAATAGATGGAGAATAAAAATACGATCAAAACGAGGTATTATGCGCAAAAATCGGACAAAAAAAAGGATTTTCTACGAATTTTTGAATGCAAAATAGGTTTAAAATTAATTTAAAATTAATTTGAATTATATCAAACGGCGGCGGCCAATCGCGGGCTGACACGCGGCGACGGCAGTCGAAATCGCGGGCGGCGGCTCGGTGCGCCACATGGCGGCCTCCCGTTGGCTGGCGCGGACTCCGGAGACGGCGCAATCATCACGGGATGATTGAAAAGCGCGTGGGGTCCACGCGCTTTCACTCATCCACGTAAGACGAGGACTTGCACCCGTCTGATCCGGCGTGGTTCGAAATGAACGGCCACGATCGGGTCGCACGAGAGAACACGCCGCGGGATCAGATCCCTGGTCCAAATCCCGCTCGGAACGGCGGTTTCCGGACCGTTGATCAGTAGATCAACGGTTCAAAATGGCTCCCGCTCATGCAGAACAGATTCCGAGCCCTAGAACCATTTTTCGTTTCGTTCTCTCGATTCACTCAACGAAATCCCACGAAATTTTTACTGTAGATTACAGGTATGAAGAGCATCCGTGGGGGCTATTTTTTGGAATCTAAAACGTACAATATGCGAACCTAATTAAATCTAAGTGTTTCCAACTAGGGTTTAGGATTATACTGAAAATACTCGATAGAATCGAGGGATTTCTGGCTTGTTGCACTTGTAGACTGTCCACGCTCCTATTTGAAGAAGAAACCTCGTCCCGAAATGTCCTGGATCGGTCCCGAAACGTCTTGGAACGTAGCTCTCCTCGGGTCACCGGAGAACTCGCCGGCGGCGGCCTTGAACGGTCGGGTTTGACGTGGGGAAGGGAGAGGAGTCTCTCTAGAGCTCTCACACGAAATCTCAAGTGTTGAGGCCGCCTAGAGAGAGAGCAAGAAAAAAAAAGTCCCTTTCCAAAACCTAAATTTCACTATTTAAATCCCCTCTCCTCTCTTGGACGGTGGAGATGAGATCTAGGATCAATATCCGAGAGAGAGGGAGTGATTTAGGCGGGATTTGGAGTTTTAAAACGTTTGGAGGGGTTAAGGGCATTAATTGGGACTTAATTGGGCTCTAAATAGGTTATTTAAACCTATTTAAGACTTGGTTTGACCAAGTCAACGATTGACTTGGTCAAACCAGTCAAGGGAGTCAAGGGGGTGGGGCTCGAGCTCAAGAAACCATGCAAAATAAATTAAAAAAAGATTTTAGGCTTAAAGGGTCTCATTTGGTCAATTATGGTTGACCTGGTCAACCGGGTTGACCCAGGGTCCAAGCTCGGCTCGACAGACTCGACTCGACCCACTGAACCCAGTGGGGAGGGCCATAGGGTCTGGCTTGGTCAATTTGACCAAGTCAACTCTTTAGGCCCGGGTCTGGGCAAAATCGAGGTCAACAGCGATTAGCAGTAACTTCATCTAAGTAGGCGATCAACTCACTGTGAAAGGGGAGACGACATCTACGAATATGACAAAAGACGAGGATGTGTGACTTAGAATGCGAGAGGAAGGAATGTTGTCCAAGGAGATGCCAAGGAATGTCATCGAAGGAGCTAAGAAATGTTGCATCCCAGTCCAAAACAGAACGAGTGAAGGAAAGAAATGGTTAGTTAGCCGATTTAGATTTGATTTCTTGCGTCAAATTTATGACTAATTGGTGATGGATTTGTGAAAAATTTACACCTTGAATTATATCACAAATTCTTTATTTAAATGAAAGCCCATCAACCCACCATATTACACAAAGTATTATATTTTAAGAGCTAACCTGTATTAATTATAGTGTAAATAATCAACATTCCTCGCTTACATGTAAATGCTATATTTTTCAATGTAATAGAAGTTGATATCATCTGTACAAAATATAGTATCTCATAAAATGCATATAAACCTAAAAAATTTGTATAATATGCATTTATTTTAGAAAAACATAGTTTCTAATTTACCCAATGAAATTCAATAATATTCTAGTTAACATGCTCGAGAGGATGATATCTATCATATGCTAAAAATTTACACTATGAAAGTTAGCTAAAAAAATTAAGTCATCGTAACTTTTACAAGTTTTGACCAAATTAATATTTATAAAGCACAAAATATACAAAATCATTGAAATTAGATGTTGGGTAATGGTAGTTTACGTTGAAACGAGAAATTTTTTTAACTATATGAACAAGTAAAATTGGTTATACAAATCCTAAACCTAGGTTTTTCTCTCCTCTGTCGTCTCTTTTTCTTCTCTAATATGATTTTGGTTCTTTGTAAAGCTAAATGAATGGGAAAAGGGAATTTTAATATAATTTGTATGTGCTTAAATATATTTTATAATAAAATAGCATAAGGATATATGTAATGATACAATTTGTTCAATTTTTAGTGTAAAATTCGTATAAATTATTATATATCTTCAAATTCAAGGATTTAAAAATTATAGAAAAAACATTCATAAATTAGTTAAGCATGTCTAGAATTATCTGATAAAATTGGTTTACATAACAAACACATAACCATCCCAGAAAACTCACTTATATTGGCTAATACGTCACCAAAAATGATCTTGATCGGTGCAAATCTTGATGCATATCTATATTGAAAACTTACAAAATTAAATTTAGAATCATCCAAACTCTGATTTTAGCAAACTTATAATTAAATTGAACCTCTCAATGAGACAAATCCAATGACACCAAAATTGATCCAATCCGAGCCTAAATTGTCTCAAATTAGGGGCTTAAACATATTTAAAAGCTCATAAGAATTAATTGAATGGCCAATTGGTATAAAAATATGACATGCTTATAGTTGAATTGAGTGGCTCGATGAGACAAATCCAACAAGCCCACGATTGTTTAATTCTGACAACATCAAGGCACTCATGAACAAACGCTCCAAGATTTAGGGAATTAATATGGGCCGTCCGATGGAACATTCTCAATCTACCATTGATTTTCTCTATATTTATGGGGTATGCGGTATGCCACTCTCAAAATATATAAATTGACCCCCTTTTCTTACATGAGAGTGGTTTTGAATTTTTTGAGGCTTTACCTCCTTCGCACGCCGACTATGGCACCTCTAACTCCTATCGCTAGCTGACTACAGTCCCTATGACCTCCACCAACTACGGTCCCTCCAACCACCATTATTCTTCGACTATGATTCTTCCGACTAGAATTACTCACCAACTAAAATCCCTTCGACCATAGTCGGAGTATGGTTGCTCGCCAAATACTACGACCATGGTCGCTCATCGACTACTGTTCTTTCAATCACCGTCGCCTATCAACTACGGTCCCTATGAGCTCTTTTGCCTACAGACTGCTATCTTTAGACATTGTCACCTGCAGACTAGGATCCTCTAACCTTCTTCGCCCATCGACTACTTTCCCTCCTAGAGGTGCAAATGTGTCGTGTCGAGTTGAGTATATTTCTAATCAAGCTAAGCTTTTTAAATGTTATTGAGCCCGAGCTCAAGCTTGACTTGAGCTTGTTTACTAAACTTGAGTTAAACTCGTTAAAAGATTCATAGGCTCGAGCTTTACTCGATTGATGAGCTCAATTTCTTAGTTTTAAATTAAAAAATTCAGTTTTCTTATAATTTATATTCCTTTAATAAATGATTAATTTAACTTTATTAAAATATATTATATAATTTTAATTTTAATTCATTATTAAGTACATTTTTATTAAAGGAGCTTTCGAATCGATCCAGGCTTACACCCTTAGTCCCTCTGACCCACTCGACTCACTTATACCCATAGTCCCTCTAACCCGACTATAATCCCTATGACCTTCACCGACTATATATAGTTCCTTCGACAATCATAACCTATAGATTATTATCCATCGGACCACATTTGCCCATCAACTATAATCACTTGCGGACTTCAATCCATGCGACCACCGTCACCCGTCGACAACGGTTCCTCTAACCACCGTGGGTGGCCCGTCGACTAAGGTCTCCTAAACCATCGTCACCTACCTACTACTATCCCTCCAATCACCTTCGTATGCCAACTAAGGTTTCCTGGCCACCGTCACCGCTAATTAAGGTCCCTCTAACCACCATCATCTGTTGACTGCGATCACTTCGACCACCATCGTCTACTGACCATGGTCCTTCAGACCATAACTGCTTGCTAATTATGATCCCTCCCACCATTGTCGCCTAATTACAGCCCTTGTAACCTCTGTTGCTTGCCAACTATAGTCCCTTTATCATCGTTGTAATAACTCAAATAAGTGAAATAAATTTATTTGAAAAATATGAAAATTTTTGAAGTAGAGAGCTTTGGCACTGATCTAGTAGACGCTATGGTATATATATATAGTTGGCAGACCTAAAATATAAATAGTCAATATTGATATTGATGCATATATTTCTTTATATAATTTATAGCATAGTATTCTTTTAGGATGCCAATATTTGACAGACCTAAAACTGACTAGCACCCGACCCAAAAAATTTTGGGTTTGGGTCAACCCGTTTGACATACGGGTCGGGTTCGACAAGTCGACCCATTTTAAAGACTGTGTCGGGTTTTGGTTAGCCCAAAAATCCAAAAGTGACCTAAGCTGATCCTTTTAGAAAACCCTAACCTCCCACCTCACACTGTCACGTAAGCCTCACCTCTCCCTTCAGCCACCAGTCACAGAATTGATCGGCTAAATCGCAATCTGCAAGACCCCCACTGAATTCATCTCTTGCAGCTCTAACATGGTGCACCTCAATAGTCAAGACACCGACAACTGGTCATGTATTTTTTGGTTATGCCCATCATATCTACTAATAATTCATTGATTCTCTAGTCGCCAATTGTTGTTCTTTAGCTCCCCTCACCAATGATTCTCTCTCACAAGATTGCAACCGGCACTCCCGAGAACCAGCACATCCCTAATCGACCAATCGCCACTGGAATTCATGAAAGGGCCGAAAGGCATCATCTTTGTCGCAGTTTAAGATGACCAGTCTAGTCACCGATTTCATGTATGCGGGTCAAGTCGATTGAACCGACAACTTATGTGGGTTGGATCTGGATTGGATTTCCTAACCTGTTTGCAAAAATAGGTTGGGTTAGGGTCAAACGGGTCAGTCCATGTTCGACCTAAACTAGACCCTTGAACCCGTTTTGACACTCCTAGCTCTCTTTCATCTTGTATTACTTTTAGTTGTAAAATTTTAGTTACTTGATGGATAATATGCTCATTGCGTGATTTTACATATTTTAGGAAAGGGTAATGATCATATGATACGAGGCTTCATATAAGATAAAAATGTAATCACGTTTCTTCTCACTTTTTATTGGTAAGCTCTAATTAACTTGTTAAAATGAAAAATAAATGTAATTCTTCGAATATAGATCCTGGAGTGTGGAAATCATCGCCCAACCACGATCTTTTCGACCTCCGTCGCCTGCCAATTATGGTCCCTCCGACCACTATCGCCCACCGATAACCTTCCCTTCGACCACCGCAGTCGACCCTATCCTTCGGACCTATGTCACTCGCCAATTACGATCCCTCTGATGTTTATCGCCTAAATATAGTCAAATTGACCAAATGAACATGCCAACACTCTCTTGAGAATAATTTTAATATCAATGGATTTTTATAGCTCCCATTGTATAATGTGCTTTATATGATTTATATTTACTACATTGAGTCAAAACCTTCCTCTTATGAAAGGGCATCATTTGTAATTGACTACAAATACTAATATAATCATTTTGACCAACATGCTCCATAAATTTTCCACTTTTTAGGATTTTCTACATAAAAAACTTGGTGTCTCTTATGACTCTTTCATCTCTCTCTCTTATTTGTGTCTGTGTCAGATATTCATACAAAGCTAGGACACTAAATCATATATCACTCTATTGTCGTGAATGTTCTAGCACTCAACATTGACATTTGTCAATTTTTTGTAATGCTCATAATGTTAGGAGAAATTTTTATAATTAAAGCAAAATAATATATATATATATATATATATATATATATATATATATATATATATATATATATATATAATGACAAAGATGGTTTACAAATTAGACTTATAATGACTCATAAAATATTATTTGACTAGGTTAAAATATGAGCTATTACATAAGCGCTCTCAAACCATTACTCCACCTAACAATATAGTTAGGTAGAGACTCAAGGGGATGTTGCCTGGTCACTACCAACTTGCCAACTGTCACCCTATGCTCTGTACTGATGCGTTTTCCTATCATGTTTATGGAATACTTAGTAAATCATGTAAATTATGATTTAAAAGAATTAGTAGGATTTATTAAATCTTGTAAATATGGAATTAGTTGATCCTAGGTATGTTAAATCTTGAAAATAGTTTGCAAGATAGTTGTCAAATTTTGTTGAAGTCGTGAAATTGTTTAGCAACATTATACATGATTTAAGGAGGTTAGTTTATTTACAAATTAAACTTAATGTAGTATGAGTTTAATTTGCTTGTTAAGTGCGAGCTACTTATTAATTTTAATTAAAATTACATAAAATAAGTTATAATGATAAATAACATAATTAGAAATTTGATTAATTATCAAATAATTTAATTAGTAATTACAGTGCCATTTATCAAATTACTTATTTAGATGTTAATTAATAAGGATATGATATTATTGATAATTATCTAATATTCTCCCAAATGATTTAATAAAAAGTTATGTATTATTTAATTAATTTTGATTATTAATTATCTCATTAATCACTTAAATATTTTACTACAAATTAATTATTACTAATTAATTGTTTATAATGTAAAATAGATAATAATTATTTCTATTTCAAATTATATTAATTAAAATTTGTATTTAATTATTAATTATTAATTATACTAATAACTATCTAATTAAACTAAATTAGAGAATTTAATTATACTATTAATCATAATAATCTAATTAATCATTAATGCATGAATAGTAATAATCGAATTTATCATTAATGCTTAAATAGTTATAATTATTTTCTAATATAGATAGAGTCGGTGTAGGGTTTTCATTTCATCTTCTCAATTTCTTCGTTACGGTTGCTTTTCCTGGTCGCCATTTCTTCGTTGCTGCTTCAGCCTCGCGTGAAGGAGCTCGATCTCTGCGAAGGTAACCATCTTTATCCCTTTCACGCGCTTCTTCGGCCAAATCTCGTAAATCCGCCGAATTCCAGGATTTAGTAAATCCGGGATTTTGGTCGAAAATCGGCTAACGGCGGATTTAACTCGCCGTGAGATTTACGGGACTCTCAAATAGTTAAATCCTGCATAAATCTCGTTTCCACAGCCCCTCAGACGATTAGCCCTTGTTTGGTTGATACTAGAAGCCAGACATAGTCGTTACCTAGGCCGTTTGTCCTTAGGAGCACCTTCCCTCTCGTGGTTGCTTTCCTGCTCATTGCCGTACATTGCCGAACTGTCCCTACCTCTATTCTCCGTTTTCTTTCTCCTGCAAAACGGCAGTCGTTGATCTTCTACAGCGGTATTGCTCGCTGAAAGCACTGCAATCCTCTCAACTTACCTCGTCGGAGGTCTCTTCACTTTTTCAGATTGAATTCTTCTTTCCCTTACAAATTTTCTCTGGGTCATTTAAATTTTTTTTACTAGTTAATTGATGGTTTTCTCAAGGGTTTTGGTCATTGAACTGATGTGGCGAGTTCCTAAATTTACTGTTCTGGAGTTTATTCTAATTTTTTTTTTCTGAAGTTTCTTTATCTTTGGACATTTGGTCTTAAAATTTGCGATGACGATTGGTTATTTTTTTTAATAGATAATTCATGGCGTCGTCAGATGATGAAGAGGTGGTAGTTCCACAATCAGTTACAAACTACCATTTTGTGGACAAAGATGGTGTGCCCATCTCATTTTCGACTTTACCGATAATTATAGATGATCAGAAGGCAGAGGATCCCAAGCACCTGGTGTCTGTACGTGGAACCATGGATGGAGGCCTTCAGTCGGTCTTCAAAGATGTGGTTGCGTGGAAGCTGAGATTGGATGGTGATGGTCCGGAGATATCCGTACTTTCTAAGGACAACAAATGGATAAAGCTTGAGAAGCCGAAGAAGAGCTATGAGGAGTGTATCAGAACAACATTGATCACGATTCAATTGCTTCATTTTTCCAAAAATAATCCGGAGGCATCTGTGAAGAGCTTTTGGGAACATCTGCGCCAAGCTTTAAGGTGATTTTCTCTTCTATTTCTTTTGAATTTATCAGATAGCATAGATTTAATATGCTAAGGTTTAGACTGATTGTTGAATTGTGCAGCTTGCTTGATGATAGACCAAGCCAAGATGACTTCAAAGATCATATGCAATTGATTAAGTTGTTTCTAGAGAGAGATGAAGCCTTAGCCAAGTCTCAGGCATGCTTTCTAACCCTTTATACAAGTTTGTGTATTTGTTGATCATATAGTTGATGCCACCTATACATTCTCTAGAATATTAGTGTGATTAATGAAGGAGATCTATTATTTTTAGGCAAATCATTTTGCTCAGGGAAAACTATTCCTACACTTATAGGCTCCTTCTTAGTCCCATTGTCTTTCTAGCTCGTGGGATGGAAAGTTATGCAAGCATGCTTGCTTGTTGGGCACATGATCATATACGATGAAAGTACAGACAATACGTTTCTTAAAATATCTTTGATATTGAAAGTAATATATGAATCTATGTGCTAGTGCTTTGTTTGATGGATTGGTTGATTATGAACAACCTATGGAGAAACCTCAGATTATGTTTGGAGACTTCGAAGTTAACAATTGTCCAAATTGTTGAACTCTCTTCTATAATTGTTATAGTCTATGATTTCTTGTAAAATTATTTTTCAACAGGTGAATTAATTGGGGCTTTAATCTGGACAAATAGGATTGGCATATTCTTCTCCAGTTCTACTTTATAGGGTAGAGAAATTTTGGTAAATATATGCTTATATGATGCTCAAAATCGTTTGATTATATATATTATATGTTTATATGATACCAAAATTTGAAACTCTTATTTAACCAATTGGTGGTTGTTTTTATTAATTGAAGTCAGAGTATTGGTCATTGTGTGCACATGTGTGTAGAAAACTATATTTAAATCTAGTTTTGAGTGATTTAACTATTGATGATTGTTTGTCCTATTTGTCGTTGACATTATACTTTTATTCTTAGCGTCGTGGAGAATGATGAACAATTAGGCTCAACTTTTGGAGCACATTGGTTCTTGCTATTGCAGTTAGAATTCTCCTTTGTTATCTCGTGGCATTTATTTTCTTAGCCATCCAGTGTTGTCATAAGTGATATGAGCCCTTAAGACAATATTATTATTGCCTAACATCCAGGGCACTTGGACGCTTTAGTTGCCTGCCCAAGCGAAGTTGCTGTATCATTTAGTAAGGTTATTTTAATCATGATGAATATTTTTAAAGGGTATAAGTGATAATCTCACATAAAATAAAGGCCTGTTTGTTTTATAAATGCTTGGATCTTAATTTTGAAAGTGAGTCACATTGAGTTACAGTGATATTTATTTATTTTTTAGGAACTTATTTCTTATGAACTCAAAATTTTGCATTTATTTGGTCTACTTTAGCTTTCATTTTAACACACCATAATATTAATTTTGAATTAATCTATTACTATTTTAAGTAAAAATAACTTTAATCCAATATTTTAGTATTATTATACTGTAATTAGCAAAATTTAAAATTCTGCAATGAATATTGAGGCGCTAGCCTTAAAATTAAATCATTAAATAAATTAAAAATAAAGCATTTAAGAGTTATAGTTTTAAATCATGGCATAACTTTATAAATAAGTTATACATGCACTTAATAATAAGCAAGAACTCTAAGACAAACTATTAACATACATGAGGTCTAAAAAATTAAGCATGTCCTTAAATATTATAGTTATGATTTAGGATTATTTAAACTAAAGGGGTCTTCATTATAATCCACATTGTAGTTAATTGCTTTCTTGTCTCTCTCATCTTCACTTCAACATCTTCCCTATCATCATCATCTCAAGCTTCAATTGCATTCTACTTATCTAATTAATACAATTCTATAAGAATATTATTTAAAGCAATGACTTATTGGAATTTAGAATTTATATAACATAAAGTTTATATTTATTTTTTTGTTAGTTTATTGTTGGCTTTTGTTGCTCTTATTACTTCTTCCATAAAAGAAAAACAACATTTAGAGCTTCCTCATGTTTTTGTGACTCTTTCTATTTTTGTTTTTTTATGATCTAAGGCTTAGTTTATAATATTTAGTAGAGTAAAAAGGTTTTTTGTTTTAAATAAAGGTCACTTAGGCCATTAGGGGTGCTTATTTTTTTTCAGCCCTGCACTTGAAAAAATTAAAATGGTAGTCGTATGCCTCTTTAAAATATCTCAAGATGTGCAATGAGGCACATATTGCTGGCTTGAGGCATACAAGTATTTTTTTTATGGGATGCTATGGCCTCTAAGTGCTTTGCAACATGCCTATCTTTGAGAAGCACCCTAGGACACAATTTATCGCGCAATTTTAATCCATGGCTATGAGAAGGGAAGAAAAAATTGGGTTACTTCCTACGTCGTAAGATTGAAACCCATTTCTCACCTTTTTGACAGTGCTTTTAAAGATTGATAACTCAATTCCATCTAGTTTTAATCATATTCTTGAACTTATATGGAGTTGAGATCCAAATCGCTTCCATATGCTTGTAACCAAACAAATTGACTCTAAGAAGAATACTTTTGATCCAAAATAACTATTTTCCAATTTCAATTGCATTCTAAGTTTAAAATGTTGCTACATAGTTTACCTTAAGCAATTTAAACAACTTACATGTATAAACAATTCAAATTTATTAACTAATATTCATTCATCTAATAATGCCCCTAAGAAAGGTTGGCGCTTTTGATGTTGTTAATGTGCCTAGTTTGCCAAAGTGCTTATTTCTTGAATTCATTGACGAAATCCTACTGAACTTTCTGTATAGTGTTTTAGACTTTGCATGTTGCATGCTAAGAAGCTTGCAACGTTTGAGGTGAGGCTACCTTTATTCTTAAATAAATGACCAATTTCTCCTATCCGTGTTTCGTTTCAGCCCTTTTTCTTTTTGTTCTGCTCTTCCACCTATTTTAATTATTGTAGTTTTTATTCTCTTTTGATTTTGTCTTCTCATTCAATATGGGGAAGAAGGGTAGAGAGGAAAAAGAAAACCTTTTATTTTGATTTTAGTTCTTTTTATTATCTTTCTGTTTCGTCTTCTCATTCAATATGGAGAAGAAGGGTAGAGAGCAGATGAAGGAAAGTGAAAAGTATTTTAGGGATTAATAAATCAAGTAAAGAACAATGGCCCAATGAAGAAGATGCCAAAGGCATCCATGCCTGAGCATCTATATCTATCCTGATAAAATAAAGTTAGAAGACAGTTATTTATACCGAGAGAAAATAGAGAGTAAATGTTGAAACAAAGGAATATGAAAAGAAATTCATGAACCTGGAATTGGAATCCAAATGGACTTCCCGGGAATGATTCTTGTATTTCTGTTTATTGTTGGTGTCCTGGTTGCTGTTTTTGCAAGCCAACAATCCTCCGCCCTTTTCTCCTAAATTAGAATTGCTACAGCCCGACCTTCTACACCTTGCTAAACTACTGAACAAGAGATGAAACAACATGGCTGCCAAATTCCAGTTGCTAGCTAGCATTTGTTGGAAACTTAATGCTCTCAAGGCCACTTGAAACAAAGTAAAAAAAAAAAAAGGTCTGGTGTTGAAATATGTCAAACCAAAATTTAACCAAAAACATCCTAAAAAAATTGAAAATTATGTTATGCATCATTGCATCTTACATTTTTGAACGCACAAGTTGATTAAGATATAGCATTGTTGTGGTTATTTGTGTGATACTTTGATATTATGATTTTGTAAGACATTTATCATTAGTTATACATGTTAATTTAATATGTTTTTAAAGTCACATCATTATGATTTATGTTACTCTTATTTACACTAATTAAATAACAATGTGTAACTTTTTGTGCTTCAATGTAATACTTTGTCCCCATTATTTGAATGCCTGACATTTATCCATGGTTTTGAAAACCAGACTAGAGCGGTCGGTTCAACCGTGAACCGGTCTGGTGGCCGGTCCGATCAAGCTTCAGAACCGGCTTTGCATCGAACCGGATCAAACCGGATTGAACCGGCGGTTCAACTGGTGAACCGTTGAATCAGCCCGGGTTGGAAAGAACCGGCCGGTTTATAAAAAAATGTATTTTTGTTTTAATTAAATTTTAAAAATATATTTTAGTTTATTAAATTTTTTTAAACTTTTTAAAATATTTTTATTAAATATGATGATTAATTTCATCATAATACATGCAAGTTATCTTAAATACCTCACATAATTTGTTTTGCAAAAAGATTGTGTTTCTCACTTTATATAGGGTTCAAGGAAACATCCTCAAACTCCCCCTATGATGTGGGACTAAAAAAGTTGCATGAATAGTTTAGAATATGAATTTGGGCTAGTTGGGCTTCAAATTTTTATTTAGTTGGGCTACAAATTTGGATAATATGTATTATAAATTTGCTATAATATATATTATAATAATTATATTATAAAATATTAATATTATAAATTTATATATTATATTAAATATTATTCTTATAAATATATTTAATTATAAATATATAAATATATTATTTTTAAATGATATTTATATTTATAATTTTGTATTATATAATTTTTTAAATTTATAAATATTATTAAATGGTCATATATTTAATTATTTATATTATATTAATGATCATAAATTTTTTATATTATAAATTTATATATTATATTAAGTATTATTCTTAAATGATATTTATATGTATAAAATTTTGTTATATATTTTAAAATTTTATAAATATTATTAAATGCTCATATACTTATATTATATGATTTTTATTTTATTAATTTTTAATAATATTATTATTTATTACGTCATCCGGTTTGACCCCAGTTCGACCGGTCGAATCGTGAACCTCTCCCTCTTCCGGTTCGTTGTCCGGTCCGGTTTTCACAACCTTGCATTTATCCTTAATATTTTTTTCTATTGTTTTTTTAGAAACTCCTATTTCTTCTTCAAAAAATATTGAACTCTTATTGTTGAGTTTTTTGTTTGAGCAGATTTTGCAGGCATTTCTTAAGAATCCCGAAAAGGCTTTTGTCAAGGTCAGTGATGGTTTTTCTTTTTCCCCCTATCACATACAATTTTTGTTGAATGTTAATAATAACATAACATTTGATATTTATTTAGCAGGATTTACATAATGTTCTAGAAGAAAGGCCTTTTATTATTGATGATGAGATGGAAGATGGCATCGTTGATGATGGCGAGGAGTCTGAGGAAGAATCAGATCTGTTTGATTCTGTGTGTGCCATTTGTGATAATGGTGGTGAATTGCTTTGGTATGTCATTATTATTTTTCTATTCATCATGTTCTTATTTAAATTGTAAAAAGATACGATGCCTGATTGGTTTGAATTTCGAAATCTTCATTTTTTAGCACTAGTGATATAATGAACAAACTTAATTCCTATTTTGTGAAAAGCTTTCATTCTCTTACTCCGACATGTTCTGCTGCATTTATAGCTGATGCATTCAACTATCCGTGGTACTGGCAATGTCCAAAGTATGCCTTGTTGCACCATAGCTGTTCCTGCAGTTCTTAGCTTATGAGGAGGTTTCCCACACCATTTAGTGTTAGGAGCTATTGAGTTTCCCACTTTATGACATATCTGCTGGCTTGCGAACAAAACTAGTGAATTTTCAGTTGTAGGGACCATTTGAATTTTCTATTGTAGGGGACATGTGGTGTGATGCCCGTTGTTTCAGTAGCTCGCTTAGGGATTGTTTACCTGTAAGGGAGCCTAGCATGCTGGGAACATATCGAGGCTTGTTAACACTTGAGAGGTTCTCTACAGTACTGGAGGTTTTCACTATTAGGTTCTTGCTTACAATGCAGTGCCCCATGCATGCATAATTGTGACTACCTATTGGATGTTTTAGTCATTACGAGATTAAGAGTTATTAACTGTGCAACTATTCAAAGCTATAAAAAGGAACTAATGCATCTAAAGGCTTAGGAAGTGAAGGCTGATGGAGGTGGAGAGGGAATAGAGCCAGAGAAGACAATGAAAGCTAATGGCCATGATATGTTAATTGGGCCAGCTCGTGAAGCTTCTTGCAACGGGAGCTCGCAGATTGTATTGAAAGGTTTGGAAATGGCTGAGCTCACAACTTCACTTTTGGGGGGAATCTGGGGAGTCGGTAGTGGCAAGAAGAAGAGCAACGATGTGCAGAGCTCGATTAGCCTATCGAGGTGCCGTCGGCGGAGGCCGTGGAAAGCAATTTTCGATAGTAGCAATGCAACCGAGGAGGCGAAGACGGATGCTGTCTCACACCTTCCCGCCAACTCCAACCACATCATTGCCGCTGATTCACAACCTTTGGTTGCCTTCCTTGAGATCATCTGATTGAGCAAGTATGAATCCATTTTCTTGAGCTGGCTCTAGGGTAAGGAAAACATGATATTCTAGAGCATGATTAGGAGACACATGGATCTAGAGATCGTGCGTGCCAGGCTGAAGTGGAGGGGAGCTAAATAGTAAATACTCTAGTGTGGAGTTCTCCCACGATCCCCTGCTTCTATAGAACAACGCCATCATCTTCTTTCATGAGGACTCGTTAGAATCAACATTTGTCGTCCATTTACAACAAATGGTTTCTAAGGAAGTGATTGCGATGTCGTTGAAGCTTGCTTGTGCAAAAACGAAGGAGGTACCAAAGGAGGCCTCATTGTCGTGTACGAAGATGGTTACTTAGTTAAAGTTGGATTCAGATATCAACAATTCACTATAGTGATTTCGAACGACAACATAAAACACAAAGAGCGGTGATATAAGCTTATGCTAAATCACATGTGTATGAGTTAATACCGTAAAACAATCAATTAGTTTAACAATGCATACATGGAAAGTTTTAACAAGAAATCCCTAGACTAACAATGAGATTAATATTATGAAGGATCCCTCACATAACTCTATAATTTACTAGGCTTTAGCGGAGGACTAACACGATCTCAGTGAATCAATTAAATTTCACAATTGAAAGTAACGAGGAAAATAAAGAGGGAGGGAAAGAGTTCACTAAAGGTAACCGATGACAGATGGATTAGTTGACGTCCCACGATCATCCACGATCCGGTTGGGAGGTGTTCCTCAATTGACTGGGCCAACGTGAAGTTGATGCGTTCAATGTAGCTTTCCACGGAGTCGTCGATCCAAATTGAAATTGAAGAATGGAGATCGGAGAATGTCGGTCCGGTCCATAGAATCCTCTACAAACCCATGATCAACATCTGTGTCGGCCATGCATGATTGTCTACGAGAGAAAATAGAGAGGGAGAGGGGGAAGGGATCAGGTAGGTTTGGCCAAGCAAAGGGGAAGAAGGGAAAAAGGTTAAATATGAAAATAATTTCAGATCTAGTGAGTAATTAGAGAGTAATTTCCTTGAAATTTCAATTTGAAACTAGTGGGAATTAGGAAGGAAAGTGGAGATGGGATTGAATTAATTATATCCTTAATTTATGGGACCTAATTAATTAGAGAGAGGGGGAAGGGGCCGGCCAAGGAGAGAAGAGAGATAGGGGTTAGACATTAAGGTGGTGGGCCCAAGCAATTAAGGGGGATTGAATACTTAAATCTGAAATTAATTTCATATTTAAGTTAATTGGGGGATTTTCCTAAATTAAAGGTGGAGAATTTAAGAAGAGTTTTGAAATTCAAATATTTTAAATTTGAATTTAATTCTCATCCTAAATTAGTGGGGCTAAATTAAGAAAGCATTTATGGTGGATTCGAATTTAAAAGTTTGGAGGGAATTATGTGGCAGGCGGCTATTGTGGGGGGGAAGGATGTGGCTGACTGCATTAGGTGGTGGAGCAAGGGGCCGGTGGGTGGAGGCTTCAAGCCGGCGGCTAAGGGCTTGGGCTAGGTAACTTAGATCAACGAATTGAGCACTTTCTTAATATAGATTATGTCAATTTATGAAAGAATTCAAAATCTGAATTTGAAATCAGATTTTGAGTTGGGGCTTCCTCCTAATCTTCATGCTCCACTTTTGGAAAGAGGCAAGACAATTAATTTTGGATCCATGGGAGGGGAAGGCCAGCGGTTAGGGTTTGGGGTTTGGGTGGCGTTTGGCTAAGGAGGAAGGGGTGTGGGTTAAGTGGAAGAGATCTTGTTGAGGTTGACCGGTGGCTTGGGGACTTGATGGCCGGCGGGTGTTTGGGGAAGAAGAAGTGGCTAGATTTAGGGGAAAGGAAGAGACGATAAGAAAATACTACGAGTACTAACTGCTAGTCCCGGAATCCACCGGCGACTGACGAGTGATGCGTGGCCCTCTCCTAGGGTTTCTCCTCTCAAGAACTCATAAAGAGATCAAGAATAAGAAAGCTGAAATTTTTATTCTTATTCATCACTCCCAAAATACAAGAGAACTAGCCTATAAATAGCCCCATGAAAAGAAAAGAAACAATGACTAAAATGCCATTCGGGTTATAACACCATATGACCACCCATAGGGGTAAAATGGGAAAAACAGAAATATAAAATAAACTAGCATATAAAACACATCAAAAAAACAAACTCCACGCTGATCTCTAATGTCCTCATCTTTTCTTAAGCTCTTGTCATGGAAGTTTAGGTTTTTCGTTTTTTAATTTTTTTTGGACAGTTCTAGTGTTTAGTTTTGAGGTTTAATTTCATTTACTTACAAAAAATACAATAAAATATTGAATTGCTAAAATATTTTTTTTTGAAACTTTTTGAATAAAAAGTGCAACATTTTCTTTTGTACGAGCCTTCAATTGAGTTTTAGTGGTTTGAACGAGTTAGGTTGTTTCAGTTAGATTTTGTTAATTTTGAAGGTTTAAGAAGTTTAGGTAGTTTCCTCTTAAGCTTCCATCATTTGAAATTTGAAGCATTTAAACGATCAAAATTGACCCAGCCCAAAAATTTTAGCCAATTTTTATAGATCCTAACTAAAACGATCAATTCCAGTTATTTTAGATTGGATTTGGACAAAACTTACAGGGCATGATTTTAGATATATAATGGTCGATTTATTGATTGGACAATTATGTTTATTCAGAAAATCCACATATTTGATTATTAATTTTTCACATGATCTGTAAATTTTCTATGGTCTTTATATATGGGTTTAATTTCCACAAGATATTTGTTATTGATTTACGCATATTTGAGTTTTATTGCTTTGTTTGAAACATTTAAGGTAATGAGTTATTGTGTGTTTTTTTAATTTCCTTCTTTTAAAATACTCTTGGTAATTTTTGTTTTTGGTTTTAAATGGCATATTTGGTTATTGTTTTACAATTTTTTTTCTGATTTTTTTGGAAATTAATCAAAATATTTTTAAGAACATTCAAAATAACTTCTAGATGTTTTCATTAAATTCAAACATAAACACTCAATCACCTTGCATTTGTTGCTACCACCGTCACCATCACTATTGCATTGATGGATGTTGCCACCAGCACTGTTGTCTTCACCTTATAAATCAACTTATATAATATTTGACAAAAACAAAACAACCCATATTTAAGTTTGAAACAGATTTTTATTTTATATCAAAACTTAAAAAAAAAAAAGGTTATCCACCCCCCACCCCACGTACTATGTTGGTAGATAAGAGGGTTTTTGGATTATAAAATAACTAAAAGATGTAAATAGGATCACCATTGTGATGGTCAAATCTTTAACAATTTTTGGTGATTCATAAGCACTATTGTCATCATTAGTTATTTTGCTTGAACTTAAACTTCTTTTGATCTATCAAAAGAAATGTATAATTTCTTCTATTACAAAATTATCTCTATGAATAGGGGTGTCAATATTTGACATGACACGAAAACCCGACTCGAACCCGAACCGAAAATTTTGGGTTTTATCCGACTCGATTTCAAAACGGGTCGTGTTTTGGTTCCAGAATTCGACCCGTTTGAAAAACGAGTCTGGTTCGGGTTGACCTAACGGGTTGCCGGGTCAACCCGCCAACTGTTTAAAATGAGCTGCCCGCGAACCTGCCCTGGATGCCCGCACCCAGCTGCCCGCGCGACAGCGCCTGACAGTCCACCGCCCGTGCGCCCTCCGAGGCCGCCTGCGACTGCAACGCATGCGCCCGCACCCGAGGCTACCAGGGCTGCCGCCCGCTCGCGTCCGGGAGTTTCGCGGTCCCTTGTATGGCCGGGTCAACCCGACGGGTCGGGTCCGGGTCCTCATTTCTTGCCCGTTTACATGCCCGGGTCGAGTTAGGGTTGATCCGTTTGAACCCTGGTCAGTTCTGGGTTCGACCCGAACCCGACCCGTGACCCGAAATTGACACCCCTTTCTATGAACATTTGGTTAGGCTTGGTTTTTAAAACTATCCTGGAAAACAAAAATATACTGGATGAATCTTGAAAGTCATGAAAATGCTTGGTGTGGAACTAATATCTACTTCGGCATGGCTGAAAGCTGCACATAAGGAGAAATTTCTTACACAAGAGATCACTTATTAGATAAACTTTATATTTTGATAATTTGTTACTGAATACTTCATAAATTTGAGGAGTTGCCTATTCATTCCAAAACAGTGAAAGGTGTTAAAACAACATTATTAGATATTAGATTTCATGGAGAGGTGACATTCATACAGGGACGTGTCCTCATATTATCCTTTAATTGAACATGCAATTCAAATTTTTAAACCTGGAAAGATATTTGAGAACTACTATTATGAGGTTCACTTCGCATGTCCTGAAAACAAAAGTCACCCTTAATAAACGTTTGACTACTGCAGCTACATTTTAAGGGGAATAACTTTAGCTTCAATTAGTAAGGGAGAATGCCCGTAGCAACCACCCAGATTCACTGCTCGTGAAAGTTTAAACAAGAACTTTTAGATTGGTTTTTAGATGATGTAGATGATAATGAAGCTCCTGAGAATGATGCTATTCATATGTTTGGTCAAGATATTAATGATGTAGAGGAAGCCTTCTAGGCCTTTATCTTTATAGCATGATATGTGCCATCACCACATGTAAGTTTATGTAGACCAATAAAGTTCAAAGTTTAATACTTATTTTAGAATGGAGGGCAAAGCATGCAAGCTCATTATTGATAGTTAAGCTATATAAATGCTTGTGAAAGTTACTCTTGAACCTTACGTTCAACTTAACAAAGTTATTCAAGTACCTTAAACTATAAGGTCAGCCACTTAAAGAGGCTGGTTGTACTACATCCTGCTAATTAGTGAATGGATTAAGGGGCTGTTTGGTTGCCTGAATTAGAAGTGTAAAGTAAAACAAATACATGTATTTATTAAATTTGGTTGTTTGGTTAATTTTGAGCCGAACAAAAGAAATCCCTCAGTAGCATAAGGCGTGTATTAGGGGGCCTATTTTGCTTGATTTAGAAACCCGCTGAATATGAGCGGGTTTCTAATTCGCTCGACGCCTTCGCGTCGTCGTTGTTGTTCGGCTTCATTGCTTCGCAGGAGGTCTAAGATTGCATGAGAGGCTTCTTCGGCTCATTTGTTCTTGTTCGACTTCGCACCTTCGACGGCGTTTCCCTGTCCGATCGGAAGTTGCGACATTTTCATCGGAAGTAAGGACGGGAGCTCGTAAGTTCGCATCATCGTCATTGCTGGATTGAAACTAATCGCAGCCACTGATCTTCCCAACCCTGTCCAGTCCGCCTCCTTACTGCCGATGAATTGAAACCCCGAAAGAGAGAGAGAGAGATGCTTGCGGTGGGGAAGCCAGTAGCGATCCTTGGCCGTCCGAGCAACCAGTCCGGAAGCCCCAGACGATCACTGGGAAAGATATTGGCCGGATTGGAAAGAGGCGTAAATACTCGCAAGACTCAGACGGCTATGGAGTCCGGCCTTCCGTTCTTTGCCCTCCACCTTCTCAACAGAATGCCTGCCCTCCTCCTGTTGCAGCTTCTTGGCCTGCCTCCTCTCACTCCACTGTTCGTCCATCTCGGCAACGAAGGCCTTGGTTTCAGTGTCAATATCACCGACGGTGATGGCAGGTGAGGACGAGAGGAAGTTGACGTCGGCCTCCCATGGAGCGCGGTCCTTGGCCGAGAGGTCGTCAGGGAGCCAAGCCATCTCCCACGCGTCATTCCATTCGTCTTCCCACGGCGGCGTCGCTCTGCCTCTCGACGAGAAAGGTCGGAGCTTTGATGCGGAGAATTGAAATAGGCGGCTCCTCATGGACTGCATTGGTGCAGAGCAGCTAAGGACCCTAACGAGCTGAAAACGAAAAATGTAAATAAACTGTTCTTTTCAGAATATGATTTTATTCAGTCTCCATCCCCTTGTACCTAGGTATAGTGTTAAATAAATTGTTCGACTTATAAATGTTTGTGAAATTGACAATACATTTACTGAAAATTTCTGATTTGTTTGGCCTCCAAAAAGTAGGATAAATGTTATTCTTTCTGATCACCTACATTTCTTATTGTTTCATTAATAAACGAAAGATAAACACCTTAGACTTGCAAATTTTTATGCATTCCATTCTGGAAGTTGGTTTCAAACTGCCAATACTGTCATTTTTATATTTTATGCTTTTCAGAACCTAATGTGCTTATTGAGCAGATAACGACGATTTGTCTGATGTTTATTACTAGATTGAACTCTTGTAATATGACAAGCTCTGCCTTTTTAGTTCCAGATGCAGAAATTCATTATTTACCCGTGAATAGTTCTAATTATTATATGTACAATTTTGATAATTTGAATGGTGAGGTTTGTTGAGGCACGTAACAGTATTGTGTTTAATTCTATATTGGATAGTTGAAAATATATATTATTTTAGGAATACCAATGGTTGGCCGTCACTTATAGGCTTAAGCTTTTGGGTTGGAATGAGTTTAACCATTGATGTATCAAGAACAACTTTAGTTTGCCTTTAGTGTACACTCTCTAGCACCGTTGGCATGGGAGAAACAACTATTTTTCTTTTCTGTTTTCCATATCTGGCATTGATTTTGATACTTCATCTTAGTCTATTTGCCTCTTAGAACTGATTAATATTGGTTATCATGTGTTTCTTTCTGATGCATGGGAAGTCACTTGTGAATGTTATTTATTGATTGCTAATAAAAAATAATTGTTTTTATCTCTAAATTAAACAAAGAAATTGTTTTGAAAATTTAGTTTTATGTACTTTTTTGGTAAAAAAAATTACTTGAAAAATAAAAATTTAAAATTTTATAAGAATTTAAAATTAAAATTTCTCTTTATCGCAAGTATATTTTTGTATATTGCAGCACATTGCTAAATTAATACATAACAAAATTTTATATCTTATAAAAAAATTATAATAATATCGTACAATAAATGAATACACTAATTTTATTTTATAACATCAAATAATACTAATTATGATAAATACACTGTTTTTATAAATATACTTATTTTAATGCCAAAATAAATTATTTTAAAAAATGATTTTACTTTACTCTGGATATACCTAATCAAACAAGGGAAACAATTCTCTTGCGTTTATTTTACAGACAACCAAACATGCTCCAAGTATTCAGAATTCATTACATTTACTTTATATTGCATTTAATTTACACTGCATATCTTTTTCAGGCAACCAAACAGCCCCTAAATTAAACTGTCAGCAGTTAAAATGGCCTGTGCTAGTTCAACTTTCTCTCTCTCTCTCTCTCTAGTTTAATCGATATATATATATATATATATATATATATCGATTAAATATATTATGATGTTTTCTATGGATGTTACCTTCATATATGTTAGATCTGCCATTCATATTTAATCTACGTTTTACACATTTTTTGATAAAGCTAACACAATGGAAAGAGGATCATTTAAAAAGGTGCTAAGCCTAAGGATACCTCAATGCATTTTATCAAGGAGTTTAGTGCTCTTAAAGAGCAAAGAGTTTTATACACATTTTTAATCATCATCCATTTGACAAAGAGCTTGAAAAAAAAAGGGTTACTCCATGCTCTAATTGCATTGAGTGTGAAAGAGGAAATCTTTAATTCAATGAATATTTTTGTTGATGCTAAGATAGTTTTTTCTAATTTTACGAGCTATATCTTGTAAAATTTAGTATGATGTTTTCATGTGGATGTTGTCTGCATAGAATATATTAGATCCACCATTCATATGTAATCTAGGTTTTACACATTTTTTTATAAAGCTAACACAATGGAAAGAGTATTATTTAAATAATACTAAACCTAAGGATACCTCAATGCAATTTTATCAAGGAGTTTAGTGCTCTTAAAGAGCGAAGAGTTTTGTACACATTTTTAATCATCATCCATTTGACAAAGAAAGCTTGAAAAAAAAAGTAACTCCACGCTCTAATTGAATTGAGTGTGAAAGAGGGGATTGTTAGTTCAACGAATATATATTTTTGATGCTAAGGTAGTTTTTTCTAATTTTACGAGCTATATCTTGTAAAATTTCTTTGAATTACCTATTATAGAAGCATTCAGCTGCCATAGATCTCACTCAAGCCTGCTAGGTTCATTTTCTTAATTTACTAAACTTGATTAAATATTTTATAGTTAAAAAGACAAATAGATGAGTTGCTTAAATATGGGGCCATTAGAGAGAGAGAGAGAGAGAGAGAGAGAGAGAGAGCCTTAGTCATGCAATTTCAACCTTTATACTACTAAGGACATTGGTACATGTGTTGATAGATATATAATCAAGCAATCACTTTCGAGTTTAGTTTTTATACCCTTAAATTTGGTTACATGTCTAACATGATGTCTTGGGTGTTAATTTTTTCAAGAGATATCTACAAAGTGATTACTTGTGTGTGAGTGAGGGAGATTATTGGGAAACTACCTTTAAAAAGAAGGGCGTACATTTCAATTGATATGCTATGCCATGGGGATTAATTGATACCCTATAATTTTAATATAGTTATGAATCAACTTTGTTGTATTGTTATCAGTAATCATTTGGTCTTTTATTTTTTTGATTTTTTTCATACATAATATTCATGTAGAAGATCAACTTCCACATTTTAAAGAACTTTTGATGTTTTGTGTAAAGAAAATCTTTTTTAAATTAAAGAATTGCATCAATGTTACTTTATATGTGATTTCATGATTTATTGTTTCTAGAGTTTGTGTTTTTTGACAATACATTAAGTTGAAGTGAATCATGAACATACCTGTTAACGGCGAATGGCGCACCATGGCGCAAAGGTTCATTTGGAGCCATGGCGCATAGCGCACGGCGCGGCGCGCGCTATTTTGAACATGGCGCAAGCTATATAAAAATTATAAAATAATAAGCATGAATATGAAATATTATTAAAAATGAAAGACAAGCTATCATAATAATAAAAGACAACCATAACATATATAAGTTCGACTAAGTAACATTCAAATATCTCAACATTGTCTCCTACTTCATAATCCTCTTCATCACCCTCGGTACCGCTACTTCATAATCCTATAAGAACTGAATCTGACATTTTATGATCACCTAAAAGCAAACAAATTTAGATAAAAGAAATATGATATTGTCCAAGAAACATAATATGGGGGCTGCCGGGGGGCAAGGGGGTGCTGCCCCCTGGCAGGGTTCGACCTGCCCGGTCAGGTCGCGGGGTCAAGGGGCAACGCCCTTGCGGGGGTTTCTGGGGGCAGCGCCCCTGGAACAAAATTTATTTATAAGAGAAATTTTGAAGTTCGTTTGTATGGAAATTAGGGAGTGGTACCGAGCGTGTACCTAGTTGTACCGAGCTGTACCGAGTGGTACAAAGCATGTAACTAGCGGTACCGAGCATGTACTGAGCGGTACCAAGCATTTACATAGCGGTACCGAGCGGTATCATGCATGTACTTAGCAATACCGAGCATGTTCCTAGTTGTACCGAGTTGTACCGAGTGGTACAAAGCATGTACCGAGCGTGTACCGAGCGGTATCATGCATGTACTTAGCGATACCGAGCGTGTACCTAGCGGTACCGAGCGTGTACCTAGTTGTACCGAGCTGTACCGAGCGGTACACAACATGTAACTAGCGGTACCGAGCGGTATAAAAAATATTCATAAGTATACCAAAATTTAAAAACAATTTGGCGTGCTATTTTGCGCTGTGTGCAATGTGCCATGGCTCACATGTGGCGCAAATAGCGCGCGCTATTTTAAACACACGCGCCTCGCCATGAACATGACGCCGTAGGTGCGCCGCGCCGTGCGCCATGGCGCGCGCTATTTTGCGCCATTGACAACTATGATCATGAACGGGCTAAACCAATGAAATATTCATGCGACTAGGAACTTTCATCTATTAGCTACTTCTCACAGGAGGATTATCAAAAGCTTAAGTATAATGGCACTTACCATGATCGGTTGAGGGTTTTTTGGTAAAAAAAATATTTGGATTATGGAAATATTTTTTTTTGTTGTATTAACGAGTAGCTTGCCTAATCGTCATTGATGTAGAACGAGGGGGGGGGGGGGGGAGTTAAAGAGGCATTTAATGCCTACTTAAAATAATAAATTAAGTTTGGAAAGAAGTAATTACTCCTCTCTTAATTTAAAATTTAAATAGGAATCAAATTAGGAAGTTTCCAAAAATAGATTTCATAATTTTGGTAACTCCCTTCATGCTCAAATTGGATTTGATTAGAGGAATTAAGGGCTTGATTGGGGTGATATTAATGGGCTAATTAATTAAATGGGGAAGGGGGAGGGGGCCGGCCAAAGAGGGGAGAGAGGGTGTCTAGGTTCAATGTATGTGGACCCATGACTTTAATTATTGATTGGAAATCAGATTTAAAATATGATTTCAGATTTTATTCAACAGAAAGAAATTTCCTAAACTAATTCATCAATTAAGAAAGTATTGAAATTCAAATAATGATTTGAATTTAAATAGGAAACTTTCCTAATTAATAAGAAACTATTTTAAGAAAGCGATTAAGAGGAGTTTGAAATTTGAAATTTAAAATTCATGGGATTTTAGAGGGGTGGCCGAATTCACTTTTCTAATTAGGATTTACTAATTAAGATGGGATTTAATGTCGAATTCAAATCAAATTAATTTTAAATTTGATTTTAGAAACTTTCCTAAAATAGGATTCTATTTTAGGAAAGGTTTCAAATTTCAAATTTGAATTAATTGATTTAAAATTAAATGACTTTTCCAAAGAAGTTAAGCAAGAAAGGAAATTATTCAAGTGGAGATTGGAGAATTGGAGGCAAGGGAGGGGATGGCAACCGGCGGCTTGGCTAGGGGTGGTGGAGATGGGCCGGCGGTTAGGTGGACTTTAAGGGGCTGATTTGGAGATGTGGTGGTATGTTGAGGTTGGTGGGTGTGGGAGGATTAGGTGGCCGGCGGTAAGGAATTTGGTGACGCCTTAGGCCGACGGCTTGGGGTGGAGAGAGGGGACGAGGAGAAAAGGGTTTAGGGAAAGAAAGATACAACCATGAGCCCGGACACATCTTGCAGCTGACGGGTAGTACGTTGCCCTTCTCCAAGGGACTTCACGCCACGAGCCCGGACCCATTCTGCGGCTGGTGGAAACTCCGATTCCCTCCCATAGGAATCTCACCCAAGTTCTCTCCAAAGAAAACAAGTGCAAACAAAATTTCTTTTCTTAATAATTCATCATTGATCTCATACAAGAGCAAGAGCCTATAAGCCTTAAAAGAAATGAAAAGACAACTTTGCCCCTTGGGCTTACATAAGACAAGACCCTTAAATAAGGGTAAAAACGAAAAATGCATAATTAAAAATAAAAATTACAAAACAAAATTTAAGATGACGTAGGACTATCATGGCTGTTGATCTTCAACTCCTCGGATAGGCATGAACGGTTGGATGTCTGCATCATTTTCCAGGGGTGAAAAAGAGCTCGACTCCATACCCCGGGTAACCATGCTCTGATACCAAACTAACTGATGTAGAACGGGTATGGGGTTTTGAGTCCTATGGGTCTTGAAGAGCAAATTGTGAAGTCTAAACTGCAGCTCTTGGTTCTTAGAAGTTTTGGACAACAACTCGTAATGTTGGGATCTCCGAGGACAAAGGTGAAATGAAGCTCTGATCTTAACTGGATAGCAGTTGGGAGGCCTCCCTGGACAACTTTGTTGCTGATTTGAGCACTCTTGGATAGAGGACAACAACTTGGAATTTTCCAAACAGTGGACAACAGGTGGGAATGCAGGAAAAATTCTATAACAGCCCTTGGGACTTCTCTGGACAGCCGTAGAGCAGGTTTGGATGCTAGGGATTACGTGAGGGGGTTTGATGGCTTGCCTAATCAATAACTTTTAATTAGCATTGACAGATTAAATCAATCCTCATTCAAATTTGAATTGACCTAAATTTAGGTAGTGATTATGGACCATTAATAGCATGGATTAATGAGAAAGAGGGGAGAGGTGGGCCGGCCTTGAGAGAGAGAGGGGGGGGGGAATTGTGTCCAAATTTAATGAATGTGGACCAAGCAATGAATTGTAATTAATGACTAAATCTGAGAATTAATCTCAGGTTTAGGGTGATTGATGATTATTTCCTTCAAGGGCATAAGCTTAATTAGAAAGCATTTGAAATTCAAATTATTTTGAATTTGAATTCAAATCCTTTCCTAAAACACAAGGGGCTAAATATGGAAGGTATAAATGGGGAAGTTAATGTGGGATTCAAAGCTTTCCTAAATTAATAAATTAAATTTGAAATGAAAGATTTCATTCCAATTTAATTCAAAATTTAAATAGACTATTAATTTGAAAGTTTCCTAAAATAGGATTGATAAATTAGGCAACTATTCAAATTCAAATAGATTTGAATTTGATCATCAAGATAGTTACCTAAAATATGAAAACTAATTTAGGAAAGACTTGATTGCAAGTGGAGATGGGAGGAAACTAAGTGAAGGGTCGGCAGCTTGAGGCTTGGCCGCAAGTGGTGGTGGAGCTAGGGCCGGTTTGGTGGAAGTAGGGAGAGAATGAAGATGACGACTAGGAACAATAAGAAGGAACAAAAACAAAAGATAAAAGATAAAACCGCGAGCCTTGGACTCTTTCGAATACTGACGGGTAATACGTTGCCCTTCTCCAAGGGACTTCACGCCACGAACCTAGACCCATCCTGCGGCTGGTGGAAACTCCACTTTCCTTCCATAGGAATCTCACCCAAGTTCTCTCCAAAGAACACAAGTGCAAACAAAATTTCTTTTCTTAATAATTCATCATTGATCTCATACAAGAGCAAGATCCAAGAGCCTCTATATATAGGCCTTAAAAGAAATGAAAAGGCAACTTTGCCCCTTGGGCTTACATAAGACAAGACCCTTAAATAAGGGTAAAAATGAAAAATACATAATTAAAAATAAAAATTACAAATAAAATTTAAGATGACGTAGGACGATCACGGCCGTTGATCTTCAACTCCTCGGATAGGCATGAACGGTAGGATGTCCGCATCAGTCATACTAGTAGACTTTTGCATGCATATGGCTATACATTTATGGAAACTCATGCAATCACATTTTGATTTTTGTCTGAAATTTCCTCATTGTAGAATTGCATGTTGGTGGTGTTGTAGGCTATATTTGAAGAGCTAAGGCACTTTTTTTTATTGGAATTGGACCCCAAAACTTCACTGTGGAGGTTAGGGGCAATTCCACCAATAGTCTATATGCCCAATTGAACAGGGACATTTTTATTAGCGAGGATTGTAACTTTTGTTCTAATTTAAATGTGACATGTGGATCCATAATGTCCCAATTGTCACTTTGGAAAGAATAGATGGTATAACATTAGTATATATAGTTTTTAACCCATACGAAATAGAACATAGAAAAATCTTTGTGTGCAAGACCTTCAAAACATGGTTAAAGTTTTTATATTGTAGGTAATCCATTCAGCAGAATGGTGTAGCTTTGCATGTTGCCAAGTTATACTTCGATTAAATTCCTGGGCCTTATGGTTTGACTAAAATAATTATAAGGAATGGATGTTGGATTCATGAGCTTTCTCCATCAATCATTGTGTAGGGAATGACAATGAAACTTTCTTCTTATTTGTTATTTTCAAGTGGATGAGTAAATTGGAGTGATTAATGTATTTTGGGTGATTGGGTGATTTGATATATTGTGTGGCAGGCTAGAATTTAGCAGCAATCTCAATGTATGCAAGAAAGTATTAGGAGATTTGCAAGATGATATTATGTGATTTGCATAGTTTAAAGAAGTTAATAAAGTAATATTATTACAGAAGGTAATAATAATGTTAGTTGGAGATGCATAATAGGTAAATAAGTGGAAGAACATAAGTTTAGGTGATGATTCAAGTTTATATCTATAGGAGCTACTACAAATATATCCCAAGGTTCTAAAAGGCTATATATGCCAAAATTATATTGGATCAAATTCTTTTCAACAAAAACAACAACAACATCAAGCATTTATCCCACTGTATGGGGTCGGCTACATGAATCATTTTTTTCCATTGTTTCTTGTTAAGAATCAAATTCTCATTTAAATCTAATAAACAAAGACCATTTCTAATATTTTCTAACCAAGTCTTTGTAGGTCCACCCCTACCTTTCTTAACATAAACCAAATCTAATACATTTACTCTCCTAATCGGGTCATCGGAAGGCCGCCATTTTATGTGACCAAACCATCTAAGGTGACTCTCTCTAATCTAGTTTTCCACTGAAGCTACTCCAACCTTTTCACATATATGCTTGTTTCATATCCTGTCTCTAAGAGTAAAGCCACTCATCCACCTGAGCATCGGCATCCTCATCTATGCAACACTTAAGTTATTTTCAGTTGAGGAATATTTAGTTGGGAGCTCATAGTCTATAGTTGATAAGGAGATTGCAAACTTGCTTTGTGTTTATGTTTTTCAATTTGCTTTCCATGTATTATATTAGTAGGTCATTGGTTTTCATAGCTCATAATTTTTTGCAATTTTTTATCGAAGTTTTAATATTGATTATTCCTTATGATTCTTATTAATGTCAATTATGTTCTAATTATTACATGATTGAGAAGAGCATATGATAGTAGCAGAAACAACTGTCATCATCTTAGATTCTAGAAGAAAATGTAAATTGTGACATCTCTAATTCATTTTATATTTGACTATTATAATTTTGATGAAAACTCTTGTATCTTATGAACAAAAAGCTAGTCTCAGTTTTGGTTTCATATGATTTGTTGGGGCCAATGTACCACATAATAGGTCTAATGTAGGTATATTGGTAGTGATGGTTCCTTACGGTCAATGGACCAAAAGCTTAATATATAATTGTATTTTGTTTTGTTATTTTCTACAGTACCCACTATTGAATAAATATGCTATGTCTAAAATTTTGTGGATACTTTGAGCTGTTGAATTGGATGTGCAGTTCTTTCACTTTTCAAGCCTCTTGTGGTCTGCAATTGCCCTTGATTATGTGTGAGGCTTAATTATCTAGTTCTTTTTTTTGTTCCTTCTCTTCATTCTTCTTTACATAGTATTGATTGACTAAGAGATTAGGTCTATTCATTTTTAATTTTCCTATGCTTATCAGTGTTTTGCATAATCTTTAAAATTTCTATTGTTCTTATGTGTAATCTAGGTTCTATGTTTTAATTTTTCTTTGGATATCTATTAGCGATACAAACTTATTTGTGTTATAATTTTTTTTATGAAATAACCAGGTTTATAAGTAATTGATTATATGATCAGTTTGCTTTCTCTCAGATACTTGCATGCTTATATTTTATTGATTTGCACTAGATTGTTCACATCTTCATTAGTAGTGTAATTAGAATTACATATTTTCATTTATTTTGGCATTGCTTTTCATTTCAAAGCATTTGAGCTACTGAGGAAATCATGAACCTTAGCTTTTTCTGCATCAATTAGGATTCACAATGTCAAAATCAAGTTTTTTTTTTCCATAGGGGTAAGCCCCTATATGTCAAAATCAAGTTATTCTTTTTATATAGATGCTTTATGTGGAGCCAAAAATCATAATAACATCACATGCTTTATTGTGTCTGTAAGGCTTTTTTTGTTGGGTTTATGAGCATTTTATTATGTCTCTTATGTAGCTGTGAAGGAAGATGCTTGAGGTCCTTCCATGCAACTAGGAAAGCTGGAGCAGATTCAGATTGTGCATCGCTTGGCCTCACGAGGGTTCAAGTTGAGGTATTATACAAGTTGCAACAATAATATTTGAGTTCCTTTTTCATTTTTCTTATGGGGTTATTACACATGTACAACTAAACATATATTTACATATTCAAAATTTAATTTTCACTGTTTGCTATTGTACCCTTAAATAGTTGAGATTAGGCTAATAGTGATGTTGTTTATGATGATGATCATCCTGATAATTTTTCTACATTATCGCTCAATGTTTAAAAAGTGGTACAAAATTTGCGCACTCGTTAGTGTTCATATTAGTATTGGCATATTATTTAAAGTGTTGTTATGATGTGCTATAGGTAAGTAACAAGCATCAAGGCTTTGCATGGTTTAAACTTCTTTCCCATGGGATTTGATTCATGGCAATGGGAATAGTAGTGTAAGTGACTTTAGAGGGGATATCGGGGGTACTTTTTAATGGGATTTGATTCATGACAACGGGAACATGACATCACCTTACTTTCAGAAGATGATTCGAAGAAACAGGTGAAGATCAACTCATTTTTCTCTTCATGGATCTGGTACTTTTGCTTATTCTTGTTGCATTCATCTTACCTCTCGAAAGATTTGATTTTCATAAGTTATCACTCTTTTTAGCCACCCTTGATAACAATGCCAATACCATGACTTCAAGCAGCCGTTAGCCTTTCGACAAAATCATTGTCATTCCCTTGAAACCACCAATCAATCTCATATGTCCAAGCAAAGTATGCTCTGTTATAAGCAACTGAATGAGGCTATATCAGGTATTTTATTCGATTGCAAAAAATGTTTTACCAATTTACAAACTGAGGATGAATAGTGTATACAGATGGTGATACAACTATTAATGAAATTAGTCTCAAATTAATTGATTTCTGTCTTTAGTCTTCTCTATTTCTTCTTCTTCATCATCAACTTTTCTAACATGGTATCAGAGCAATAGCCTTTTGGCATATCCTTGTCTTCTCTCCTTTGATTTAGTTGTCTCCAACATTTCTGCCTCCATTGTCTTTTGGATCATTCTGTAATCTCGTTGTTGAATCCTTCAGAAAATACTGAGGCTGCAATGGAGGAGATTAGTATTCCTCTCCAACTCAAGTTTTTGATGCCCAATATCAAGAACAGTACTCCCATTCAATTAACTGTAGACAACTATCACATATGGTGGGTTCAAATTCTAAAATTCTTATGTGCTATTGGATTTAAAGGCTACCTCATTGGTTTCATATCATGTCCAAAGGAATTTCTTATTAATGAGTCTAATCATCTGAACCCAAATCCCTCTAGTTGCATGTGGACTCTTTTTGTTGCTTAGCCATAGCCAAATGATGATTAGTATTTGGACTCAGGTGCTATAATGCACCTTACTGCCAATTCTCATTATATGAGTTCTTTCGTACCATATTCGTTTAGTGATCAAATGTTTGTTGGTAATGGGCAATCCACTACAATTACACATATTGGTGACATTATTCTTCCCACCCACAAAAGTAAGTTGCTTCTACCAAATCTCCTTCAAGTTTCTCATGTAACCTATAATGTGCTATCAGTTCATAAAATTGTGACAGACAATTTTTTTTTTTGGTGACAGACAAAGTAAGTTGCTTCTTCTCTAGCTCTTCATCTTCTCAACTCCGAACGAATGCTTAAGTCAAGTAAAGGCTACTTTTGGTCCCCGGATAGAATAGGTGATAGAAAAGGAAAAGAGGGAAAAGGAAATGAGATTTCTGATCCAATAACAAGAAAGAATCCTGTTTTTGTTTCTTTCTATTTCATACATTCTACTGTTTTGCTTTGTGCTACCTCCAAAGCTGAAATCCTTCATCGTTGTCATCCTAATGATGCCACTTTGTCTACGGTATCATGGTCGTTTCCCTCTCTTCTTATTTCCAATAGTCCAAATACATGTAATTCATTTCGTTTAGCACAGTCTTACAATCCTATTTTTAATTTATCTTCTAGCAATAGATATGGACTCTTGAACTTATTCACTCTAATGTTTGGGGACTTTGTCCAATCTCATATATTCAAGGCTTTCGCTATTATGTAGTTTTCATTGATGATCATTTTCACTTTTGTTGATTTATTTGATGAAAACAAAATTTTTAAACTATTCTAAAACATTGGCCAATGAAAATTTGGCAAACTATAAGGAGAGGTGAATCCACATGTAAGTTTTTACAACGTCTTTTATCCTTTTGGGGTATCAAGCATCATTTAAGTTGCTCCGATATTTCTGAATATAATAGAGTTGTTGACATAAACACAATAATCTTATTGAAACTATAAGATTATTTCTCTTTGAATAAGTTTACCTCATACCCTATGGGTTGATGCCTTCCTCATAGTTGTTCATATTGTCGATAGATTACTATACAAAAACCACAAATTGGTCTGTCCCCATCAATTATTCTTTTACAAACCAACTAAATACCCACACCTTAAATCCTTCAACTACAAGTGCTACCCATGGCTACAATACCACTCCTCTCATAACTTAGTCAGTTAATTGTTTTTTTTTTCTAGGAGATACACCCCCATTTTAAAGGCTATAAATCCCTTGATCCTATCATAGACAAAATTTATGCTTCACGACATATGTTTTTTGATGAACAACAAAAATCTATACATCCTCCTCGAACCCCTTCACTTCCACAAAATATGCCTTCTACATCTAGTCCTCATCTACTAGTTCCTTCTTCAACATTTCATTTTCATAGGCCACTAATCTCCACATCAAAACCTAGTCTTCCATTTAGCTCCTCGCTCACCACAGACTTCATTAAACTCTTCTTCTTCCAGCAGTCATTTGCATTATGTTATACCCCTGTCTCTGTCTTCATTACATCCAATAGCTAATCCTTCCATTCATCTCACGGTTACTCAGTCAAAGATAGGATCACTCAAACCTGAATAGCCTCTTGATTTTGTTGCATGTTATTGACACCCTGATGAACCCTGCTTGTTATATTGCTGCCTGTAAAATTTCACATTGGCGACAATTCATGTCACAAGAATTTTATACTCTTCAATAACAAGACAGTTGGACCTTAGTTCCTTCCCCATCTAGTTTGATCATCCTTGGTAGTTAATGGCTGTTCAAAATAAAACTTTATTTTGATGGAACTGCTGCTAGTTGCGTAGTTTTCTTAGTGGCTCAAGGATCTAAGAAGGAACATGGTGTGAACTTTAATGAAACTTTTAGCCCTCGTGCAAAAGTGCCAACAATTTGAATACTTTATACCATTGCTAATGAACGCAACCGGGAAGTTATGTAGTTGGATGTATTCAGTGCCTTACTTTAGGGTCATCTTAATCATGTGCATGCCGCAGCCCCAAGATTTTTCAGGATCCACAATTTCTCTATTATGTTTGCTTTCTTAAAAAGGCTATTTATGATCTCAAGTAAGCTAGTCGATAATGGTTTGCTACACTCTCTTCTCACTTGTTGCAACAAGAATTTGAGTTGAGTGATGCTAATCCTTCCTTACTGTTCTATGATTATCAAGATACTCAAATGTATATCCTCATCTACGTTGATGAAATTCTTCTTTCAAGTAAGTACTTTGCTGCCATTTCTAATCTTCTTCACAACCATAGTGAATGGTTCTATATGCGGTCATTGGGACCACTCATACTTTCTCGGCATACAGATAACTAGACAGCCCACTGGACCTCACTTCCGTCAAACTAAGCACCTGAATGAACTGTTGGAAAAGACTAGGATGTGAAATTGCAAACCAGCTGCTACACCACTTGCTTCTTCTTCCTCCATAGACACCACATAGTTGCAGCCATTCTCTAATCCTAAATTCTCTTGGCAATGAGTTAAATCACTGCAATATCTGGCCATCACTAGTTTGGATATAACATTTGCTATGAATTGTCTGCTAAAGAAGGCATCAGCCACTAGATGGGGTCTTGGAATTCTTTGCTATGTGAAAGGTACAATACAACATGGCCTTCTATTTGTGAAGGGTGATCTTAAACTTCATACTTACACTGATGGAGCTGGGTTGGTGACTATCTTGATCGAAAATCTATAATGAGATATCGTGCATATCGCAGACAAAACTCAGTTCTTGGATTGTGAAAAAATAGTTCCTTGTTGCAATATCTTCCACTAAAATTTAGTATCAAGCTCTTATAACTCCTATTGATATCATTGGCTTGGACGTTTAGAGGAACTGTGCATTCCTATTGATGATCCTACCTCCTTGCATTGTGACAATATTTTGGCTATGGTACTTATAAATAACCCAATACTTTATGCTTGCACAGAACATATTAAAACCGATCCTCATTTTATAAGGGAACTTGTTCTTAATAAAGTGATTGCTATGCATCACATTTCATCTTAAGATCAATGTGGTAACCTACTAACGAATGGTCTTCCTATGTGCCGTTATCTGGTTCTCTTAAGATTCAAGAAAACACATTCAAGAGCGAATTGTTCACTTAAGGGGAGGTGATAACAATACCATTGCCATGACTTAAAAGTAGTCATTCACCTTCTGCCAAAATCATCACTATCCCCTTCAAACTACCAAATCAATCTCATATGCTCAACAACACAAACTCTGCTATACCCAATTGAACAAGGGTATCTCGAGTATATTATGTAATAGCAAATGGTGTTGTACCATTTTACAAAATGAGGATGAACAATGTATACTGAGGGTGATGTAGGAATGAATAATAATACTCTCAAATTGATTCTTGTCTGCATTTAGTCTTCTTTGTTTCTTATTCCCCTTCATTTTTTTCAATTCCCGTGCTATTGTTGATGTCTGTATGATGCTCCATTACTAACTATGGCTTTTTCAAATAGAAAATTTTGAGTATGGGTTCACAAAAGAAAATTGTGGTTGGTATTTTAAACATACCATAGTTAACAAACTTCATGACTACTGTTAAAGTAGTTTTGTAACATTTTAAAGATTTGGGTACTTTTAAATATATATGTTTATAAAGTTATCTAGATGGTTCCGCATTAGTATTTCTTTTTATAATTTGTTGTGCAAGTTGTAAAGAAAGTCTTTTGTACAGGCTATGCAAAATTTTTTGTGCAAGAACTGCCAGTTTAAGCAACATCAGTGTTTTGCCTGCGGGAAGCTCGGCTCCTCTGATAAATCTGCAAATGCCGAGGTTGGTCTTTACTGGAAAGCTGTTTTATTATTTATAATTATTTTTTTTAATTTGTTACTAATTTTGTTGATTAGAATTTTTAAAGTGATTAGAAAGCTTTCTTTCTCTTATTTTGCTAACTTTAGAGGTTGCTTGAATGACTTCATGCCATTTGAGCTTTATTTATGTTCATGCTTGTGTGCGTGTGTTTATTAGGGCGCTGTTGGGTGTGGTGTTGGTGTTGGTGCGGCTTGCATGTGGGGGCACACGGGAATGAATATATGCTATTTTGGAATATGAGCAAAAGCATATGAAGTTTTATCCTCTTTTGTGTTTGTCCTTAGGATATACCATCATTCATGCTTATTTATTACGGATAGCTTTAATGAGGGCAACTATCACGTATTTTGTCTCTGACTCTGGAAAGCTTACCTTTGAAAACGAGAGAATAAAAAGCATGGTATTTTCTTTTAAACCTAACTATATTATAGTCATATCAACTATCAATATTAGCAAATCATTGATGTTGAATGTATTATGTTTCTAGGACAGATTTATGAAGGGAAATTTTGGTAGGTGCTTTGATACAGAGTTTTACAACCATCATTGATGTTGAATGTGTTATGTTTCTATGTATAGTAAGCTTAATTGACAATGAGAGATGAAGTAATCAATTTACTAAAAGCTTTATAGGACTAGATACATTCAAGAACCTGATGAAACTATTTGATCAAAAGAGGATTTTAAAACATATTGTACCCCTTCAATCCTTGCAACAGATCTTTCCTGTCACGACCCGGCCCGGCTAGCCCGAATTAACAAGACGGGAACATACATTCGTACAGAAAAACACATATAACATATAAATCATAACAATTTCATCACATTTTAATAAAAAGATATAAACTCAATCATCATCCATACAAAGTAAGATAGAGCCACTAAAACATCAAACTAAAAGTTTTTCAATAATTTCTTCCATACACACAACCACTAAAAACATAAACATAAAGCTTCAGTAGGCTCCTCATTATAATCCACTGACTCATACACATAATAGAAAATATAAAACCTTTCTTCCTGAGGACCTCTACGATGGTAGGTGTACTGTCGTCTCGTTGCCATTGTTTCTTATCACTATCTCCAAAAAAATATTTCCAAACATAGGATGAGTCAACACTCAGCAGGTGATAAATATTTATCTTAAATTCATGAAATATCTTTAAACATGTTATAAATCAATAATTAAAAGAATTCAATAAACATTTCTAGGCATAAATCATAAAACTTTTTCAAGAAGCTTTACCAATAAATATTTTTCTATAAAAATGTCATAAACCTTTCATAAACTTTTTTCCTTTCTCAATTCTAATCCTATCAATAAAAATACATAAAATAGAACATAAAATATCATAAGCGCCCTTCCCAAAAATACCATAAATTTTTGTACTGATCAGGTACACAGTCATTGACCATTCCTTTACCATTTGGCTCCGAAGAAACCTATTACCATTTGGCTATGTAGAACCCTTTTACCATTTAGCTCCGTAGAACCCCATTACCATTTGGTACTCCGGATCATCATGCACATGCAATTCATAAACTTATATACATCAAAGAGACTAAAATTATTCGTTTAATCATATGTTCTTCAATGTTCTCCGTGTAATAATTTGGTACCAGTTATGCCTTGATTTTTTTTGTTTTACAGATTTTTACATTTCTAATATCATATCATAAATATAAATAATAATTGAAAAGCTAAAGCAATAATAAATAATTCATAAACATTAACATATAAATTTGAAAGTGCAATATTAACTTAATTAAATTTCTTGAACTTAATTTAAATGCAACCACCTACCTCACAAGTAATGAAATCCACACCGACACCGCTTAAGCTCGAGGCGTCCCTTTTAGTCTACACCTAAACATAAAAGCAATATTGTCACATAATAACATAACTTCATTAAAAGATTAATTAAATTTCTATTAGGTGTTAACATCCTGATAAATACGCAATAAATGAATAATAATTACGCAATAAATACGCAACAAATATGCAATGAATACACATAAAATACGCAATAAACACTCAATGTATACACAACTAATGCGCAATAAAATCTACAAAGTCCTTAAGTTACCTTCGGCTCAGTACTATAAAAGAAGGAACCATCGACTCTTCTTTTAATGTCAATTACAATTTAACCTTATGTACATTGTTGATAAAAGTACGCTTCTTTGGTAAACACAATAAATACATCAAAAGCAACGTCTCTGTAAAGAAATTTAATGGTAACATTGCTGTAAAGAAAACATGGAAGGAGGCGAACATTACCGATAAGCTGAACTTTCCCTCTAGTCGCACTGATTTTAACTATTCTGCTTCCTGTGAGCTCGTTTCCTGGACGTCTGCATTCAGGTTATCGGCTTTCTCCGAGCCCTATGAGAATATTATCTGCTCATAAAAATAGACGTCCTCCTCCAGATCCAGATCAATCTTCATCTTCATCGGCATTTTTTTTACGAAGATTTTGGCTAAAAGCTTTATATATTGCAGTGATTCATGCTTGAAATCCTGAAAAAAAGAAGCGCCAAGCCTAAATTTAACTTTTTCCCGGGTCAGGCTCCAAGACATGATTTTGACCGGGTCGGGTTGCAAGTCAAATGAATAACCCGGACTTTCCACTTTCCACGTAAGCATACCATGCATAAGGATTTTATTGGCATCCGAACATAGCTCTATGTCCGGATTCCACACACAATAATTTCTTGAATGGATGGCCAACAAAAACTCTCTTGAACCGATGTGATAGTCATGTCACATCCAAAATGTTTTGTCTATTCATTTTTTTGGCATTCAAATAAAGTAATACTTCATAGCAAATATCGTGGAGTATTGATCTGATTGAAAAAAAATCCCTATCTTAATTTTTAAAAAATGACACTCTTTTTTGACATAGTTATCATTTCTTTCAAAAGTTTTAGTCATCATGATAAAGGTATTTTATTGTCTCAATATTAATAAGCTTTGGCTGAAGAGTATGAAAAAGGTAGTGTCGGTGTCTAAGGGCATCCACATTTTTTTTTAACACTAGATCTATGAATTAACATATAATAAAATGATGAAAGAAATTTTACTCACTTAGTGTTCCTGCCTTTGAGCTTATTTTGACTAAAGATAGTGGTACTTTAGAGTTTCATGATCGAAATACAATAAACTCATCAAATTAAAGGTATTGATTTCAATGCCTAAGGTCTGGAAGATGTTATATAATTTTGTATCATATGTGGAGTATTTGTATCACACTTCATATAATTCCCTCTAAAATAAGCAACACACTGCCTACTTTGATTCAAAACAACACCAATGCCCACATTGGATGCATCACAATCAATTTCAAAGATGCTATAAAAATTAGGTAGATCCAAAATTAGAATTTTAGTGAGTGTTTGCATAAGCTCAGCAAAACTATATTAGGTTGTTGGTGTCCAGATGTATTTATCTCTTTTAAGAAATTGGGTTAAAGCAGCATGTGCCAAAATTAATTTCTTAAAAAATCTTCAATAGAAAAACATAAAGTGATGAGGACATCGAAGATCAACGGCTACGATCGTGTCTATTTATTTTGATATATTTTATGTATTTGATTTGTTATTGTTCTTTTTTCCTTTCTACCGTCACTTAGTGGGATAAAGGCTTGATGTTGTTATTGTTGTTGTTGTTGTACCCTCACTTGAGGGCTTTATCTTATGTTTGCCCTAGGGGCAATTGTGTCTTTTTATTTTCCTTCATGTATTGAGCTATTTAAGCCTTCTCCCTCCTCTTGGAGAGGGGATGATGAATATTGAAATGAAATCTTATTTTTCTTTGCTTGATCTCTAAGTGAGTTCATGGGAGGAGAGACCCAAGGTGTGGGCAATCACAATACCCGTCAACCTTTGGAAGAGTCCAAGGTTCGCGGTTTTACGATCTCTTTGTGAGTTCGTTAGTTTACTTTTATCTTATTTGTATTTTATTTCATCTCCTTTCTCCAAGTCAATTGCCGGCCACTTCCAACCTCCCCACCACCGGTGTCTCAACCTCCCCACCACCGGTGGCTCAACCTCCCCCACCCAATTCATCTTCTAGGTCCACCACCTAAATCCCACCCACCAACCTAGCCACAACCCGCTATCTAGCCACCCCCTTCCCCTTTTGCCGTCGGCCATCTCATAATTTCCCCCTCATTATGATTTCAATCACCATAATAACTTCCTAATTTAGCAAAAGCATGAGAGAGAAAATTTGAATTCATTTGAAATTCAAATTCGAAATTCAAATTCTTTCTATATAGGGAATTCCAAATTAGGAAAGTGTCAATCATGAATTCAATTTCAAAATAAATCAAATTGGATTTATTATTCCCTTTCCTAATCTTCATCGCCTATTTGGAAACTCCTATATTTCCCTCCCCAATCCCCTCCACCCCTCTTGATGCCGTCGGCCCCATGATGGGCTCCCCCCCCATTAAATGCTCATTTAATCCCTCAACCTTATTTGAATTTTGAATTTAATTTCAAAACATTTTCCCTCCAAATCCACTTAAGCTTAAATTAATTTCAGTTTTCCAATTCCCATCCTCTCTCCCCAATTTAATTTTCTCCATTTAATTCTCCAACATAATGTCACTAATTTCACCACAATTTCAGCCGCCACATTCTCCTATCCCTAGCCGAATTAATCACCCCCTCAAACAGAACCTAGCCATCAGGAACCTGATCCAATATGCTGTCCAGCCATTTTGACCTAGGAAATACTGTCCAGAAAACTTCCAACAGCAATTTTGCCACCTCGTCACTCCCGCATACTAACTAGCAACCCTCCAAGAGCAGCCTAGGATTTCCTAGGCAATACAGGTTGTTGTTCAGGCTACCCCAAGCATCAAGATTGCTGGCCAAGACTTGCATGACTGCTGTCCAAATCAGATTTCTGCATCTAGAGCGGACTACACCTGCTGTCCTGAAGTCCATAAACAGGAAATTGCAGTCCTGTATTCCCGGAATTGATGTAATCTAAATAGAGATGGCACAAAGAAAAATCCGACAAGAGAAACAAACCTGACTTTTATAAGATTAAGATGGAAACTTTGAGAACAAAATAAGATAAGAAACAACTATTTTTAGAAAAGACAACTTGCAGCTATCCAAACAAAACAAGACTAACAAAGAAAACAATACTTTTAACAAAAAAAACTATCCTCAGAACATCCTTCAAGAGGACTCCTCACATGTACCGATTGTAGGAATAATATTTAGAACAAGGTTTAGATATGCAAACCAAGGGTCCACCACAGCTAGGGGTATCCAATGTCCTTTCAACTTCTCCAAACAGCCACAATCTTGCTAAAACAGCCAACAAACAGCCCACGGTTTTTACCCAAACAGCCAACAAAAACAGCCCACGGCTTCACCAAAAACAGCCAACAATCTCACCAATGGTACTAGAAGAAAGATACAGGTGGAGTGGAACTTGCGTAGAGAAGAAGGAGATTAGAAGACCGAGAAGAAAGAGGAGAAGCTCGCAAGCTTTCCTAGAGGAGAAGGAGAATGGAAAAAGCTCTCTAGCTTTTCCAAAGAAAACCCTCAGGTTTTATAAGCAAATAGCTCTCAAATATTCACCTCCATCCTTCACAAAATACTTCATATTTATAGGCCAAAGAGGGGGAGCATAACAGCCATAGATCCCAATTTTCCAAGAGCCAAAAATCATTCCCGCTGAAGCCCAAGAGACAGCAACAAAACAATCCAGAGAACAAGGCCTCGGGACAATCCAGAAACATCACAGCCGAGGAACCAACACAAGAAACCAGGCGGCAGCAGCCAAAACAAAGCCACGGAACCAGCACACCGTGGAATCAGCACAGGGAACCAGGCGGCAGCATAAAGTTCGGTCAACAGAGGGAATGCCAAGGCAGAAAAAAACTGCAACCAATGAGTCATTTCATATCCCAAAACAGCCAGCCGAGAGAGCATTTTCCAAAGAAGAAAAAAATTGGCTGTAGCATTTTAATTTCAAAAGGAATATGAAAGAGCACATCCACCCACCAAATCAAGTTCTCCTTAAATAACTTTAGCAAGCCACTAGCTCATAATGAGCTACAACTCCACTAGAAATTAATGAGCTTGGCACCACTAAAGTTTAACTTCATAAGCTCAAACCGAATCAGCCAAAGATCTCATGAAACCAGCAACTTTCAAAGGACAAATGGACCCCCCCAAGCCGGCAAATCCTGGTAAACAAAATCCAAACCTCTTCCTACCATGATCATTGGATTTACCACCATCATAGGATAGCATAAAAACAAAAATAGAAAATATAACAAATATTGTTCATAACAAAATTTAAACAGAAAAATTTAAATGCATCAATTCCCCCCAGGTGGGGAATTCTCATCTCCAGATGAGAAAATTTCAGCAACTCTTTTGTAGAGTTCCAAATTTCGCTTTTGAAGTTCAGCAGCATCAATCCACGTGCAATCAATTAATGGTCGATTACTCCATTTGACCAAAAATTTCTGGTGTTCTCCATGCCTTGTCTTAGTTGTTTTTATATCAACAATTTCTTCAATCAGATCATTTTGGTTCAACGAAGGAGTGGAAAGTGGCAATGTTTCAAGATCCACAGAATCACCTGTATTTCCTTCATACAAAGAAAGATCAGAAACATTAAATATAGGAGAAGTTCCAACTGTGTTAGGTAAATCTAAAAGATATGCATTTGTGCCCAATTTCCGGAGAATGCGAAAAGGTCCAAATTTTTTTCTGCTCAGTTTTCCAAAAGTACCAACGGGAAAGCGTTGACGACGGAAATAAGCCATTACCATATCCCCTTCTTTAAAAACAACCTCTCTCCGATGCTTATCTGCAGCAGTTTTATATTTGTCATTTGAAATACGGAGTTTTTCAAGAACTTGTTGTTGGACAGATTTGATATGATCAAATGTTTCTAATGCTTCAGCACTTATTTTGCTAGGTAAAGACAAACCATTTCGATCCAAAATGTGAGGAATTGATTGACCATATAAAATTTCAAAAGGAGTTTTTCCAGTAGTTCTATTAACAGAATTGTTATAAGCAAATTCAGCTTGTGGTAAAATCAAATCCCATTGAAAAGGTTTCTCACCAGCAAGGCATCTTAAAAGATTTCCCAAACTTCGATTGACAACTTCAGTTTGTCCATCGGTTTGAGGATGGTAAGCACTGCTAAACTGAAGAGAAGTTCCTAACTTAGCCCAAAGTGTTCTCCAAAAGTGACTCAAAAATCTAGTGTCTCTATCAGAAGTAAATGTACGAGGAATACCATGAAGTCGAACAATTTCTTTAAAAAATAAATCAGCCACATGAGATGCATCAGAAGTTTTTTTGCAAGGAATGAAATGAGCCATTTTACTAAAGCGGTCAACAACAACAAAAACAGAATCATGTTTTCTTACAGTAACCGGCAAGCCCAGAATAAAATCCATAGAAATATCTTCCCAAGGTTTATTAGGAATTGGAAGAGGAGTGTATAAACCAGAATTTTGAGAAGTCCCTTTAAAAGCTTGACAGATTTTGCATTGTTTCACAAACTTAGCAATTTGTTTCCTCATGTGAGGCCAGAAATATTTTTCTTCTATCATAGCAATAGTTTTCCCTTGACCAAAATGACCACTTAACCCACCACCATGAAGTTCTTGCACTAACTGTTCTCTTAAAGAATTATTTGAAATGCAAAGTCTAGAACCCTTAAACAAAAAGCCTTGGTGAATAACAAATTGACCAGATGGATCAGTTCCCAAGTTAAGACAAGCCTCCCAAATATCTTTAAAATCAGAATCAGAAGCATAAGTATCTTTCAAAAAACCAAAAGAAGTAATGGTAGGATAAACAGTAATCAATAAATGTGACCTTCGACTTAAAGCATCGGCAACCTTATTCAACACACCAGTTTTATGTTTGATATGAAAGGAATACTCTTGCAAAAAAGAAACCCATTTAGCATGTCTCTTGTTGAGATTTTTTTGTGATCCCAAAAATCTTAAAGCCTCGTGATCAGTGTTTAAAACAAATTCTCGCTGAATCAAATAACATCTCCAAAATTTTAAAGCTTGAACAATAGCATAAAATTCCAAATCATAAGTAGAATATCGAGATCGAACATCATTCAATTTTTCACTAAAATATGCAACTGGTTTTCCTTCTTGGCTTAAAACAGCACCGATTCCCACATGTGAAGCATCACAATCAACTTCAAAAACTTTTTCAAAATCAGGCAGACTAAGAATTGGAGCATGACTCATTTTCATTTTGATAATTTGAAAAGTTTTTTCAGCCTCTGGAGTCCATCTAAAAATTCCCTTTTTCAAACAGTCAGTAATAGGAGCAATTACAGAACTAAAATTTTTAATGAATCGACGATAGAAAGATGCCAAACCATGAAATCCCCTAACCTCACTGATATTTTTAGGAATAGGCCAGCTTTTGATTGCCTCGATTTTCACAGGATCAACTTTAATTCCTTCAGCAGACACAATATAACCCAAGAAAGTCAAACTTGAAGTCATAAAAGTACATTTCTTAAGATTGATATACAATTTTTGTTCCCTCAAAGTTTGCAAAATTTTTTTAACATGTGAAAGATGTTCAGAAGGGTGAATACTGTAAATCAGAATATCATCAAAATATACCACCACAAACTTTCCGATAAAAGGTCTCAAAATATGATTCATTGTTCGCATAAAAGTACTTGGAGCATTAGATAAACCAAAGGGCATAACTAGCCATTCATACAACCCTTCTTTGGTTTTAAAAGCAGTTTTCCATTCATCTCCAGACCTTATTCTTATTTGATGGTACCCACTTCTTAAATCAATTTTGGAAAAAATTTTGGCACCACTTAGCATATCAAGCAAATCATCAAGCCTCGGTATGGGAAATCTGTATTTAATGGTTATCTTATTGATAGCACGACTATCCACACACATACGCCAAGTTCCATCTTTTTTAGGAGTAAGCAAAGCAGGCACAGCACAAGGACTTAGACTTTCTTTTATTAAACCCTTTTCCAAAAGTTCAGTCACTTGCTTAGAAAGCTCTTTATGTTCATTTGGACTCATCCTGTAATGTGAAAGATTAGGCAATGTTGCTCCAGGAATTAAATCAATGTGATGTTGAATGTCTCTCATAGGAGGTAAGCCAGTTGGTAACTCATCAAGTGTTAAGTCAGAAAATTCATTAAGCAACGGTTGCATTTCTTTAGGAATTTCAAGAGCCAAATCAGATTCTTTTCCAAGCACCAAATAAACCACTTCAAATTGTTTCAAATCATTTGTGTTCAAAAGTAATTCAGGAGTGGATGAATTTTCAAATTTCTCTTTTTTTGTTGAAGGATCAGAAATGTTTCTTTGAGGAAAGAGAGTAAATTTTTTATTGTTTTGAATCAATGTATAAGTATTCCTCTCGCCATTATGAATGGTTTTATTATCATATTGCCAAGGACGCCCCAAAAGTATATGGCAAACTTCTAAAGGTACAACATCGCAAACAATTTGATCTTTATACGCTCCTCCAATTGTCAAATTAATGGTGCATTGTTTCGTTATAGGAACCTCACCTCCTTCCTTAAACCATGATATTTTGTAAGACTTGACAAGTGGTTTTGTTTTCAATTTGAGCTTTTCAACCATGTGTTGTGACACAAAATTTCCTGAACTCCCACTATCAATCATTAAAGTGCAAATTTTCTCTTCAACTGTGCAAGTTGTTCTAAAAATGTTTCTCCTTAGCCACTTATCACCTTTTTCTTTTTGAGCAGTTAAAACTTGTCGAATTACTAGCAAAGGTTCTCCCTCGTCTCCTTCCAAATCAAAATTTTCCATTTCAGCTTCATTATCAGATTCTGGTTCATTTTCTTCTTCTTCACTCTTATTTTCATTTTCTATCAGATTATTTCGAGGAGGATTATTTTTTCTGCAAGTAGCCGACAAATGACCATAAAGACCACATTTGAAACAAGGCCCAATCAGTTTAGGTTGTTCAGTAGGTTTAGAGCCCATTAGCCCTTTACCCTTATCCAGATTTTGACTTTCATAAGTTTTGACTTTAGATCCCGACGTCCCAACAGAAGATTGAGTTTGGAATTTCACTCCACCAGTTTGTCTTCGCTTATATGTTTCAATGACTTTGCTACTTCCCCTTTGATGTTGTTTCTCAATTTTTAAAGCCATGCGATAAGCCTCATCTAGTTTGATGACATGATGCAAGTTTAGTTGATCTTGAATTGTCCACTTAAGTCCATTAAGATATCTTGTTACCGTTTTTTCTTCAGATTCATCTAAATCATTCCTAGCTTGCAACTTAAAAAAGTTTTCAGTGTATTCTTCCACAGTTAGAGTTCCTTGACGCAGATTATTAAATTCTTGAAAAATAGTTCTTGAATGATCAGAAGGCAAAAATTTCCCTTTCATTTTTTCTTTCATTCTTTCCCAGTTTTGAATTTTTTCTTTACCTCGCCTTACTCTATTGTTTTGCAAATTTTTCCACCATGTTAAAGCATGTCCTGTTAATTTTAAGCTTGCAAATTTGACTTTTCGATTTTCGGGTATTTCTTTCCACTCAAAAAATTGATCCATTTTCTCAACCCATTCGAGGAATTGTTCAGGTTGTAATTTCCCTTCAAAGTTGTGGACATCGATTTTAATCCCATGATCCCAGTTTCTTTGACGCCTATTTTGATTTCTAGGACCCTCCTCCTCGCTTTCAGAAGATATAACATTAGGATTAACATTAGCTTGATTGACATTCAAATTAGTAATTGCTTCAGCCATTGTATTAATTTGTTGTTGCAAATTATTTAATTGATGTATGAGTTGTTGCAAATCCCCTTGATTATTAGCCATTGATTGAAAAACAAAGACTCACAAAAACAAAAGACAGATAACTTAGACAAAAGACTACCCAAGCAAAGAACTTGCTCTGATACCAAATTGATGTAATCTAAATAGAGATGGCACAAAGAAAAATCCGACAAGAGAAACAAACCTGACTTTTATAAGATTAAGATGGAAACTTTGAGAACAAAATAAGATAAGAAACAACTATTTTTAGAAAAGACAACTTGCAGCTATCCAAACAAAACAAGACTAACAAAGAAAACAATACTTTTAACAAAAAAAACTATCCTCAGAACATCCTTCAAGAGGACTCCTCACATGTACCGATTGTAGGAATAATATTTAGAACAAGGTTTAGATATGCAAACCAAGGGTCCACCACAGCTAGGGGTATCCAATGTCCTTTCAACTTCTCCAAACAGCCACAATCTTGCTAAAACAGCCAACAAACAGCCCACGGTTTTTACCCAAACAGCCAACAAAAACAGCCCACGGCTTCACCAAAAACAGCCAACAATCTCACCAATGGTACTAGAAGAAAGATACAGGTGGAGTGGAACTTGCGTAGAGAAGAAGGAGATTAGAAGACCGAGAAGAAAGAGGAGAAGCTCGCAAGCTTTCCTAGAGGAGAAGGAGAATGGAAAAAGCTCTCTAGCTTTTCCAAAGAAAACCCTCAGGTTTTATAAGCAAATAGCTCTCAAATATTCACCTCCATCCTTCACAAAATACTTCATATTTATAGGCCAAAGAGGGGGAGCATAACAGCCATAGATCCCAATTTTCCAAGAGCCAAAAATCATTCCCGCTGAAGCCCAAGAGACAGCAACAAAACAATCCAGAGAACAAGGCCTCGGGACAATCCAGAAACATCACAGCCGAGGAACCAACACAAGAAACCAGGCGGCAGCAGCCAAAACAAAGCCACGGAACCAGCACACCGTGGAATCAGCACAGGGAACCAGGCGGCAGCATAAAGTTCGGTCAACAGAGGGAATGCCAAGGCAGAAAAAAACTGCAACCAATGAGTCATTTCATATCCCAAAACAGCCAGCCGAGAGAGCATTTTCCAAAGAAGAAAAAAATTGGCTGTAGCATTTTAATTTCAAAAGGAATATGAAAGAGCACATCCACCCACCAAATCAAGTTCTCCTTAAATAACTTTAGCAAGCCACTAGCTCATAATGAGCTACAACTCCACTAGAAATTAATGAGCTTGGCACCACTAAAGTTTAACTTCATAAGCTCAAACCGAATCAGCCAAAGATCTCATGAAACCAGCAACTTTCAAAGGACAAATGGACCCCCCCAAGCCGGCAAATCCTGGTAAACAAAATCCAAACCTCTTCCTACCATGATCATTGGATTTACCACCATCATAGGATAGCATAAAAACAAAAATAGAAAATATAACAAATATTGTTCATAACAAAATTTAAACAGAAAAATTTAAATGCATCAGGAATCCTCGTTTTTCTGTTTTGAAGGCCTCCAATCCCATTCCAGCCAATCCAACCGAAGGTTTTCTCTGCTCAGGAGTCCTAACCGCAGCAACGTATCTTCTCTCTTTGGGTAAAGCTCTTTTTCCAACTCTTTTATCTTGGTAGTTACTCCTCAATTGTGGTCTTAGTAGAGTCATGAAGATAGTGTTGACACTCAGCTAAAACCTTAGTGATCTAGTGAGTAGAGTGAGGGGTCCTTGCATAGCAACTATCCTCATTGTTAATTTAGAGATTTATTGTTGAAACCATTCATGTATGCAACGTTAGATTGACTTGATTGTTTTATGATCTTAACTCTTACGCTTGTGATTCAGACCATGGTTAAAAATTGCGCAATATGAGGCTCGCCTTGAGGCCCGTCTTTGCGCAATTCCAGTAAAAAACGCCTCGATGCTTACGCATCGAGTTTTTTTTATGAGGCTTGCGCCTCAACTTGGTTGAGGCCCGCCTCGCCTTGCTGGCATGAGGCTTACGCCTCACGCTATATATATTAAAACTTACATAAATCTTGAAGTAAATGCCCGATATTGGACTCTATAGGAGAGGAGGAAGGGGAGAGAGCAGTTCATCATAATGATGATTCAAATGAAGAACCCCTTAGTGATGATAGTGCTGATGACTTATGAGTTCTTATGTGATATGTTATTGCTATTTATTTTTGGAAATTCGAATTATATGTTAATGAAAAAATATTAGGATTTGGGAAAGATAGAATTTTTAGTTGAACTATATTTCATATTGTTTTATTATTGGGATATTTTGATTTCACTTCATATCTTATGCTTTTTTATGTTTTATATTATTCACTCATTAGTATATAAAAAATTTATCATTTTATGTTTACGCAATCTTTTGATTTTGAGGCTTACACATCAAATCGCCTTGAGGCTTACGCCTTGCCTCACGAATGAAAAACGCCTCAATACCCGAATACGCAATTTTAAACATTGATTCAGACTAAGCTTATTTTACAGCTCTTATTATTTTCTTTTGTCGTTAGAAAATTCCTTGTGAAGATATGATTATTGTGGCTTCAAACACTTAAGTGTGCAATCTCTTCAAGTAATTCAACTTTGCATGATCGTTCTACATCATAAAGCCATGAAAGTTTGAATTTTACTAGAAGACTAAAGGAATATGCCAATCTGTAATGGCCTTAATACCTCATCCATTTCAATCTCCGTACTAGAGATTACATATCCAAAAAAATTAGTTTTATTAGCCAAGAATTGACATTTGTTTGGATTTGCATATTATTTTTCTTGATGTGATACATAGGGAGTTGTATATGGTGTAGATGATCTTCCAAGGTACAATGATAAACTACGAATTGTTGATAAACTTGAGTCGTTAGACGCATGAAGGTTCTTGGTGTGTTGGAAAGGCCAAATGACATCACTATCCATTTGCACAATCCATGCCATATCTTGAATGTCGTTTATAATTCATCTCTCAACATCATTTGCATCTGGTAATACCCACTCAAGTCAATTTTGGGAAAAAGAGATGCTTTGTGCAGCTGATAAAATCGAGCATCTAATCAAGGTATCAAGAATCATATTTTGGTTGTAATCTTGTTTATCACTTGAGTATTGACATACATCAACCACATGTCTTCTTTTCCTAGAATAAGTAGAGCGAATATAGCATAAGGACTAGCATTCTCTTGCATCAAGCCTTTACTATGGTGCTCTTCCACTTGATGTTGTAATTTTTCTTATTTTGGTCAATGAAAAATTGTACTAAACATTACCACCCTAATTTTATTTCCCTTTTGCACCCATGAGAGCTTGTAAGGTTTGGATGGTCTTGTCGTGGAATGTTTAATTTTTTTACCATTTCATTAGACAAACCATTCTCACAACTCCATCTATAATATCATTGCCAACTTTTCTTTTAATAGTGCATCTTGTATGAAATATGCTATGGTGAAGTCTCTCAGTTTATTTGTCAATGGAGACGCTTAAAACTCATCGAGTACAAGTAATTCCCCTTCATCAACTAGCAATAAGTGCTTGACCTCATCTTTTGATGCTTTTTGTTTTAATCCTCCATTGCTGCTTCTTCAAGTAATAATACGGTCTAAGAATTGGGACAATTGGAAGCAATGTGATGGATTATTGAGTATCGAAATCATTTTATGAAATGATTCTTTTTAATGATTGTATTTGCTACACTTTTACCCTCAACATAGGATTAATTGAAAGAAATATTTTTAGGTGGAACTTATGTTCCTTCACGAGTTTCATTTCTATTTTTACGAAATACTTGTTCTGGTCTTGGACGAAAGTTTTGATGGATGGGTTGTCTCTGAACCCTTGAGGACAATTTGATAACATTAACAAATATTTAGCATTGTTGCAGTTGCATAACATTAAGTTGCGGGATGCAAATTGCTAATGCATCGTGCTATGGTGTTAGGCTCAGTTACATCTCATTGTAATTGAAGTTGTTAAAATTAAACAACATACTGTTTTACAGATAATTACCTTTGTTGAGAATTGTGGAGTATGATGAAACTTATCTTTTTTCCACTCCTTTATTTTATCCCATATAACAATTTTGCCTCTCGAACCCTTTTTATCTTTGGTTGTCGCCAAAAAATGAAATCACTCTTTCTCAATTTAATGGCCACTCACATGAAGTGTTTTTCGGTTTGTATTTCTTTATAATCAAAGGCAAGTTTTTCAATATGCAACCAATCAATAAAATTGTTTTGATTCAATGCACCATCAAAATCTAGAATATCTATCCTCATTCCATGGTCTTGATACCACCTTTTTGGTTCTTCTTCGAAATGTTAAGGTCCGTCTTCTTTAGATGATTATTGGAATACTTGATTCATGATTTCTTATTTTTCATTCTTTTTTATTGTCATCCAAATTGTCCGAATGCCTGCCATTCACATTGTGACTTCTTGAGCTTGAACATTGATGATTCCTCCTAGGAGGCATCCAAACCGAGGTTTGATACCATTTGATGACGAGAGATAAGGTGATTAAGATGCTAGAAGCTTTACAAGACTAGGAATATTCAAGAACCCTATGGAACTATTTGATCACAAAAGGAATTTTAGAATAAATTGCAAGAAAATTGATTACAAGATTGAACAATCTCAAGAACCTTACTTTTATTTGGATATCTCACAACTAAAATAAAATTTCTGCACCAGGTAATGAAGGTTTGATATAAGATCTTGTTCTTGGTTTGGAGCTGCTTGTCCTTTCTTGATCATTGCTGTCCCAGAGATTCCAGCCAAAGAAAATCTCAATGCAAACCCTCTAGGTGTTGAATTTTCATGTTTGGTCAGCCAGTACACCTCCTGCCCTTGTCCTGGCGCACAACACTGAGGCAAGCTAATGTTAAAGCCAAATATTGGCTGGTATTCCAGCCGCCTAGTCTGTAGTCAGAGGCGGGTCGAAATCCTTTTTTAATTCTTTCTCTAAGCAAACCTCTTCCCAGTGGCTGCTGCCGCTCCTCACTCCTAGCTTCTGACCCTACTCTGCTTCCAATGCTGCACGCTTGCAAACCAAGTGAATCAAGGATGCACAAAAACTGGCTTCCAGAAGTCACCTATTTGCTTGATCTCTGCTCTTCTTCTGTTTTCATGCCAAAGACATGAGAAATCAGCCCAAAACAGCCATGCCTTTCTCTGTTTCCATCAATAACTTGCAATGATGGGCCAAACAGCTGCTGCAGCGGAATTCCAGCATTGCAATCAGCTGTATCTGCCATGGACAGCCCAGGAAGATGGTTTCTAGAGCTTGTTATTAATGATGGCGGAGTCTTGGATTCCGTCACAAACGCTTCCCTCCCTCTCTCCACCCTTCCCTCCCACTCTCCACCCTTCCCAAAAACAGGATTTCTTCCCTAAACCATTACACAATCTGAAATAAACTCAGCCAAAAAAATTAAAAACTAGCAAGGAGGAATGTGATTTAAATAGGCCAGCCTTTATTAAGATTATGAACTCTTATTTACAAATCTAGCCTTCCAAAAGTGAAAAAAAGAAAATGGGTCCTAATTATTTGGAAAAATTGTTATAAAAAACTCTTTATCCCAAATAACTGTCATCAATTGTTTAATTAGAAAGTCTTGCTTGCCCTTAAATGAATAAAGCTTTTATATTTCTTTCTAGCCAATCCTAGAAAGGCAGGTGCAGAATCAGATAACATTTTTTTTAAAAAAATTCCTTAATACCATACACCATCAACCATATGTCTGACTCTCAATATGCTTCACCAAGTGAGTCATTTCATATTTTTCGGATTCGACGCTTACTTCAATGATCCCACGAATTGCATTTTGCATTTCCAACATTTCTCTACTGCAGATTTTGCAGAATTTTGAGGCAATATCTCGTTATTTCAACTTTCTTTTAGGTTTCCAATGTGTGTGCAACTTATGGGACTATCTTTAGCAATTTTGAATTATGGCAGTCTTTTATTTTGTTTAATTATATCTAGAGAACTCTTGGGATTTTAAGTCACTTTGGGATTACATTTATTATTGTACTTCATAGTGGAGATGCTTTTTAGTGCTTGTTAAGTGAGAACTACTCTATTTTTATTTTAATGGCTGATTGCATTTGCTTTTAATTCAGCTTGATCTTTATTTTCTGATTTATTTATTTGCCCGCTACTCAACGTATGCTAGTAAATTCGTTGGTCATTCTTTTGAATGGTATGCAGAAGACTTTGGTATAGACTAATATGGAGGACATGAAGAATTAATGATGGAATTTATGTACTTAGGATTGCTGGTTAGTTATGTTTAGGCATGTTTGTGTAAACGCTTGTATTTCTTTAGTTGCTTTAAGTGTCCGATACCAGTTGGGAACTAATGCAATAAAAAAATATAGGGGACCCTATATTTTTTTATCACAAAAAGAAAAAGTCTTCCTATATAAAGGAAGACACAAAATATCTCAAGAAGTAGAGAAATTGGATAAACAAACTTTAATATTATAAAATGCAGACTTACAAACTTTGACTCAAACAAGACACTCTAAAATTGCTTCACTTAGAGAAGAAGGATACAGGTGGAATGGCACTTGTGGAGAGACGAAAGAGGTTAGAAGCCAAGAAGAAGGGTGGAAAGAGCCCGCAGGATTTCCGGAGGGGATGAGAAAGAAGGGTGGAAAGAGCTCGCAGGATTTCCAAGCAAACCCGCAGGTTAAAGCTTTTCCAAAAATTACATTTTCATAACTACTTTCAAACATAAACAGCCCCTCATATTTATAGGTATGAAAGGGGAATAGAAAAGGACACATACATTAAATTATCACAAGAATCTAAACATCACTTAGCATGGAAAAACAGCCCAAGCCCAAGAACCGAAGGAGCATCCACGGGAGCCAAGGAGGCCGCATAGAACCAAGGCGCCAAAGCCACGGGAAAACCCCCCAAGCTCGGAAAACCAACAGCCACCGTGAGAACCAAGGAGCTTTGCACGGAAAACAGCCACCCGTTTAAGCCAAGGAGCCATGGCATGGGAATACACATTTTCTTGGGATTCCAAAAGCCATTTTGGAATCCCAAGAGACAACATAAATTAAAACATAAAAACTATAAATAAAAAGTTACATAAATAAGACATTTAATGAACTAAAACCTAGCTAATAATGAGCTAACCTTTAGTTTAATAAATAAACTAAAAACCAGCTCATAAATGAGCTAAATTCCAGCTCAAAATTTATTGAGCTTGTAGACTCAAGGGAAGCCAAAAATTGATTTATTTTGGACATGAGTTGATCCCCCTTTGTCTACATCTGGAACTGGCTGTTTGAGATGTGATCTGTTGAGCTGACATATTTATGTTGTACATAGTGCAACATAGTTGGTATAGCAACGAGGTTGGGAGGCTTTATTTTGGGAACTGCATTTAGTTTGGCCGTACTATCACAAGTGATTCATGAACCACATAGAAGCTAACTGTTGAGGACTGATGTATTCCCAATCTTTGCAGAACGTTGCATTGGTGTTCCCATAATTTTTTTTGGCCAGTATTGGTGTTTCCTACGGGTACATGATTCTAGGTGTAAGGGGCTATTTGTGCTAGAAAAAAAGGCTATTTGTGCTTTCTTTCTTTGCTCGTAAATCTTCTAAAAGTGAAATATTGAGTGATTCTGTATGGGACTTGGATGAGGTACCACCACAAAAAAATTGAAAATGAAAGTCATTAGGTCGTTAAGTAAATGGTTAATGACCACGTTTGACATCTTAAGTTCAATTTCTAGTTCAACAAGATTCTTAGGTGCATAAACTTGGCGAACTTTTTGGTATATACTTTTCAATTGGCACCAATCACCCGATAGAATTGAGTTTCTTAGAATCAGTTCTTTATAATTCTAAATTTATAATGCAAAACCATATGAAGGTATATGGTTTTTAGTTCTGTAAAGTACCATCTAATTACTTGTTGGTAAAGTTCCCATCAAATTTCATAGATCATGAGCTTATAGCAATGTTTTGATTAACATCTTAAGGGACTTGCCATATAGTTTGCTACATGTTTGTTACATGTTATCTATTTGTCAATTGATATTTGAGGCAAGGGACTAGGAGACAGGTGCAGACAATAAATGAGAGCCAAATTTTTTTAGTATTTAGATATTGATCATAATTTAAGTGTGGGTAAGGTTATGATCTCATTTTTTATTTATCTGTCTTTCTGCTTCAAGTTTATTTTAAGAATTCAATGTTTCCTGAGTCTAATGGACCTGGCATAGAATTTAAAAATCAAGTCCGAAAAAAGAACATGAAGCCCTCTTTTAGGGATTTTTATTTTTATTTTTTTTCTGAAAGATTTTGTATTCGTGCTTGTTAGTTTGCTAAACCAGGTTAGATTACCTACTAGTTTATGGTATTGCTGATTAAATTCCTTTTGTTTTCTAAATATCTGCATGCTTTGGAATGTTCAAAATTTATTTTAGCAACCCTCTTATCTGGATCGAATTTTCGCTGAGAATCCCTGCTCTAAAACTTTACTAAGAGGCTTGTGCCTATGGCTTAAAGAGGAATTCAGGCTGGCTTTAATAGGTCCCATATTGCCATTATGATGCAAGACTGGTTTAGGGCCTCTTTTATGCAAATTTTGGATGTAGTGCAAAAAGACTGCAGTCCAGCAATTCGTATTTAAGCATAAACAACTCATTTGTAAGTAAATGAGAGAACACTGAAAATCACTCCAAACAATAATTTATAGATTGTCTAAACTGAATTATGCAAGAAATTTGAGATTGAACAAAAATCACACAGCGAGTAGGATTCCAACCTCAAGAAGAAAAATTAGAGTATAGTACATTTGATCAAATCCCAATTGCACATGCAAAGTCAATCACAATATAAATTAAATAGAACAAGAAAATTAGTTATCAAAAACGATCCGGGCCTTACCTAGCTTTCCCAATGAGTTGTTGTCAACAATTGCATTACATTTGAATAATTCAAATCTAACAACACAAGATTGAGAGAAAAATTGAATTTCATTTTATGATGACTGAGTTTTTCATGCTCCATGGGATATGTTTATGTTATATAGAAAGACCCAAAATTTTTATTCTTACAAAATCTCTGAATATATCCTAAAACAAGCACAAACAATCAATATTTAGATCATGCTTCAATACAAAAATCATAAACCATGGATTCTTGAATCCCATCTATAGTAAAATCTCTAATATAAGGTAACAGTCAAACAACCTACATGAAGCAAATAGTGAAAACTCCTAATCAGTGATTTATTGAACAGTAAACTAAAATCAGTGTTTGGGCAAAATATTTTATATCCCATGTTACGGTGCAGCAATCAATGGAAGCAGAAGGAAACACCAAAAAGTAACCTGGTACCGACTCTTAGCTTCATTACCAATTCTCCAAGTCAGTGACAGCAACAAGAACCAACAGTGGTTACCCAAACCAACATAGGGAATCATACCATGCTAACTTAGCTTTTAGAAAACTCAAGTTGTTCTTAAGAGGATCATCATTATAGGTACATTACATCAAAATAAACTTAAAAAAAAACTGTGATACAAAACAACTGAAATAAAAATCGAAACTCAGAATTTTGATGAGTATAATCTTTCAAATTTCCATCACGATATCACTTCTATAAAATACATGAAGAAACAAACTTGGTATTTAAGATCCATATGCATGCTGTTTCATGACTGATGTGGGAATCTATTGGTATCAGAACCATATTGTCTTTAATTGCAAATACATTATATGCCATTTTGAAAGAAAATCCTCTTTTTATTTTGTGTTGTTCAGATTTTTTTTGGGTTTGCTCTTTTTCAGGTATTTTGTTGTGTTTCCGCTACATGCGGTCGTTTCTACCATCCCAAATGTGTTGCTGACTTGCTGTTTCCAGAAAATAAAATTGAAGCAACTGAGTTGGGCAAAAGGATAGCAGCTGGGGAGTCGTTTACTTGCTCAGTTCATAGATGTATTGTTTGCAAGCAGGTTGAAAATAAGGAGGTTGAGGAGTTACAGTTTGCAATGTGCAGAAGGTGTCCTAAGTCATACCATAGAAAATGTTTGCCAAGGTACGTGGAAAAGTCTTTGAACAGTGCTGTATGAAATAGATGTTGCCTGTAAAATTTCACTTCCAACATGAATTATGTAGAAAAATTGCCTTTGAAGATGATGAAGATGAAGACATTATCCAAAGGGCATGGGAGGGGCTTCTTCCCAACCGCATCCTCATATACTGCTTGTATGTCTGTATTCATCTTTTTTGATATGTTTGTGTATGTCTTCATGTACTCCTCCATACGAAGGAGATTCCAAAAACTTGTTACAATTACAATGTCTTTTTATGCTGAACAGGAAACATGAGATTGATGATGAGCTTGGAACTCCCTATAGAGATCACATTATATTTCCAGAAATTCATGAGAAGAAGAGGGAAACGGATGTCCAGAAATCTAGACCAAAGAAGTTTATGCTTGGTTCTGGCAGAATGGGGGATCTAAAGCTTTCAAAACCTGCAAAAAGGTTTGAGAAGGTTCCTGCGACTGATTCAGATGATGCTATGTTAACTGGTGGCAAAACATTTACCCAAAAAGTTTTGGACTCCCAGTCTAAGTGGAAAATGCCTAAGAAAGATGCAAAACTTGCTGTGAAGAAGGCTGAATCAAAGGAATTTGTGGAATTTGGCTCAACAAAGGATTTTAAACCAATTCTTGATAGTGAAAGGGCTTTAATTGGTAAGGCAAAAGTTCCAAAGTCTGCAGTGGCTGTGCCTGGGAAACTTTTCAACACAGCTCCAAAGATATTGCCTGAAATAAGAAAAGAGTAAGGTTTTCTTTGTTTATGCTATACAAATTTCTACCTTAAATCCTATTTCAATATTTCTTTTTAGACACTGCCTCTCTAGCTTTTGCTTTCTTGTATTGTATCACAACTTTGTAACTGCAATTCAAAACCCACAACTATTTGTTCATTTTGTTTTCTCTTGTTATTTTGCCTTTTGACTCGATCATTGTTGAATTGCTTGCAGGTTTTTAATGTTACATTTATCTATTGATTTTTTTGAAATTAATGATTTAATCAAGCTTGAGATAAACAGTGATCTGAATTGCCTTTAGTCTTCAAAATCATGAACTTGCGTACTTGGTTCCTTTCCGTTGAAGTTGGAATTCTTAGTTTGGCACCTATTTTTTAATGCACTTAGCTCTTCTAGACTGCATTAGGTTAAGTGGGAGTTAATGCCCGGCTCTTGGTGTTTAAGCAACTTCTTTCCGGTGCTAGACATTGACTTTTGGGGGGGGGGGGGGGGGGGGGGGTATTGGTGGGGTTGGGTGATGGAGACTATTGTTGAAGGGAAACCTAAAGAATGGGAAATAATGATACAGAACGAACCAACATTTTGAAGATTTCAATGATTTTTCTTGGTGGTTTCTGTAAAGCTACTATGACATGATATAATACACTAGTAGAGCATGGCAGTCAGACTGTTCAGCATTACCTACTAGTTAATTAGGGCTTGTTTGATTTTTTTTTTTTGAAATTTTACTTTATTTATTTATTTTCATGCTAGTATTTCGAAGTGCTAAGCTCATATGCTTATATTATGTGCTATACTATTCATTTAATTAGTCAAATTTAAATTACATTAGATAATACTTTTTGACAACTATAAAGATATGTTCAATAACACTAATTTTTAGAAAATTCAAAGAAAGAAATGATGAGATAAATAATGACATGATTAAAGAATACTTAATAATTAAGAATACTTGTGAGATTGAATAACCAACTTGCGACAGAGGTACTGGCAGTTTGTAATGAGAGAGAACATGAAGGTGAGAAATCAAGAAGTTTTCTTGAGAAGCAGCTTGTGAGTGAAGCTAACGCTGCCAATATCAAGAACTAATGAAAACTGTATGAGAAAACTAGTAGACATGAGTGTGAAGTGAAGAATTGCCAAGAAGTAACCAATTCTAATAGGCAGGGGCGGAGCTAGGCTTTTTTCATGTGGTGGAACAATTAATTGAATATAAATAAAATCCTCAATCTTTTTCATTCGGACTTGGGACCAACATTGATTGTTTTAAAAAAAAATTCTCAATCATGGATCAGCTGGGATATCATCAAAATTTATTTCTAGAATATTTTGTTTAATTTGTGTATTGTTTTCTTCACAAAAATTTTCTGATCATCTCTTTCAACTTTTTTATTGAAATACTTCTCCAATTCTAATTTGATTTAAAGCAATGTGAACTAGTTTATGACATCGAAAGGCATAGTAAAGTGTCAAAATAAACTTTACGACTTTGCAATCTTCTAATGAATTTAGACGACTTAGACAATGACAATGTAATAATTTATCAATAAAGAATAACTTGATTTAAAATCGATAAGGCTGCAAGTTGAAATCTGACATGGGCAGCCGAACACAGTTAGGTATTGGCAAGAGCTGTTTGATCAGGTTTAAATGTTTAATGCTCGTAATTTAGATGCATTGTTCCAATGAGACATTATGACAACGTAGCTTAACGCAATTGATAAAATTGACTCCTTGAATTATTTTATCAAAAGAAAGTAACTAGAAGTTAAAATTGATGAAATTTTATAGAGATAAAACACAAGGCATTGGAGTTGGATGATATCATAAAAATAGAAAAATAAGTAACAAATTTGGCCAAAATCAACAATCAGAAGATGCACAAAACCTTGGGAAAAAAGGTCAAAACGGAATAATATTGATTTTGTAAAAAAAATATGAGTTCTGAAACAAAATAATATAGATATTGAAATAAGAATTCAACAATATTTTTTTTCAGATTTTGCATCAGATATTACAACAACAATGCAGTAGAGAAATAACTTTTTCTTTAGATCTGTTGGCTGCCTCCAGCGTGAAACACTCACTATGGGCATTCAACAGTTCGAACGAGAAAAAAGAAGCCAGAAGGGCATTCCAACTTCCGCATTCTGTCCATCCATGCTCTCGAAAGAATTGTCGCCCACATGAAAGAATAGCCACCTGTTTGAAGAAACTAGAAAAAAACTTAGGTATTAATTTTCATTAGGCAGTAATTAAAGAGTCATCAATAAGTTTTAATTAGGCATTTGTGGAACAGTCAGTGGGGGCCTATGCCCCCATGCTAAATCTACCCCTGCTAATAGGAGGAAAAAGTAGAACCAATGAGCATATGTAATTGCGATAGATGCTCAATCGAATTTGAAATTGTAAGAAAAGAATATTCTTGCCCAGTAATTGCAGTAGATGCTGAATTGAATTTGAAATATAAAAAAATGATTTTGTTTTGGTTTGAGTTGAAACCAAGCATGCGCTCAACAACACAACAACGCAACACAATGAAGTAGTGTGACACATACTTTACAGTAAGCTTGGGTTTCATAAGCAAATGATGTTAGGGCTAGCGCATTGCTTTGTTTTGCTCTTCAAATGCACTTTTAATATCATTGTTTCATATCCTAGGTAGGGATCAAGTTATTTTCATGACTCTTGTTTAACAATGTTTTGTAAAACGGTAAAAGGAGGTAGTCTTTAATCTTTCCTTATTGAAGAAACTCTAGGAAAGTATATTAATTTGATGTTATTTTATGTTTTACCCCTTGGTTTGATTCCAAGAAATCCTACCCTTACATATGCCGGATCTTCTTTCAACCTTCGTCATTTTGTTTTATTTTAGATTAGAAAATACATGAAATCCTTGCAGTGCCAGTTTTTTTTGGTGAAGGAAGAGGATGAAGGCTGGCTACAGCTCATCTTCTTTACTTTTTTTTCTTCCAAAATCTATTTTTATTTGGTGTGTAGATGGAAGAGGAGTGACCAATTTAATGCCATGTTGCTAGTTTGTTATTAGTGATGTTTTCTATCCCGTCTTGAGCAATTCCCTAACTTAAGTGCAACTATTAATCATTAATTTACCCCACTGATATCATATACTTCATCACCCACCAAAACTCCCCTAGTTCCATTTTAAATATTCCAACTCTAATGTTCTCCTTGTTCATTTGATTTCCATCAAATTTCTTTCCCTGTAACATCTTTGTTGCCATGCCTTGGTGCTATTCAATTCTCTTCTTCCTTAGAATACCTCTTACTTGTCATACCCATAAAGCCAATGGTAAAGAACATGCAATTCTTACATATGCATTTATACTTATAAGATACCTGGAAAGCGTGAAAAATGACTTCCTAAAAGACAATTAATTCTTCTTAAAAAAGGATTAAGCCAAAGCAGATTGGTGGTTTTGTTAGTCATGAAAGACAGGGTGGTGGGTTCATTGAAGAATGACGACATTTTGGGTTTTCATATTCAGGCCCAATAAATGAGTGTCACTATATAGTACATATTGTTTAACATAAATATGGTGTAAATGATCTGAGTTGGATTGAACTCAAACTCTAACGGGCTTGCGAATCGAGCTTAAACTCAAGCTCGTATATAAACTGAGCTTGAGTTAAAGCTTTTTTGAACTTGGTTCATTGACTGTCTAGCCGGCTTGAATAAAATAAAATAAAATAACATACTTTATTAGTTTTTTAGAAGTTCAATTCTATCATAAATTATATATATATATATATATATATATATATATATATATATATATATATATATATATATATATATATATATTATACTTATCAAAATATTTTTATTTTTATCCAACTAGTAAATTTTTTAACTTTACTATTTTAATTTTTATAATTTATATTTTTGCCATATTTTCTGATGGCATAATACTGATGACAAAAATTTTATTTTCAAGATATAATTTTTGATATAGAATTACTGAAGTTAAAAAAAAATTTATACTCCCATAGTTAAGTACACGTTAAAAAATATCATTGAAGTAAGGATTTATTGATTATGCTTGGCTCAAGTGAAGGGTACTAAAATATAACCTTACCATGGATTTTAATGATATTAAATTAAATTAAAAAAATATTGTTTTTAATACAACAAAAAAATTAATAATTCTATGTAGCTTTACCATTTTCCAAAAAAAAAAAACAATAGTTGTATCATTTCCCAAAGCAAATATAAATGCAGCTATTCAACCCATCATTTTTGAATTAATTATTATTAGTATTATTTCACCTCTTCTTCTTGAGAGCGTCGATTCTGGTTGGTAATGCATGGGTCTTTCCTTCCCAGCAGTATCCTGCTACGAGCCCGCAACTTCCACCATGATTTTCTTTGGAGAAGCACAGTTACCGCCGTGACTTCATCTTGTGTCGAGCTTCTTGAGCTTGAGAAAGAATGAAAGTGCCAAACTCGAGCTAATTGCATGGTCTTGACTCGAGGTCGAGCTCAAGTTGAAGTTGCTTTTTTGAGCGACAAGTTGAGCTTGAGTTTGATTTTGCTATGACTTGAGCTTGATCCCACTCATTTACACTCCTAGTCAGAAAGAACTATCTAGTTATGTGGTCGCTCAACAAAGCAACATTATGTGGAGTGATAACATCCTCTAGTGTTACAAAGTAGATTCATACACCCTAATCACTCAAAACTTGCTTTTTTTTAAATATATATATATATATATATATATATATATATATATATATATATATATATATATATATATATATATATATATTCTTAACAAGGACTACTACATTATCTATTATGCTATTATGAATTTAATTGCGAGATCTTGGAGAGAACGTACCAATGTTGAATTATTTTGTCTTGGAATTTTTCATGTCCTTTTGATTAATCTTACCATAAAACCTGAAAGTTAAGTTGATTAATGCTTTTGGTAATCACAAAATACCAAAATGCTTTTGCGTGAATACATGATAAGTGGTTCTGATTCTGCAATTTTGATTTGCTGAAATGCAGGATTCTTACTTTGGTTGAAGAAGAAGCATCTTCATTAACGCAAGACGACATCAGGAAAATGCTTTCAAAACCTTCCACTTATTCATCTGCTGTAGGACAAATTGATAAGAGTATCACACTCGGAAAAATTGAGGGTGCAATTGAGGCATGTATTCTGAAGCAATGAAGATAACGTGGTCTCTATTTTTTAATTTGCTTTTATTAGTTTTAACTAATCATTTTCTGGTTTTATATAGGCTGTTCGTAACGCTTTGGAGAAGTTAGAAGGGGGTGGAAATGTGGAGGATGCCAAAGCTGTGTGTGAGCCTGAAATTCTCAAGCGGCTAATTAAGTGGAATGTATGCATTTTCTGCTTCTTTTGATTGCTACTGAAAATTTTAGAACAATATTATTTCTTTTTTTTTTGTTATGTGCATATTTTTTATTGATCTGCCTTTTTAAAGGCTATTTTTTGGATATCTGTATTTTAATTTTTACCTTATATTATCACGATATGTCTAATTGTGCTCTCCCTTTTTATATGATTATATATTCAAGGTTAAGTCTACTTTCTTATACTATTGTATTTATTATATTTTTTTTGTAGCCAGTCTATTTTAGCCTTATCTTATCGGTTCAATTGCAATTAAGCGGCCAACTTTTGCCAGTAGTTACATTTTGGGTCTTCAAGTTTCGAGTAGTCCCTCCATGTTCTTTTACTTACAATTTTAATGCTTCTGTCACTAGTCATTAATGTTTGATTATCTCATAGGGAATTTGAGTTTACCACTATAAAATAATGGTAATTATGGCGATGGGACTTTCCCAAACACTAAAGATCAATATTTCAACTTTTAGAAGAAGCTTGGAATCCAAGTGTAATCAAACTTATTCCTTCCCATTGCACTCATCAAATGTTAGAACTGTTAAGTTGCATGTAAATTCCTAATGTAACTGTGTTATATTTATACCATGACCGTGTTCTACAACAATGACAATTTGTAGATCTTTAGGGTGCGGCATTCTAGTACTTGCTAGGTTGGCTTCTCTAGGATTTGAAGGTCACAACTTCGAATTGTAGAAATAGTCTCTTAAGGCTGCACATATGAGTTCCATATTCAAATAACATTAGTAGCAAACCTCATCCAGTGGGCACATCCTTTGATCCATTGGGAGATAGAAAGAGAAGAGAAAAGAAGACTAGAGAGAGAGAGAGAGAGAGAGAGAGAGAGAGAGAGAGAGAGAGAGAGAGAGAGAGATGAGAGAGATGGAAAGGTTGCTTTCAATTACTCTAATATCATATGATTTTAGAAGGGATAAGCTTCAAAATAGTCCCGCGACTATCCATATATAACCAATTTAGTCCTAGATTATCAAGTTGCTCCAATTTAGTCCCTTGTTACAAAATTGATGTAAAATAGTTTCATTGGGGATAAATTTTATATCACAATTACAACATGAGGTACCATTTTGGATCAATTTTATATAGTTGAGGGATTAAATTGGAGCAAATTGATATTATGAAACTAAATTGACCACACATGAATAGTATGGAGACTATTTGGGGACTTTTTTGGATTGTAAAAGCTTTATAAGCATCCTCTATTTATAGAGATTATTTCACATTTGATGAAATAACAAAAAGGAAGGTGGCATAACTCATAAGTAATCTAAAGTGTCATCAAATTAAATGAAGGATCTTGCATAAATGAAATAATTTATTAACGGGTTCTCTAACTAAAGCTCCTCTTTATGTTTATCTTTATTGCATAAACAATCTTAATATGGTATTTGTTGTTGTGTCCAAAAATGACACGTCTTGAGTCACCTTTGTAATTGGTTGATCCTTAAGATTCAAGTGTGAAATGCTTAACTTAGTTGTACAGTTTGCATTACGATTTTTTTGGGATATGCGTGGATGGATGCCTATGAATACAAAAACTGCCAGATATAGCTACTTGTATCTACTGATCTTATGCTACAATTCTTGCATCTAAAGCCTTGAGTTCTGTTGCAAAACATGCAGTATTAAACACCTTTAATCATGTGCACATAGAAGTATGCTATCTTTGAGTCCGTTATAGTTTTGATCATAATCATTGAATTTCAATAATGTTGAATTCCGTAAGTTGACTATTTTGAAATTATGTTTTGCTAAGCAATCATGATGCTTTTGGAAGGAGTGATTCTTATACCCTGAACTATTGGAATTTGCTTTCTTGGCAGGTTAAACTCAAAGTATATCTTGCACCTGTTCTACATGGCCCACGCTACTCATCTTATGGTCGTCACTTTACGAAGTTTGACAAGCTTCAAGAGGTATTACATCACTTTTATATTTTTGAATTTAGTCAATTATTCTTGCGATAATTCAAAAAATAAGGACTTCTGTATTGAGCTGTCATGTTTTGTCAGGCATCCGTGCGCTAGTTGGATAGTTTGATGGACAACTATTTATTTCAAATTCATTTATTTATCTCTCATTATTTATATTGCACGTCACTTAACTTTAAGTCTACTTGATACTAAAAACCCTCTACAAGTTAATGAGTTTATGCTAATCTTTGAAGTATTTCTTCATCACACTTTGACCCTGGTCTACTTGTTAGGTGAGGCAACTCATAATTGCTAATAAGGCTCCCTATATGTTATGATTCGAAGCCTTCTAACATTGGTGGAATGGATCCATTTGTAGACTTAGGGTGATAGATTTCTCTATTCTTATTTAATTGAATTAAAATCTAAGTACTAATTTTGTGGCCAAAATTGCGCCTATGCAACCACCTAAATCATGTGCTCTCTAGTGATTGTGAGCATTAAGGATATTAGCTAGAGGTTTATGACTATATAAAGTTTTGACCCGAGATCTAACTATTTTTTTATTGAACACCAAGAAAATTTTGGTTAAAAAATGTAAAGCTACCTTCAAAAAATTATTTCCCGAGTTTTCAAACATCAAGGGGGCTTGAGGTGTTGCATTTCTTGAGCAATCATCCTTATGGTTAAGCTTTTATTCTTAGCTCTGTTATGATGATATCCTTATTGTGAGTAATCTATCATCCAAATTATTTAGATCTTGTTCCTTCATTCTCTTATGTGCATAGATGGTAATGAATAGGCTTAAAAATGATCTGCCTATGCTCATGTTTTTTTTTTTGGCCACATAATAAATAAATCCAATTTCATTTATATTGCATTCCATTCAGGTTTTGTTTTATATTTTATTGCTTTCACTTGCTGAAATCTGGAATTATCACTACATTCAAGTGGGTTTGCTTTGTGCGTACTCTTTTTGGCTTTGTTTGATATGCATTATTGCAGCAAGCATTCTATGTAGTTTCTTCAAGTAAATATTTGCTCTCGATGATCTTTAAGATGCTCATTTTCAGGTAATTTACTTAAAAACAGGTTTCTATATGATTTTAAGGGGATTTTCGGTTGGGGAATTGAAATGAGATTTTAGAGGTATTTGAGGTTTTTTTATGAAATGATTAAAATAGGTTTGGTAAATCATCAATTCAATGCATCAGGTATAGGGGTGCAAACGAGTCGAGTCGAGCTCGAGCTAGGCAGTGTTCGAGTCGAGCTCGACTTTCAAATACTGAGCTCGAACTCGAGTCGAGCTCAAAATTCGAGCTCGAGCTCGACTCATCTCATATGTCGAGCTCAGTCGAGCGCTGCTGCGAACTCCGTCCCGAGTAGGCTTGTCGAGCTCAGTTGAGCTACATTGCGAACTCCTTCGTCGTCACGAGCTCGCCATTGGTTCCGCTCGTCCGTCGTCGAGTTCGCAGTCATGATCCAGTGGATCTGATCCAGCCACAACGTCAAGATTGCGTCCGTCGTCGAGATCTAGATTCCCGACCTCATCATTGCGTCCGCCGTCGAGTCTAGAGCTCGTCGTCGCGGCTGTCGTCGAGTACCAAGCTCGTCGTTGCGTTCGCTGTCGAGATCCAAACTCGAGACTCGATGCCATTCGTCCGTCATTCGTCCGTCGAACTGCGAACTTGAGTCTCGATTCCGTTGTTGAGATCCAAACTCGAGACGCGACCTCAATGTCGAGTCCCAAGCTCCGCCATTCGTACGTCGAGTCTCGAGCTCATCGTCGTTGTCCGCCCGACCTTCATTCATCATCCCGCTCGCAGCTACCCAATTTTTTTTCTCGCCCAATCACACACACGAGCTACTCGACGAGCCGAGTCGGAGGTCTGGTCGAGCTTGATAAGCCATCGAGCTCGATAAGCTCGACTCGTCGAGCCAGTTACCGAGTCGAGTTCGAGCCGGCTCGCGAGCTTGACTCGTTTGCACCCCTAATCAGGTATATTGTCAAATTTGCTTAATTTGGCCGAGGTTGAGATTCTATGGGATTTAACTGGATTTATGAAGGCAAGTAATAGAAATTTAGTTTTTTATTATTTTATAATCAGTTATGCAGCCTATCCTAATATTGATAATAACGAGCAAATAATACTAATTAGGCCATAATTATGCTATAATTTGGCATCGTAATAATATCTAAATAATTACTAGCTTTATTTATTTGGATTAGCTAATTCATATTTAATTGTGAAATTAAGTATAACTAACATGTAATTTTTTAAATCTAAGCATTTATTAGTGTAATTAATTTCTACTGAAGCCCTAATGATCATAAGTGAACATCCTAGCCATTGTTTTTTGACTTTAGGTTATGTTATATTTTAATTAGCTAATCTATATGTAATTTCTTATTAACATATATTAAATTCCTAATTTGATTATATTGGTATCAATTAGCTTATTGATATCCCAATTTAGTTCTAAATTATTGTCATACTATAATTAATTTCTAAATGATTTGCTTAATTGATCATATCACTCACAAATCTAATTCAGAAGTCTTAATCTTCTTGCATCCAAATAATTTTTAAAAATTAGCTCGGATTAAATTTATGCACATTCAAATGGTTATCGGGATTTTAAAAGGATTTATTGGGTTATTTGTTTTGATGTGTTTGGGACTTTGAGTAAAAAAATGTAGGTTTTTGGATTTTTCAGGTGTTTGGGTGGAAGTAAAATACATGTAAAGCATTCTTTTTGAGAAATTTAGAATGCTCCCAATAGCCCTTTTTTGGTGCATTCAAAATTCACCCACCGAATTTGGAATGCATTATTCTTACATGAAATAAAACTTCATCATATTATCTCTTTCCCTACATTGTTGAAGCTGCCAATATTTTCCCTTAAATTACCAGCATCCATCCTGATCTTGTTCTCATGTTGTGCTGCGATTTTATCCATCCATCCTCGTGTTGTAGTTGTCTTTGTCTCTGCATACGTCATCCATGCCAATCGTATCTAGCATCACTGCAATCCCCTTGACTCTCATTCTGACAACCCAACTATCATGTGCTAAAAAAATTAATATAAAAAATATTTTATGCAAAAAATTATATTTAAAATAACATATTAATACAAAAAGTTTGATTCATTTTTTAGCCAACTAAACACAAAAATGTGATTTTCTATTGTTGTACGAACGATGGAACAACAACAACAACATCAAGCCTTTATCCCACTACGTGGGGTCGGCTACATGAATCCTTTTTCTCCATTGTGTCCTATTAAAAGTCAAATTCTCGTTTAAATCTAATAAAGAAAGGTCATTCCTAATATTTTCTAACCAAGTCTTTTTAGGTCTACCCCTACCTTTCTTAACATAAGTCAAATCTAATACCTCTACTCTCCTAACCAGGTCATCGCAAGGCCGCCGTTTTATGTGACCAAACCATCTAAGGCGACTTTCTCTAATCTTATCTTCTACTGGAGCTACTCCAACCTTTTCACGTATATGCTCATTTCGTATCCTATCTCTAAGGGTAAAACCACTCATCCACCTGAGCATCCTCATCTCTGCCACACTTAACTTAGTATTATGCTTCTCTTTTAAAAGCCAACATTCGGCACCATAAAGCATTGCAGGCCTCATTACCATCTTATAGAATTTTCCCTTAAGTTTGAGGGGTACATTTCTATCACATAACAAGCCCGATGCATTCCTCCACTTCAACCATCCAACTTGAATTATGCTGATAATATCCCCATCTATTTCACCATCACTCTGAATAATAGATCCAAGATATCTAAAACGTGTACTCTTATTAATGACTTGATCGCCCAAAGTCACAATCCCCTCACTAGGTCTATTACTACTAAAATTACACTCCATATATTCCATTTTAGATCTACTCAAGCGAAAACCTTTAGACTCTAAGGTTGACCTCCATAATTCAAGTTTACCTTCAACTCCCTCTCTAGTCTTATCAACAAGAAGAATATCATCAGCAAAAAGCATACACCAAGGTACATCCTCTTGCAAATGTCTTGTGAGAACATCCATGACTAAAGCAAAAAGATATGGGCTTAAGGCTGATCCTTGATGTAATCCAACCGAAATAGGGAAATACTTGGTCAATCCACCTTGTGTTTGAACACAAGTAATAGCTCCTGCATACATATCTTTAATGATTTGAATATAAGCATTATTGACTCCTTTCTTTTCAAGAACTCTCCATAGCACTTCTCTTGGAACTTTATCATATGCTTTTTCTAAATCAATAAATATCATATGTAGATCCTCCTTATTTTCTCTATATTTCTCCATCAAACCTCTTAATAAATGTATGGCTTCCATAGTCGACCTACCCGGCATGAATCCAAATTGATTTTGAGAAACATTAGTATCACGCCGCAACCTATGCTCCATAACTCGCTCCCATAGTTTTAAAGTATGACACATTAACTTAATACCTCTATAATTCGCACAATCTTGTGCATCACTTTTATTCTTAAAAATAGGAATTAACACACTCATTCTCCACTCATCTGGCATCTTCTTAGTCTTCAAAATAGTATTAAAAAGTTTAGTAAACCATGAAATTCCTTCATCTCCTAAGCATTTCCACACCTCTATTGGAATATCATCAGGTCCAACAGCTTTCCACCCTTCATTTTCTTTAAAGCCTCTCTAACTTCAGTTTTACTAATACGCCGATAAAAACATAAATCTTTATTTTCGTTTAGGGTGCTAAGGTCACTATAGTCATTCTTATTATCACAATCTTCATTAAAAAGTTTAGCAAAATATCTCATCCATCTTTGTTGAATATCATCTTCTAAGAAAATTATTTTTTGATCTTCATCTTTAATACACTTCAACTTGAACTAAATCCTTGCTACTCCTATCTCTTTGTTTGGCTAACTTATACATATATCTTTCTCCCTCTTTAGTATCTAATCTATTATATAAATCACTAAAAGCTAATGCCTTTGCATCGCATATTGCTTTCTTAGCATCCTTACTAGGGGTGTCAAATCGGGTCCGCGGGTCGGGTTCGGGTCGAACCCGAGTTGACCCGGGTCTAAACGGGTCAACCCGAACCCGACCCGTTTTTGCAAACAGGTCACATATTTTAACCCGGACCCGACCCGCACGGGTTACCGGGTTGACCCGACCCGACCCGCGGACCCGTTTATAGGCAAAAATATATTAAATATGTAATTTATCTAGTAATTTATATGTTGACCCTTCTTATCCTGGTAAAAAAAAACTAATAATAATAATAATAATAATTTAATAAATAATAAGATGGCTGTGAAACCGAAGCAGCACAAGTGCAATTGTCCTAAACGGCCAACTTTAATTATTCATTAAGTCCATCATTAATTAATTCCATCATTAATTAATGCTCTTCACCGAATCACCGCTGCTTGGTTGCTTTTCAATTTTGAAAATAGAATTTATGCGGCGCATCCAACGGCTCTCTTCAGCTCTTCTGACTTCTGTTGTTTTATGTGCCTTAATTAATATGATAATTAAAGTATTAAATGCAAGCGTTTCTAGGCTTCTAGCTGACTCTTGAGTGGCGAACAGCTGGCTTGCCGTGACTGCAGGAGCGACCAGGTGTGGCGAGTTAGGCGAGTTGGCGGGCTCCCGGCGTGCTTCCGTCTGACTGGAACAAGGGCCAATTAGGGGTGTCAACCCAAAAATTTTAAAATAAACGGGTTTTCGGGTTGACCCGGCAACCCGCCGGGTCAACCCGAACCCGACCCGTTTTTCAAACGGGTCGAATCTACGAACCCGGACCCGACCCGTTCAAACGGGTCGGGTCCAACCCGAATTTTTCGGGTCGGGTCCGGGTCGGGTTTTCGGGTCGGGTCAAATATTGACAGCCCTAATCCTTACGAGCCACTTTATATATTTCCCAATTATCAGAATTTTTAAAATTAAACCAATTTTTATAACAAAGCTTCTTATTTTTAATTTTTTCTTGCACATTAGAATTCCACAACCAACTATTTTTACTATTGGGAGCTTTTACCTTTGATACTCCAAGGACAGCTTTTGCAATATTCTTAATATTACTAGCCACTTTTTCCCACATAATATTAGCATCCTCATGCACAGACAAAATCTTAAGATCTAAAATCTTATTTCCAAAAATATTTTTGTTAATATTCTTTAAATGCCCCCATTTAATCCTAGAAAATTTTTTTACTTTATTTTTTATTTTATGCCCTTTTATCTTAAAGTTCAAAACTAATAATCGATGTTGGGTACATAAATTTTCACTCGGAATAACTTTACAATCTTTGCAATCTAAACGATTTAATTTTCTAATAAAAAAATAGTCAATCTGGGTTGTATTATATCCATTTTTATAAGTGATGAGATGCTCATTCCTTTTCTTAAATAAGGTATTAGCAATTAAAAAATCATAAGCTAAACAAAAATCCAATATGGTCTTGCCACCTTCATTCGTCGTTCCAAATTCATGGCCATGAATGCTTTTAAAATCATCTACCTCTCTACCAACATGTCCATTTAAATCTCCTCCAATAAAAACTCTTTCTTCAAGAGGTATATTTTGTATTAATTCTTCTAAATCATTCCAAAAATTTAATTTAGAACTCATATCCAAATCTACTTGAGGAGCATAAGCACTTATAATATTAACAATCTTATCATCAACAATAATCTTTAAAGGTATAATTCTATCTCCAATCCTATTAATTTTTATAACATTATCCTTTAAACTCTTATCTATAATAACTCCTACACCATTTCTAGTACGACTCCTACCCGAATACCAAAGTTTAAATCCTAAACTATCAATTTCATTTGCCTTATCTCCAACCCATTTAGTTTCCTGAATGCACAAAATATTTAACTTACTATGAATCATAATATCTATTAATTCTATTAATTTTCCTGTAAGGGAACCTATATTTCAAGTTCCTATCCTAATTTTAGTTTCATGGACTAGCTTCTTTGCCCACATCCGTCCTTGATGTGGGAACCCTTGCCTATTGAACACTGCACCCGGGCGCCGGTGCAGCGGCCCTTGCACACTTGTCACTGTATTCAGGCCATACAGCGCGTCGCTTCCAGGGGACGCCCTAGCATTAACATAATTTCTTAAAGGATTCATGTCATTATTGTTCGACAAGTTTTACGCTGGTTGTCGACTACCTAACGCAATCCTCCACTTTTCTCATCCAGGACTTGGGACCTGGCAACGACAGTGTTAACCGATGGAACAACCTTAAATATTAATAATTAATTATGTTTAATTTGCATTGCTTTTGAATACACATCTATTTAGAATACGTAACAATCCCTTACTAAAATCAGATTCATAAGATTTGCTATAAGTTGTGTTAACAGGGCTTAGAATAGCGGGATTTACTTAAATCCTACTTGCATTCAGCTAAGTTGAACTTTTAACATTATGGATGACACCTACCAAAAGCAATGTGTATTTTTTTTTCTTTTAAATTATATCAAATATCTAAATGAAATTAACTACTTTTATGTGATTCTCAAGACATATCTACAGTTTCATGATGGGCTAACAGTTATAAGTTTCAAGAGTTGCTGTTGCATTAGTGTGATTATTGTGATCTGATTAATTTTAAAATATGGATGTTGTGATTTGATCTTATTAATGTCATCTAATTTTTGCCTTGCTCATATTTTTACACAGATTGTTGATAAGCTCCAGTGGTATGTACAAGAAGGTGACATGGTAAAATCCTTATATACTGATGTTGATTCTACTCTAAATAGATGCAAATGGGTTAGCCGTCCTTATTTTTGAATTTTGAGCAAGTTTGATGGTTAGGAATATCAAAGTTTATTTTGTTGGTTTATGAGGACTTTGTCAGTGTCTATTTAGTTTCTTCTCTGCACTTGGTCTACGTATTTCCAAGACAATTTTTTGCTTTTGTCAACTCTAATTTGTACAGAGCTAATTGATGAATAGTTTTGATTATTTGATCAAGATCTGTTACTTGTATACTGGATTAAATGGGTAAAATACATAATTTAAGTCTTCCATAGCGAGTTCATTCAATGTTGCCAAAATAAAATTAGTGAGACATGCTCAATTATTTTGTTATGTGTTGGTAGTGAAACAAAATCAACATGTTTTGGCTGGAGCATACACTTAAATAGAAATATCTAAGGTGTAGTAAATATAAAGAATTATATAATCAATTTAAGTGTTATAAATGAAAAGGTTCCTAATTTATGTAAATATTATACATGGTTTACACATTTTGTAGCTACAAATACTTTATCTTTAGATTATTTTGTATCCACTACTTTATTAAAGGTCTTAGATGAGAAATTATGATTGGACTAGGCTACAATTAAGCAGATATATTATTCGAGTCTTTATTTTGATCTTTGATTATTGAAGCTTGTTACTAACATTCTAGTAGGATCATCACACTTGTGATTCATGATTTGATGTCATCTCTTATGAAAGCTGGGACATATAAATCACCATAAGACTTATGTAGGGTTGAATTAAATCTCATCGAAGCAATTGTGGTTCTTGAAAGAGTGTTTTTTGTGAGGTCGTAATTTGTTTGTTAACAGTGTTCCCTTTTTATTTTTGTTCTTTTTGTAATCCTTTTAAGCCTTTCTAGGTTAGACCATAGAAAAATGATAGATTTGCTTATTTGGTTTAGTACGGAATCCTCCATATTATGTGTGATCCACATGCCTTGTTCAGTTTCTTATAACAATGCCATTTATCCCATTTAATGATTACTTAGCAATGTTTTTTTCCTATTAAAATGTATTAGATTCTAAAGGTTTTTATTTGAGTAAATCTTAAACTGAATACATGTAGTGTAATTTTAGTAGTAATAGATATAGTTAGGGGATTGTGACTTCGGACGATCAAGTTATTAAAAAGAGTACACGTTTTAGATATCTTTGATTTATTGTTAGGGGATATTATTTGTAGAATTCAAGTTGGATGGTTGAAGTGCAGGAAAGCATTAGGCCTCAGGCTTGTTGTGTGATATAAAAGTTTCCCTTTAATTTAAGAAAAAATTCTATAAGATGGTGGTGAGACCTGCAATGCTTTATAGTGTAGAATATTGGCCATTAAAAGTGATGCAATCAAAATTATTAAAAGGGGTAGATAGATTGCCTAAAACATGCGTCTTCCTTTAAAACAAAACATTAACAATAAGATATCAAAAAACACTACAACTTTTATATTGATTTGTTAACCTCATTTTTGTATGAGGTCACTTGGACCAATCCTGACCACAGATCAATTTAACTTCCAAACAAATTCAAACTCTAGGATCCTCTTAGAATCCTGACCTTAGGATCTATTCTAGATCTCAGGATCCTTCTAGACTCCAGATCTTAGGATCTACCTAAAATCTTAGATCAATCCAGACCTTAGGATCTACTTAGATCTTAGATCAATCCAGACCAAAATCCTAAGTTCAAAAGCCTTGTCCTAAAGGCCTTTTCAGGGACTTTTCAAATACTTCAAAACCTAATCAAAGGACCTCTAATTCAGAGTCTATCACTTGCACAGTGATAAGACATGTCTCTGGAGGAAACCTTTCAAATTTGAGCCTATTCTAAGGTTCCTAACCCCAGAAACTAAATTAATTTTCAAAGGCTGTAAAACCTTCAAATATTTACAGTCTATGCCACTGGACCTGCCACCTAGTGGATTTTTACCTTTGAGCTTTCTCCAAAGTCTCCAATCACTCCCAGACCTCTGATTTTAACCTATTGAACAATAAACTATATTTTTTAGGACCCACTTTGACTCCCAATTGACCAGGGGTCAAAATAACTAAAATACCCCTAAGGGGTTCAAACATCAATTTCAAACTAAATGACTTCCAAATTGCTTGGAACCACTTCCAGCAATTTTCAAATATCAAACCAAACATGTCAGACCCAAACCCTGACCCCAGGTCAACCTAGTTGACCAAGTCAACCTAGGTTGACCAACCATGCCCTTAAGGATCAAAACAGGCATTTTGACTGTTTTGACTTCCCAGACCTTGGGACCACCTCCAATGGTCTCCAAATGTCATTTCAAATTGATTGAACCCATTTCCAGGCCCTGGACCCACTTGGTTGACCAAGTCAACCAGGGTTGACCCAATTGGCCCATTAAGGGCCCAAATAGGTTCATTTGATCCAAATGACATATTTAAACTCCAGAAACACATCCACTAGACTCCAAATATCAAACCAAAACTTTTTGAGCTTGGGCCCACCCCCTGGGTCAACTTGTTTGACCCAGTCAGCCTAGGTTGACCAAAGTACTCTTTAAGGCTTTAAATGGGTCACTTCAATCCATTTGACCTATCTAACCCATTCAAGCTCTCAAACCCATCTCAAAACTTAAATCAAATCAATTTAAACTTATTTTGAGTCAAATCACACCTTGGTTTGACTTGTTCAAATTTCAATCAATAGTCAAACCTTACTTTCTATGTGCTCATAAATTTCAAATCCAATCCTATTGCTTAGGATTCATCAAAACTACTTCATTAGATACCTTGAACACACCTTAGTTTATGTGGAGTTAAGCCATGGTCAAATTGAGCAAGTCAATCCATTTTGACTTAGTCAAATCCATTTGAAATCTCTTATACTCCTTCAAATCCTAGCTCCATGGCTTCATACCTCTTCCAAAATACTTTAATATTTCCCTGGTGCCGCTTAGCTGCCACCTCAGCAGTCATTTTTCTGTTTGACTGGTCAAACAGTCAAACAAAGCCTTTGGAGGGGTCAAAGATGGTCAAAACCCATCTTAATCTAATTCTCTCCATCCCTAAATCATTCCAGCAATTGGGTCAGTCTCTAGAACATCCTTAGGGGCATTCTAAGCCATTAGATCAAGATCAAATGGCTCTTGATCAAGCCATGTGCCCCAAAGGACAATTTCATCTTTACACCTCATGTCCTTTTGTCCTTTTTGATTCCCTGCTCCCACCTACTCCTAAGACACATGGCAGCATCCTAGCAAGCCCCTTGGATGATTCTAGTCATCCAAATGCACTAGGGTGGTTTTGAATAGGGAAAATATCATAATTAAGTGGATTTGAACCCTAAGCTCTCTCTCACTAAATCCATCATCCAAAGTCACTCCAGCCCAAAAAAAAAACCCTCCAAAAACCTTCTCCAAGGATTGCTCTAGCTTTTCCAAGCCTTTCCCCACCAAATCCTGGCCTCCAAACACTCATTGGAGAAAGAGATAGTCTAGAGAGAGAATCAGGAAATTCAAAATAAATTCAAATTCATCCAGATCCAGGTCTTGAGGTCTTCTACAAAGTTGAAGAGGGTCCTAGCAGCTTTCCAACAAGCCCAAGAAGTCAAAAATCCGACGGTTGGATTGTAAGTTATGCTCATTTAAGTTTAAATTTCAATTTGAAACTGTAGCAATTTTACGAATGCATGGAGCCTCCAAACTCCAGGTATTGCAAGATTATATTGCCCTCTAGCTATGTTTTAAATTTCGTTGAGTATTTTGGGAGATATGGGCATTTGAAAAATTTCAACTCTGGTTCAACTAGAGCCGTCCGATTGCGCCTTTAGCGCGATCAGATGGCCCTGAATCTGCCACGTCGCCGCGCGGACTCCTGCTAGATTCGAACCCGCACCCTCTAGTTTTCTCCAGGACGCGTGGTCGAATCTGGACCGTCCATTGCTTCGTGGTCGATCAGACGGTCCAGGACCGATCCGACGTGTTTAAGTGATTGCTGGGATAAGTGATCACTGGGATCCCGCCATGTGTCCTGCCACATGTCACGCCGCCATTTGGCGCCGCCGTTCCGGCGCCAATCATTGGCGCCAGCGGCCGATTTGACCAAAAATGGATTAAAAAATAAAAATATGCCCAGATTTTCTAAAATTCACAGAAAATCGAATTTTCCACCAAATTGGGTGTTCTTGGGCTCATTGGAAAGATAATGTAATGTAGTATTTATTAAAATTAAAATTAAGTTGATTTGATTTCTGTATTATGAGATATTTGAGTTTATTTGAATTTCATTTTTTGCAATTTTCTCACAATCCAGTGGTCAACTGGAGTCTAAATTTTGGTGAAAGATTATTGGGTATCTTAGGCATGTTCAGTGATTTTTCTAGGGTCGGATACCCAATGGATTTCTCTGATGTGAATTTTTAAGGAAAAATGATCCATTTTGGACCCTAAATTTTGAAAATTCTGTTAGACCGGTCCAATGGACCGGTTCAGCCGGTCCAGGAGGGACCAACTCATACACGAACAGGGCGGAAAACTTCCGCCTGCTGGGATGCCGAGTGAGCCGCACGGTGTGCGGGAGCTAAATAGGAAAGAAATTTTGGGGAGTTAAGAGGGAAATTTGAATGTAGGGACTGTTTAGGGAATTCCTTTTGATTGTATGCATTAAATAGTTGATTTTCCTAGGGTTTGAGTATCTTGAATTTGAATGAAAAGTTTGAGATCTCTTAGATTTAGGTTTTCTTTGGGCTCTAGCGGCGTCTAGAGATTTGGGAGAGATCGATCCTCCTCTCGAATTGAGGATCAATTGTATCTTTGCTGTTTTCTTCGATTTCTAGTGAAATACAAGCGAAATCTTGTGTTTTTCTCCTCGTTTCCCAATTTCCTGCTGTGTTTTCACTGAATTTATGCTGTTTTGCTGCTGTGGACAGCAGTTGGCTGCTGTAATTTACTGGTTTGGGTTAGGAATACTTGTGAACTCAAGTGTTTCCTATCAAATTGGTATCAGAGCATCGTTTTGGGACCATCGGCGGCTGAAATCCTGAAATTTCAGCGGTTTTTTTGGCATTCGGAGGAAGATTTATTGTGACTCGTAGAAAGAAAAATGGTCGGAAAGAAGATCGAAGTTCTAAAAGGCGAATTTGGCCAATTAAAATCAGATTTGGAGAAAAAATTCCTTGAAATCACCGCCAATAATGAAAGGTTGGATGGGAAGTTCACGGCCATGGAAGAGATAATGAAGAAATTACTTGAGATGAAGACTAATCCAACGGCATCGGAAGCAAGAGAGACTATCGGCGACCATGGCGTAGGAGGAAATCCGAACCCGCTTCGGGGGAGGAGGAATCCGGCAGTAGAGATCCTTGAGGGAGAGGACGACATGCCACCTCTAGAGCCACTTTCTAGAGAGGAGATGAGCATGAGAAATGATCGAAGAGGTGCTGATTTTGGCGGTAGAAGAGAGGAATTCCAACGTCGAGGTGCTGAATTTCAGCGTCGAGGTGCGGAATTTGAAGGTAGGAGAGGGGAATACGACGAAAGTGCTGATTTTGGCGGTAGAAGAGAGGAATTTCAGCGTCGAGGTGCGGAATTTGAAGGTAGGAGAGGGGAATATGACGAAAAGTGCAGATTTTGGCGGAAGAAGAGAAGAATTTTAGCGTCGAGGTGCTGATTTTGAAAGGGGAAGAGGGGAATATGACGACGGATTCGGATACCATTGTCGGAGGGAGGACCGGGACACTTGGGGAGCTTTTCCTCTTCGAGGAATGGGAGGTTATGGAGAGTACCGGGGTAACGTAAGGGATCCGAAGGTGAGGAAGTTGAAGATGCCCATCTTTGAGGGTGAAGATGGCCATGATTGGATATACAAGGTGGAGCGTTACTTTGCAGTCAACGGGTTGATAGATGATGAGAAGCTGACGGCGGCAGGATTGTGTCTGGAAGAGAAGGCGTTGGCATGGTATCAGTGGCGTGACAGGAGGGAGCCCATCCGGAATTGGAGAGAGTTCAAGGATTGCTTGTTAGAGCGTTTCCAATCCGACGGGGGAGGAGACTTCTATGAGCAATTCTTTGCCTTGACTCATGAAGGGACTGTGATAGATTATCGGGATCGGTTTGAGTACTTGGCTAGCAGATTGGATCACATTTCAGAGTCAGCCTTAGAAGGGAACTTCATGAAGGGGCTGAAACCAGAGATCCGAACAGCAGTCAGGGTACTGAAGCCGAGGAACCTGGGAAAGGCTATGGAGCTGGCGCAGTTGGTAAAAGATCAGAAGAAAGCATAAAGAGGGGCTCGAGAAAACTGCTCAGGAGGCTCTTACAGGACGACAACCACTCTTCAGCACCTAAGGGGTCTGCATCAGGCAACAGTAATGAGACCACCCGGGAGAAGCCAGTAGGAGGGAGTGGGGAAAATTTCAAGAGGCTGACAGAGAAGGAGATGCAGGATAAGAGGACAAAGGGGTTGTGCTTCAGATGTGATGAGAAGTACATGCCAGGGCATAGGTGCAAGGACCGAACTCTTCAGGTTCTCCTTGTCTGTGAAGACGAGGAAGACGAGGAGGGAGGTGGGAGCAGATTTGGAGAGGAGGAGGAGAAGTTGCACCTGTATATGGCAGAAGTCTCTCTGAACTCTGTAGTGGGATTCACTCCGAGTCACACTATGAAAGTGAAAGAAGAGATAACTGATCGTGAGGTGGTTGTGCTAATTGATAGTGGGGCTACCCACAATTTCATCAGGTTGTTGACCAATTGAGAACGAAGTTCGTGGACATTGGTTGCTATGGAGTGATGATGGGTACAGGGAGGGGAGGGGATGTTTCTCGTTCCGTGCAGCCCTTGGTTTCGCAATACAGTAAGGATTTTCAGTCACCTCAATGATGGCAACCTCCATCGGAACACGCGCATATCTCCACCTTGAGGACAAGGTGGATTTTTGGGAGGGGAGTATTGTTAGATCGGTCCAGTGGACCGGTCCAGCCGGTCCAGGCGGGACCGGCTCATACACGAACAGGGCGGAACACTTCCGCCCGCTGAGATGCCGAGCAAGCCGCACGGTGTGCGGGAGCCAAATAGGAAAGAAATTTTGGGGAGTTAAGAGGGAAATTTGAATGTAGGGATTGTTTAGGGAATTCCTTTTGATTGTATGCATTAAATAGTTGATTTTCCTAGGGTTTGAGTATCTTGAATTTGAATGAAAATTAAACCAGTCAAAATTAACCCCTTAATTAAGCATTAGAATTTCTAAAAATTCTAATAAATCAAGTTTAAATCTAAAAAATATAAACAATCCCTCAAACTGACCAGAATCAAACCCTTAACCAATGAAAAATAAAATCAATTTGAGTTAACAGCAAATCTGGACTTAATTTAATTTCAAGTAAATTTGAATATTTAATCAATTTAATTAATTAAAAATAGATAAAAATTTCTGAAAATTTCCAAACACTTGAGAATCTCTCCTTAGGTCATTCTTGATCTTTGGAGTTGATTTCAAGGAGTTGGGAGTAAATTTGGACTCAAATCAAGAAAACCCTTCTAATTAAACAATTTTAAAAAATTCAATAAATATATCAAACTTCAAAATTTCATAACTAAATGTAGAAAAATCAAAATTGACCAAATTCACTTACATTCAACTCATAATGATGTCTAATATTTATTAAAAATATCAAAATTTCAGAAAACTATTAAATTTGAAAAGTCAACTTTTTGGTCAACCTAAGTCAAAATGAGTTCAAAACTTCAAACATTCATAACTAAATCCAGAAAAATCCAATTTCAGCGTACTTATAGTTAACTGATCGTTTTAAGGTCTAGTATTTTAATAAAATATTGATTTCCAAGAAAACATTATTAATTAAAAAGTCAATTTTTTGACCCCTTAATTAAATGATTAAAATAATCCAAAAAATTCCTAAACTTGAAAATCACTCTGAAACTCCCGAAATCTTTAATTAATCTTAAAATCAGTAATCAACCAACTTAAATCAAAATTTATTAACCTTCAAACCTTAATCAAATCAAAACACTTAATTATATCGGATACCACTAGGTAACACAGGCCTACGAGGCTATTTGTTTAGCCCCAAGGAAGGTGAAATAAATTTCATGGCCTCGGTGAGAAATAAAGGTGGTATCCAATAAATAATTAAGAATTAATCTTAAAATTAACTTTAAGTCATTAATATTTAAACTCAAATTTAAATATTCCTTTGAGCCTCCCAACCAATTAAACTTCAAACAACTTTAACAAATTGCCCTCCATAGGACATATCCAAACCACACGACCCACCTCACACACTTTAGATGGTTTGCTAAGACAACTAACTCTAGTTTTAGGTTAGGCCGGTGTTTACTTTTTCGCTGTGTGCCGGATTTTCGAGCTTTCACTGCATGCTGGTTGTTAGCTTAGAATTGATTGACTGTCTGTTTGTTAATTTACTGCACTCTGTTGAGCATTTAAATTTCAAATATATCAACTACTTGAGATCAATTATAACTGCTTGGGATTATATATAACTACTGATTATTAGGATAACCCTGTAAGATCAAGTCTAGATTTTTCAATTTTGATTAATGTAATTTGATATAATTTGAGTTGTATTTAAAGTGATTTGAGTTGGGATATTTAGATCCAACTTGAATTTCAAAGAGGAGAAGACATCCCTAAATGGGAGAGTCTTCGTCCATTTGGAAGATCAAGTTTGGATACTCTTCCAATTCCAAAGAGGAAAGATAACACCCCGTTCATGGGGGAGTTTCTTTTCATTTGGATATCCAGAGCCGACGAATCAAGATGCTCGTGAGAAGATAAAGAAGTGGATAACGAGAAGAATCCCAAATGTCAAAGTCACTTGAGTCTTAGGATTAGAAATCCGGGTTGTTGTCAGTGGTGCCTGGTCACTTTACTTTTCTGTAATTCTGAGATGTAATATTAAAGGCATTTGCCTATGGACTTTCAGTTTGAATATTAATTTAATTTATTTGATTAATGTTTGATGTTGATTGCGATATAGGATTGCCTGCTTTTTGTAGTTTTTTTGCGATTCTTGCATGTCGATTTTGATTTAGCCTGGAACCCGATCGTAGGCTCTTAAGGACTCATTAAAATTTTTCTACTTAAATCAAATTAAAAATTTTAAGCTCACATAGTAACTATAACGAATTTAAGAAGTAAGCTCGGGACCGCCTGGAGTTCTCATTTCATAACTTCTTCATTTCAAATTTAAATTATTTAATCGAGTCGATATGCATGCATTGCATTAGTAACAAATTTAAAAATCTCTGAATCTTTAATTGCATTTACTTAAGCACCAAACACCCAACATAAGTCAAATGACCAATTAGGATCTTCTCTAGATGTCGGCCCTATTCTTAAAAACCTATCTTAAACAACGTCCCTATCCATTCTAACATTAAATGACTTGATACATGTTTTTAAAGCGCCTAGGTGGTTTAGCTGGCTCCCCAATCCAGGCCGGGGTAAGTTCAGATTTGCACTGCATTAGGTAGGTTCAGGTCACTTTTAAGTACCCAGTTTAGACTTAGGTTCTAATGCAGGCTCGGGCTATAAGACCTCAACCTTCGAGAATTGAATACTTACTTTCTAATAAAATTGACCATTGAACTTAAATCACTTTCAATCAAATTCAAGCCCAACATTTAGGATAGGCTGAGGCGTTTTTCTGAAGTAATTCAGAATCTTAAAACACCTCCTACCTTTCCTCGTTTGACTCCAGAAATAAGTGTTCAAATTTGATTCAATCCCGATTGAAAATTCTAACTCTTAACTCTTTTGATATCAATCTTTGAAATCTTAAATAAAATTTTTACCACTATTTTAATTGAGAGTATTCGTAGGAAACTCTAGTTTCCTACGATGTAATTAACTACGAAGCCTTGCGTTCGTAAGAGATTTAGTAACCCAGGTCAGATTTTTAAAATCAAATTTTCAAAACCTCAATTAATTCTCTTTGGGAAAATCCAACCCGACGATCATTATCGTCACTTTCAAACGATCGATAGTGATTGATATCTTCTTTCTTCGGAGAGATATATCAATTATTATCGTGATTTTGATTATGAAATTAATGATCTTTTATCCGGATTAGCATAGTCAAACACTCAATTAAATTCCATTTTGACCCTCTATGGTCGAATGTGATTCTTTCCTGAGCTTGGCTACGATAATCATGATAGAAATTTAAAGTTTTGAAATTTGAACCAATTAGTGAATGATATTCTCGCCATTTGAGACGATATATCGTTCTTAATGTCGTGTTCGATTCCAAAAATAAAATTCAACTTTTTAACTTTCCAAAAGAAAATTAATATTTTTCAAAACTATATTTTTAATATATTTTTAAATCAAAACATGATTAGAACAGACAACACTTATAACTCACGACAAACCTAATTTTAGAACATAGGAACACCTAAAATAGATTTTCTTTCATCGAGAAGAAAGATACAAATGGGGTGGTCACTTGCGGAGAGAAGAATGAGATAAGAAGCCTGAGATGAATTCATAGAATAAGGGGAAAACGAAGAGGCATAGCTCGCAAGCTATCCGAAAAACCCTCAGGTTTAATTTCCAAAAATCTCTCCATAACATGCTTCTTTTCTACTCCAATACAACCCTTCTTTATAGGTGAAAAGAGGAAGCCAAACAGCCCAAACAACTCCAGCCGAACCAACCAAAAAGGGGAGCCAAAAGACTAACATGCAACACCTGGGACAGCAGTTGAAGGGACTACACAGGGGACAGGAAAAGGCAGCCATGAAGAACAGGAACAGCCAACCACGGGACAGGAGCTAGGCGGAGAAACCAAAGGCCAAACAGAGGGGGAATGAACCCAGACTACATCCATTTATGAGCTAAAAAGGTAGCTTAGCAACATAATGAGCTGATTTAAGAAGCAGAACACAATAGCCACCAAAAGGACAGCTAAAATCGAGACACCCAAGCTCAAACCAAGGCATATCAATTGCCCCCCCCCCCCCCCCCCCCCCTCCACATCAAAACGATAAGCATAAAAGTGTTGTAAAGATGAGGTTGCTCGGGTGGATAAGTGACTTCACTCTTAGAGACAAAATGTAAAATGAGTATATACTTGAATAGGTTGGAGTAGTTCCAGTGGAAGATATGATTATAGAAAGTCGCAATAGATGGCTAAGATACATAAAACATTGGTCTGTCGATGACCCGATTATGAGAGTAGATGTATTAAATTTTCCTATTTTAAGAAAGATATAAGTAGACCAAAAAATTTTTTGCTAGAAAATATTAGAAATGACATTTTTTATTAAATTTAATGACTCTTAATAGGACACAATAGAGAAAAAAGATTCATGTAACCAACCCCATGTAGTAGGATAAATACTTGTTGTTATTGTTGTTGATTTTACTATACTGTTGTATCAATTTTAACTTGTTTTAAATGCAATGTGACGACATTTAATCATCACATGACATGTTAAGTTTTAAATACAAATAAGAAGCATATTATAGGTTGATCTAAAAAAGAAATTTGAGGCAACTCTAATGTATATGTATATGCATAAAGTTTTAGGTAGATATTAATTACCACTTGAGAATTAGGGGAGTGTAAAAGATGTCTAAATAGTATGGCTGACAAAGTATAATTTAGATGTGATTCCTCTTGAAGGTTTTATGTTCAATGAGATTATATGGATATCAACATTGTTGTTGCTAGGTCCCAAGCCCTATATAAGAATAATGAAGGGTTGTATTAGATAGTCGACAACCAACATAAAATTTATCGAATAATCATGACAGGAATCCTTTAATATATTGTGTTATTCGTATGACATTCCCTAAAAGAGGCACGTTGTATGACCTGAATATAGTAAGGAGTGTGGAAGGATTGTTGCACCGAACGTGGTCAAAGAAGCTAGTCCATAAAACTAGATATAGGATATGAATTTGGAATATAAGTTTTCTTACATACAAATTAATGGAATTAATATATATTATGATTCATAAGAAGATAAATATTCTATGCATTCCGGACACTAAATGGGTTAGAGAGAAGGCTAAGGAGATTGATAGTTGAGAATTTAAACTATGATATTCAGATATGAGTCGTATTAGAAATGGTCTAGGTGTGATTATATATAAGGGTTGGATATATAATGTTGTTGAAATAAATATAATTGAAGATATAATTATTTTTTTCAAGATTGTTATTGATATTAAGATTATTAATATTATAAGTGTTTATGCTCCTTAATTAGGTTTGGATGTATTCAAAATTAAAATTTTGGAATGTCTTAGAAAAATTAATGCAATAGATACCTCTTAAAGAAATAATTATTATTGAAGGAGATTTAAATGAACATGTTGGTAGATATGTAGAAGATTTTAAAAATATTCATGGTGGCTATGAGTTTGGAGCAAGTAATGAAGATGGTAGGATTATGTTAGATTTTTCCTAGCTTATGATTTTGTAATTACGAACACTTTGTTTTAGAAAAGAAAAGAGCATCTCATCACTTTTAAAAATAGATATAGTAAAACTCAGATTAATTTTTTTCTTATAAGAAAAATAAATCATTTAGATTGCAAAGATTGTAAAGTTATTCCTAATAAAAATTTATGTACCCAACGTCGCTTATTAGTTTCAGACTTTTAGATGAAGGGGCGGAATATGAAAAAGAAAAATAAAGTGACATGTTATTTTAAAGGAGGGTTTTTAAAAAATATTAATAAAGATATTTTTGAAAGTGTGATTCAACATCTTAAGATTTTAACTGTACATGAGGAAGCTAATGTTGTGTGGAAAAAAATAGCTAGTGATATTAATAAAATTTTAAAGGATGTTCTTGGAGTATTACAAGAAAAAATGCTCTTAATAATAAAAATAATTGGTGGTGGAATCAAAATTTGTAAGAAAAGATAAAAAATCATAATTTTTGTTATAAAAATTAGTTTAGACGTAAAAAATCAGAAAATTGAGAAAGATATAGAGAGACAATGAGTCTGAGAAATCAATATACGATGCAAATAATCAAGTTTTTTTTATTAATATAATATATTAGATATTTAGTAAAAAAAGTTAGTCAAACAAAGAGATAAGGATCTAGTTCAAGTGAAGTGTATTAAGGATTAAGATTAAAAAGTGCTTTTATTAGAAAATATTCAATAAAGGTGGATGAGATATTTTGATAAACTTGTTAATGAAGATGGTGAGAATACAATTTATTTTCGTGATTTTAGCAAACTAAATGAAAATATAAATTTTTATTTGTGTATTAGTAAAACTGAAGTTAAAGAAGCTTTAAAGAAAATGAAGTGTGGAAAAACTATTGGACCTGATGATATTCCAATAGTGGTGTGGAAATGCTTAGGACATAAATGAATTTCTTAGTTTACGAAACTTTTCATTATTATTTTGAAGACAGGATGTCAGATGAGTGGAGCAGGAGTGTTTAGTGTTTTGATTCTTATTTTTAATGAAGATTCCTTGACTTGTCGAAGTATGATGTAGATGAGGTTTTTAATTTTTATTGTGAGAAGTGTAGGTACGCCATGCAAGAGGCTCGAATTTTGGGCTTCAACTTTCATTGAGAGTTGTTTTCTCACCTCGGGAGATCCATTGAATGCTATTACTATAAAATAACCAATAAGATTCTCAAATATCCTATGCAATCAACTACACATTGAAGTACAAGACCTTGTTTAATATGCAGAAGTTTGCCTTAAGCCTACTCAAGAAAGTTGAGAGACTCTGTGGGACATGTGTATATGTCCTCTTTAATAGAACTACACGTAATTTATGTGTTGCTAAATTTGAATTTATAAGTTCATCATTCATCTTGTTTTTGAAAGACCAGTCCATAAACTGCTCTGAGCGGTGAAGAAATTCTGCATCATCATATGAATTCTTAATGTGATGATAGTTTACTTTCTTAAATCTTGCTTCTTTGTTGTCATTCTAGATTAGCTTCATTCCGGAAATATGAACATTTTCTTTTATTGCATGATTGAACCTTGTTTCTCAACAATTGGGCTACCTGTGTTCTTTCGAGTCAAGTTATTTTTTTTAATGGATGACTTGATGTCTTTTTGCAAGTAAAAATTTGATTTGTTTATGTTAATTTTCTTCTATCTTCGGCCAATTTTATAAAGTTACTTTCTTTGTAATTGTTGATGGTTTTTATGATCATCAAGGTATTCTGGAATGCTTTTTACTGTGTTTCTGAACTATTGAAGCCATTTTATCTCTTTAACTTTTTACCTGAAAAATTATTCATCTGCACTGTCACCTTCCGTTGGTTAATTGAAGTATTCTGCTGAATGTTCTAAGGAAAATGTTTTCTTTTTAATTTATTTTGGTTTCCACTTTCAGTTTATCAATTTCTTGAAATGATTTTAAATGTGTTTGTCAGGTAGTTGATTTCTGTTGTGGTGCAAATGAATTCAGTATTCTGATGAAAGAAAAGCTTGATTCTACTGGAAAGAAATGCTTATTTAAGAACTATGACATTCTTCAGGCAAAGGTAGTGTTTACGCTAATTTGTTGAAATTCCTATGTAGCGTTGTCATCATATTTGTGCATTTCATGACATTAAAATCACATGCTTTATTTTTATTTCTGCCGTGAACCGATTTTTATTTCTGTCGTGAACCGGTCTAAAGGCCGGGTCCGATTCAGCTTGAAAACCGATTTTTATCAAACCTGGATGAACAGGCCTGAACCACCTGTTATACCGGCAAACCGATCCCTGTTAAAACCACATGTTCTTACCGGCGAACCGATCCCTGTTAAACTTGTACTTTGGAATTGGATACAAGCCTATCTTCAATTTATGCTCTATCAAACTAGCTATTCTTGTTTGAACTTTGTGAGCATGGGGACATCAAATGAGGGTTAGACTTGTACTTTCTTTTCCTCTGGCTACCAAAAGGGGAGAGGTTGGCCTTTCCAATTCCAGGACATACTTGATATCTTGACCTACCATTACAAAAAACGTAAGATGGCTATGTTTTCTGTATACTTTGCACGTTTATGAAAGACAAGTATTTAGATGTGAGAATCATTGTGCTAACAATTATTTAGATGATATGTGAAGGAGCTTAAGGCACAATGTGATACTTCATGTTTTGATATGGATGGTTAAATAGCTCAGATGATTCCTTATTATAAAGTAAAACGGAATATTTCAGGTTTAGGTCATGATTTGGAGGAGACTTTGAGCAAGTTGTAGATTTGACCTTTATGTGAATTTGAGCTCTAGAATCCTCCTCTCCATTCCCTTCAACATGCAGTTATTTCTCTGGCAGCTGTTGTTTCTGTGCTGTGTCATAGTTCATTTATGAATTTGTGACTGCATTGTGAAAGTTGTGGGTTTGAAATGGCGTGTTTGATATGTGGATATGTTTGCAAGTTGTAAAAAAATGATGGGCGCATTTTGGAAGTTCAGGCATGTGGACTGTGTTTGGACTGCATATCAAATCATTATATAACATATAGTAAAGTTCCTCTTTGCATGATTCCAATTACTAGGGATCTGCTTTCCAGTTATTTTATTTATTTATCCTATTTATTTGACTTTTGCGTTTCTAAATGCACTGATTTCAGTTATGAAGAACATTTTATATTGAAAAAAGTTGTCCTCTCATTTCCTCAAATATCAAGTTATCAACTAACAGACAAGCAAAAGTCTTTAGGTCTTGGTGTATTCTTTTATTTATTTTTTACTGTTAGTTTTTAATAAAAAACTACTTTCTTAAATTTCATCTTTTTTACTTCTGTATCCTTTCACTCCTACAGCATGACAATTACTTAAGCATCTTCAGTTAATAACAAATCTCTTCTACCATTATGCAGAATGATTTCAATTTTGAGATGAGAGATTGGATGACAGTCCGGCCTAATGAATTACCAACAGGGTCAAAATTGGTATGTAACATTACACTGTGATCTCAGTCTGGTTTTCTTTCGCTTTCAACTAAGACGTCACTTGGTACAGTTGTGATGATGTTGACCTTTTGTTGTATTATTATATGACAAAATCATTACTCTCACATATAAATAAACTTTTCTTCATTATTTGGTTTGTGGTGATTTGGTTATGGTTTGAAAATTTTTATAACTGGTTGGTTTATCTGATTTAGGTTTGAAGTTACTCCTAAAATGAAAACAAAACCTAAAAGAACCCAAACCAAATATAATGCAGTTTTTCTTAAGCCATCATCAAACGAAAGTGGTTAATCTCTAACTTATGGTTTACAGGACACTTTTGCGCTGCTATTATGTGTAAAATTACATTAAACCAATCCGAAAAGAATTAATAAATCTATTTAAACCAAATTGGTTCAAACCAAGTTATAGCCTTTTCTTGTTTCTTATCCCAAAACGAGAACTGATGTAGTTTGGTTTTATTTTCCACATTGTCTTGACATACATATTGAATACGCGTAAAGGAGGGAAATTGGCGACAAAAAAATGACGTGTCACTTGAAAAGTCAAATGACATCCAATCGCCGAACGGATTGCGCCGTTATGACCAGAACATCGAATTCCCCTAAGTTGAAGCCCCTCGTAGTCGAATTGGGCGTGACCGGTCAAAGTTGGTGACCAACACCCAAAAATGATGTGCAACGTCGATCGCAAAATAGACTTTGTCATTGTGTTCTGAGCGTCGTCAATACTCAAAAGTGACTATAAATTTGTTCAATTGAAGTCGCGCGAGGAGATCGGCGTGGGTCCCGAGGCAATGCCTCATAAATCGAGAAAATCAACTTGCGAACGTCGCTGCCTAAACGACCTCCGACCGTAAAACATACTTCGTTGTTGCGCTTGGAGCGCCAACAATACCTAAAATGAGTTGTAATTTCGTCCAATGAAATTTGCACTCGCAAATCGACGTGGTTTTTGGGACAATATGTTAGAATTTCGAAAAATCAAGTGAAAGTTGAGGCAAAAACTTTTCAATTTTTATTTCAATAATCTTAAGCAATAATGATGATATAAAATCATTATTATCATTACACAAATTTGGATTAAAAAAACTCAAAAAAAAAAAAAAATCAACTTGATCTACCTCACCTTGCCTGCGATCCGTCCGTCCGGCAGTAAGCTTCGCACAACCTTCCCACGCCTCGGCATCTACGACAAGTTGATCTCTATGCATGACCTTTGGCTTTGTTTTAATGGAAACGAATGGAAGCCTTCTTCATTGCTATTCACATATACGAGCGGCCCACTTTTCACGTTTGAATATTACCTCCCTTTCAAGCGTTCATTACGTCATCTTCCAACCCCGATTCTCGTCGACCTCCATATCCTGAAAAAGCTACACGCATAGCTCGTCTGGACTTCATATTTTCCTATCGCGCTCCATAAACCCAACCTCATTTGCAGGATTCTCGTCCGGCTCTCCCATTAACGTGAAATCCCCGTCTCGGGGCTCTAAACAACAATCAAGCTATGACATTTCTTCCCAATTCCGCTCCTTAAGCCAAATCTTTCCAAATATCCTAGCCTCCTTGTTTGGTCATGACCACACCGTCAAATCCCGATCAGAAGCTGTCCGAAGGCTGTCCGTCCTTCTCACAGTCATAGGAAGATCCGATCGAACTCCATTCGCAGTCTAAGCAACTCGTGCATTCGATTCTCTCGTACACGTGCCTGCCTTTCGACCCAAATCCTAGCTACCCTCTCTGAACCATCCGAGCTTCCACAGTCAATCCAATCATTTGCACCTCTCATTCCCGTTCTACCCTACCCGACCGCTGACACTGCCGCCATCGCCCCGACATAGCCGTCATCATCTTGACATAGTCAACATAGCCGACGACCTCTGCGCAAGTATAAAGGTCCAAACCTTATCCTCAATACTTGAGCAACCGCCCATGCACACTTTTCTTAGCATGATGGGGAGGAAACTCGCCACGGTGCTCTCGATGAGGTAGGTAATCCTCGTGCTCACTTTTCTTAGCACGACGGGGCATAATTTACTTGTACACACCTCAATGTTGGATGGGGAAACGATTGTGCATTTCAAAATAGGTACTCTTGAAGACCCATGCATGCATTTTTTGACACCGACTGTGCACATCTTTCTTGACGTGGCAGGAAGGCTATGACTTCCCAAAATTTTTCCAAACGGGGGAATATATTGGGATGCTGCCGAAATTCAGATTGAAGTGCATGTGATCTGAACAACAAAAAATGACTTAATTTGAGCAGCAATACAAAGGACCTGTGATTAAGTAAAAATGCACAAAACTTGAACAACTGCACAGAGAACTTGTATGAACAAATAGGGAATCAAATTTGAACTAAACAAGTAGGGAACAAAACCCTAACTTTTAAAATAAGCAATTAACTCTAAAATGCAAATGCTAAATAACAATTCAAGTCATTCATATAAACATCAACGAATGAACCAGGAACTCGTGATGAACAAGACTTCGATGCACACAAACAATGAATAATAATCAATTTACAGCATTTGAACAATTACAAACAAATATCAATCGTAAAAAAAACCCGCGAATATATGTGACACGACAAATGATGTTGATTAATGCATGATAAATGCAATGAATTCCTACAACCATCCCCTCGTAGTTGAATACATTTTATTTTCAAGCGACAGCAGCTGACTATAGAATGCGTGAGTGTCTCGTACTTGCATCGATGAAAGCCATAATGCAAGTAACAGTCAGCTTGCAAGTGGAGGCGATGGCTTTTGCAAACAATAGTAGAAGACCCGTCATGCATACAACCGTTTACATGAAGATAACAAGCATTGATACAATAATGCCTTGAAGTCAATGTCAACATCATACGACCCATCACTGAAAACAAGTATATAGACCACCTGTGAATGGTGAAGGTGGATACGATGCAAGTGCAATGACTCTTACACAAACACATGAGGGAGATTATAATGAACATGACCATTCCCTATAAACAAGTGTGGATGATATGATCTATTTATGGATAACAACAGTGGGTATATCGCAAGTGCAACGAATCCCCTGTGGACACAAATGCATACAACACCTACAAATAATCGTAGGAGATATGTTGTATATAGGGGCTGTTTGGTATGCAGAATTAAGCGTGTAAAGTAATTTATTTACCTGCATTTAATAAATTAATTCGTTTGGTTTGTTTTGAGCGGAACTTTAATAATTCCTCGGAAGCATTAACCGTGTATTTCGAGCGGCCATTTGCACGATTTTGAAACCCGCTCGATTTGAGCGGGTTCGAAAATCCTCTCGGCCGCGACAACCATTCACTCGTCGCGTAGCTCGCTGCGTTGAAGTCGAAGCTCGCCGGCGAAGGTGAGATGAGTCAGGGAGAAGAGAAGTCGCAGCCAGCGATTGGCGTCGACGGAACCTGCGAGAGTGATTCGAGCGCTGTGCCGACTCAACCTCTCCATTTCTTCTCTTGCTCGCTCGCCACTTCTCCATCTCCATTTCTTCTGCATTCTGACGATGGATACGGCTGCGCTGCTTGCAATGACGATGGATACGGCCTTCCGTCCCAAACCGCTCCCAACGCGACGCCACTCGAGCACATGATGACCTCGTCGTCGATCTCATCAAAGCACGTACCGAGCATCACATCCTGAATTAATCCTTCAAGCGCTTTCAAATACGGCCCTTAGTCCCGGCATGGCTTCACACGATCTAAAGGGGGCAGTTAGGGTAGAGTTTAAACCCGATTCTTAAGCCTTCTCGTGGCAGTTCGTAACCCACTCCATCCGCCTCCACAACGTGTAAAACCAGCCCTCTCTCTCGTTCCTACGTTTCTCCTCCCTCCCGTAGAAGCTTGCTGCCGGCTCTTTTCTTCTGTGATTTTCTTGGCCGAAGACAACAGGAAGTGGTAAATTCTCTTCCTTCTTTCTTTTTCTTGTTTTTATTCCTATTCCTCTTCTTCTTCTTTTTACCATTCTTTTATTTATTTATTTTTTATTTTTTTATTCTTCTTGTTCTTCTTCTTCTGTAATTTTTCTTCCTCTGTTTTTGTTCTTACTCTTCCCCATTTGAAAAGCTGCAGCAATATATAGTTCATCTTCAAGACAAGAAGTGTTAAATGTTTGTTTTGTCAATTATGTCATCTAACGGAGTTTTCTTTCTTGTTGAACCAACTTATTGCACTTGCTTTATTTCTCTTGTAAATGAACATATTTTTTTTTATATTAGTTTTCTTCTCTTAAAACTGAAACGACTGAAACGGGAAAGAAAAATAAATTTAAGGTAAAATCAATCTTGCTATATGAATGAAATTTGTATATTTATTTCAATTTATATACCTTCCAATATACAAATGTTATTTTAAAAATTTGAATCGGATCGTTTCATGAAATTTTGGGAATTCATTTATTAGAACAGAGATGCTAAGTTAACTGTAAGCATAACTTGTCACCCAGAACTTTAGTTTACATGCAGAGTTGTTCATTGCTGAAAACTCTTTTTAACGGTGTATATACCATGACATTGCATTGAATAAAAGTGTAAATTCAAGAAATTGTATTATTTGATCTTGAGAGCTGTTTGTTCATGACTTGTTCAACTGTGCTGCAAATTAATTTATAATTGCTGTAAATCATGTAGTTGTATGTTAAAAATATATCTCTTGTTGAAGAACTCAAATTGAACAGCAAGGTTTTTACCTATGTAAAAAATCATGAAACTTTATAGTTTAAGGTTTTAATTCTCCTACTTCAACAATTCTAATGATCTTGATGAAAAATCTTGATTTTGCTCCCATAAATCTTCTTTCAATAACTAGAGATTCTGTTGAGGGTTGAATTACCTATATATGAAGCTACTTTTCTCTCAGGACATACGGCTGGTTTAAGCTAGGAATCTAGACAAATAATATAGTTCGATTGTGTTATATACTTCTATTATCTCTCTGTATTTTGCAATTGGAGCACAATGGCATTCTACCCTGCTATCTAATATGAGTTATGCATGCAGGTGTCAGATAAGAAATAGTTAATTTGATGATTCATTCCTATTTTTTCCATGTTGATGACAAAATTTTGCAGTGTTAGCATATTATTTGAAGTTTCCAATTTTGGCTTTTTAACCAAAATTGGTATGAATGTATGAGATTTGCGCAAATGGCCTATTTTAGCATTTTGTGTGCCACAATATGTGTCATGTGTGTGCTTTTATCTGATTGTCTATATAATTTAGGCTTGGTTTGTGATAGTTTTTTTATTGCTTCTTAAAATAGCTTTCTAGTATAAAAAATAAAATTTTTATACTAAAAAGATGTTTTAAGAAGCAGAATGATATGATTTTACGAGTGCACGGTTAGCTGACAGTCATGCAGTCTTCTTTCTTACCAAACTGTTCTTATAAGTTTTGTTTAATGAAACTATAGACCTTTTTCTTCACTTGTTATTGGCCTTTAAACTGCTAACATTTGCCTGTTGACGACCTTTCCATTCAGTTGCTATTGTGATTTTCGCCAAAAAAAAAAAAAGATGCCTATTTTTTATTGACAGGTTCCATCTCTTATTTTGTTTTCTGGAGCTAGTGCTGCTTTTGGAGGTAAACTACATTTTTGAAACAGAAGAAAGATAGGAGGTTATGAAATTTAAACAAGTTTTTTATATGAACTAGTTTTAATGCACAGGCTGCAAGTGCATATTGTTTGTTTAAGAATGTTTCAGTTTTTTTTTTTGTTGTTTTGGCTAAAATTATTTTGGTCAGAATATTCAAATCAAAATCTAATCACGATGGATTTCAAAGTCATTAAATTATTTTTGAGTCGAGTAAAATACAAAATTTGAATGTTTAGTCATATATCACATTCATATCAAAACAGATTTAATTTTTTGAAATTTATTCTGATCACAAGTTGGATCATAATATCGTTGCCCAAAACTTTTTTCCTTGTGAAATAATGGAAATATTAGTTGAAATAAATTAAATATGGAAATATTAGTTGAAATAAATTAAATATATATAAAAAAATTATAACACCAACTAATACAAATTATTATAAACACACTGCTTTTATAAATATATTTATTTTAATGCTAAAAGAAATTATTACAAAAAAATACTTTTACTTTACTCTGGATATATCTAACCAAACAAGGGAAACAATTCTCCTGCGTTTATTTTACATACAACCAAACATGTTCAAAGTATTTAGAATGTATTGCATTTACTTTACATTGTATTTGCTTTACACTGCATTTCTTTTTCAAGCAACCAAACAGCCCCATAGTAGTCCATCTATAGATGACGACGAACAATGTACAATAGATATTATATCATTCTTGCACTCAACAACCATCCAACAGTTAAGCAGCTGCACTGATCTTGTGACAGTCGATGTCGGTAGGCAGATGGATATGGAAACTTGCCTAAGGTTAACAGTAAATAGTTGTCGACCAATGATGAATGTGTACAACAATGCCTCCCCTATGGACACCTACAACAATGATGATTGACATGTTGCGAGTATGTTGGGTATAAATACAACTCGATGTACAGAGGAAGTACATTGATAAGTCATCAAAGGAAGATTCCAATCGCGACGCGAAGTTAAATGATTTCATGAATGATTCTGTAGAGTCAAAGAATGATCAATTGAAAAGATGCTTCATATTTGTCATCTCTACAAAAATATTGGAGACTTCCAATAACGACAACAATCTATAAACCACCGCAAGAAACCCGTTGATCTGCATCAGCAAAAGGCCCTAGCTACGACAATGTGACACGAAGTCAAATGGTTTTATGAATGATTATGTAGAGTCCAAGAATGAGCACGTGAAGGAAAAAAAGAATGAATGATATCTCATTCTATCATCTCTGCAAAAAATGATGCGGCTCTCGAAAAAGATGTCACATCATTCAAGTGAAGACCCGAAGATCAAGCCCTTCAACTCAATGTCCTACTCACGTGACATGTCGGGGACAAAGAAATATAACGATCTATATGTCGAGCCTTTTGTTTCATTAGCTTATGATACCTCATCTATAACAAAACAACCTTCTGTTGTTTAGATATTTTTGCTTAATCTAAGACAAATGTTGGCTGATTCTTGGATCTGACCTTCCCAAAGAACGAGAAAAGTGAGCCTACATCAGAGTAATGAGGTGTCTCACCACAGTCGAATAAAGATGCTACGATTCACCTATAAGCAAAAGCAGAGAATCAATAATAAAAATACCCCCGCGTGCATTTATAATAAGTAGAAGGTATGATGAGGTCATCGACAGACATTTTAGGCAGGTCTACCGGCGAAGGAATCGTAGATCGACGGCTACGATTAGGAGCTTATATTTTTTATGTTTTCCATGTCATTTCTGATATTTTCCATGTATCTTTTAATTTCAGTTTTTAGTTTACTATTTTGCCCTTATGGATGTTTAGTTATTGTTGTAGCCCTGTGGGCATTTGAGTCATGTTATTTTCTTTTGATGAGACATATATAAAGAGGTCTTCTACTATTGTATGAGCTTAATGTTTGATTAATAAAGTTTCTGAGATTTTCATTCTTCTTCTTGCTTGAGAGCTTGAGAGAAAGAAAGGAGACCTAGGAGAGGCTCCACCCGAAATACCCAACAGCCCACATTGGTGAGCTCTTGGCTTTATTTTGTTTATGTATGTTTTCTTCTGTCCCCACCACCCCCATACACCCGACCTTCTCCTTCTCCCCCTTTGTACACCGTCTCCCTTCAGCCGATCCAGCAAATCCACACCCCAAACCCGGCAGCCACCCCTCCCCTTGCCGCAAGCTGTGCTAACAGCCGGCCCAGGCCAGCCCGCCGTCCCCCCCCCCCCCCCCTTGCCCAACTCCTCCACCCCGTGAACCGTCCCGCCGGCCCTCTTCCTTTTCTTTTTTTTCTGTTTTGAATTTTGAATCTTCAACATTTATTCCCTCATTAATACTTTCCCAACTCACCTCACTACAATTAGGAAGGGATTTAATTGAGGCCCAATCTATTTTGAATTCAAATTCAAATTCCCTCTTCTATTCTCCCCTCATTTGGAAACTTTCCTAAAATTAAATTAAATCTGAAATTAAAAATCAGATTTGATTTAATTTCTTGGCCCCACCAATTAATTTCAATTCCCCTTTCCTCTCCTTGCTTGGAATTAATTCTCCCTAGCTGCCGCCCCTCTCTAGCCTAATTTAGGGAGATTTTAATTGCAAATAATCTCTCCCTCTATTCAAAGAAAAAAAATCTTGAAATTCAAATTCAGATTTTTTTTTTCCAAGCAAGATCTTCCTTCTAATCCCTCTCCCTAGCTCACGGCAAACTCCTCCTTTCTTTTTTCTTCTTCCCATTCAATCCCACTATGAATGGCTGATCCATAATTTGAAGGACTCGTATTCGACGCCTACGGAAACATCCACGTTCTTTGATTCCCATTTTTCGACGTGAGGTTTGAACACGAAGACACGGTTGAAGATTACTTGGATCGAATCTTCCCCACACTTGTGCACGTCATCGACGGCCAATTCCAAGATTACGTGTGGACAATCACCGGACGCCATCCACCACCACCTCCACCGGCGGCTACCTCTCCGGTAACGAAGTCTTTCGTCTCCTTCTCCGTAGTGGTCTCTCCATCCTTATATGGTTCTTCCTCCTCCGCTAAAGCCAAGAGTGAATGAGTGAGAAGGTGCTCGAGGTGAATTTTCTCATTATTAAGCGTAGGATTTTGTTATGAGCATTTAAGTATTTCTTTTATCATTGGATGTTTTTGAATTGTTTGGTTATCTCAAAGCACCTATTCGCCTAAGCAAGTTGATTATCTAGAATTTATTTAATCCTTTATTTTATTGGTGATAACTTTATGGTGGTAACGCTTTATTAAATTATCATCTTAATTTCCGCAAGCAACTCCTACTTGATTCACATCAAGGTATCACTCAAGTATGTCATTTAACTCTGTAATTGTACTTCCAAAATCATCCTCCTACATAAACAGAGGGCATCACTCTAGTGTGTCATCTGACATCATGATTACATTCCAAAATGCCCACGCATACACCTATAACAAGCAGAGAGTATGTTAATATGTCATGTGACAATGCAGTTGCATTTCAAAAATCATATCATAAACACACATGAATGCATCGTATGAAATGCATACAACGACATATACCCACGTAGGCCCTGACGAGTGTGTCATAGGTACACTTGTGATGTCTAAGAATGTCAAGTGGGTTAAGAAATAAATTCTGATCCGAACTTGATCCTTTATTAGCAAGTAGACAGAGTTGACAAGCTTCAATCAACAAAAATGTAACCCTTGAATTCCCCGATGATTAATGTGTTAAATGTAAATCTTAGTCGGAGGGGATCATATATTTTCAAATGCCCTCAAACTTCTACAAAATTCAAAAAATTTCAAATGATGTCAAAGTTACCCCGATGATGGTCTTATTGAACGTAGATCTCAATCGGATGGGTTAATTCCAAATATTCAAACGCTACCCAAATTCCCTCAAAATTCAAAAATAAAAAAATACTCAAATTCAAAATATTTAAAATCAAAATTTATCTATCGAACACTTAAAGCGAAACCCAACCATCCTCCGCAACAGTTTGCCGAGATGGACATATTCAAATATCACTTCAGTCTTCAACTTATAAAGAGCTAATGTCTGGTTGTGTATATCACTAGGATTCATTCTCAAACATTCTCTTGTCAGCATGGACGTGGCATGTGTCCCTAACCGATGATTTTGCCGCTAAATGACACCGCATGCAAATGGTTATGCGCGGGGCCCTCTGAACTGGGTGGTTTGCCGTCAAATGGCACCACTAAATTACGATCATGGCCAGCTCGTATGCTCCCCAATGTCATTAAAATCCTTGAGATATGAATCAATAGGATATAATTGGTAAGCCCTATGTTAGCTAAGATGAATTCAAATTTGTCCCCTTATATAAGCATCTACCCCAAGTCTACAAGATACCCTTGGACGATGCAACCCATGGTTATTGACAAAGATCCTTTTGTCATGTTGGGTCGACTACCTCTGACTAAGTAGACCAGGGACCACGATGGCCAAGGATGACGAAATCATGGGATCTTGATCAGGCTCATAATCACCCCCCCCCCCCCCCCAAATAAATAAATAAATAAAATTCATTTGTTTTAACTGCAAGATGGTAAAGATTCTAATTTTAAATATCAAACTCTCAAAAACATAAACCCTGTTGTTACTATATGCTGGATATCACGTATCTACGGGTACAACGTATTCATTAAAGACTAGCCTTAATTGAAAGTTCTCTCTGGTGATGGGATGAGTAATTAACTATAGGGGCTTGCGCCTATAAGAAACCAGAACTCAAATATAAAGTCCTCATAAAATGAGGGTGAAATCTCTAGGTAGTGTCTTATTTCAAAACCAATATGCATTTGAAAAATTTATCCCGGAACCTAATTCGTTAAAACTCTCCCAAAAGCATGGGAGGCTGGGGTGCGAATTTTCGTTTTGTTTGGTTTGGAACCAAACCGTACAATGCCTCTCTATTCTCTGTTCCCCTATTCTTCAAACCTTACTGTGCCTCCCCTATTCTCAAAGCTTTATTCCCTTGTAAATCAAAACTACTTAAAACCATATTTAGGTGAAAGGTGTAGTAGCCAAACGAAGCCTAGTTTTGTATTCCGCCAATTCTTAGTTGCTTATGGCGTGAGTAAAGATGTAAAACCCTTTCACTGTTTGCACTGAGTTTTGTACATTTCCCAGATGTTTACTTTTTGTGGTTTTATAGTTTTGGCCTTAAAACTTCCTTTAGCAAATTATTCCATTTACTTTTGCATGTTTTTGAAAGTATCATCCATTCTTATTGAGGCAATAGCATAATGGTTCCTCTGGTGACAAGGAGACAAGGGCCCATAAAATTGTCTTGCCTATGATGTCAGCTTATTTTCAAAATTGTTGGCACTTAGTGGCACCTTAGTATCACCGTTTAGAGATTGACAAATCTTTGGGCAAGCACATTTTTAAGCTAAGGCCTTTTTGAAATTGTTAACAGAACTTAAATTTATGGTCTTGGTGTCAATGTATATGTAGCATTGTCTAATCCTGATTTGTTACTTTAAAAGTTTTGTAAGTTTTCTTATTGATTACAAGCTGATAAATATCATGAAAGATTTGTTAGTATTATCTACATCTCTATATAATATTATTGGTCTATTGTAGCTATTGCTTGGTTTATTTTATCGATTGATGGCTTTAATATTTTCTTGTTATAGATATTGTGTTTTATTTGTAATATGTTGATGGTTTCTTTAGGAAAGAATCTCAAATTAGTTATTTTTTCTTTACCTATGGTTTTGTTTGGAAACTGGTGCCTCACTTTAAAAAGATTATTGCTGGCATCTCTCGCCTTTCTTTGGGGCAATTTTGGCATCTTGCATGAATTTTTGTTCTAAAATCATGCCTGACCATCCATTTTCATTTTTAATTTATCCGTTAGAACTTGCGAATTCATTTTTTTTTTATTTTAATGTCAACAATGCTTAGCTAAGAAATCTACCGTCCAGGCTTGTGATTCTATTTTGTTTTCCATAATCTAATGTATCCCTGATAATTATGTCTGAAAATTGATACAGACTCAATAATTACTTGTATTTTAGTTGGCTTCAAAGCAAAATCAATCTTCTATGTTGAAATAATTAGATTCAACACAAAATTATATATATATATATATATATATATATATATATATATATATATATATATATATATATATATAGCTCAATTTATATTTTATAAAATACATTTTAATTTAGTTTCGAATCAATTATTACTTAACTAGAGCAAAAAATTAAAATATTTGATTTCAACTCTTGCATCAACTTTGCTCATTTTAACTCTATAGCCCAAGGGAGCATTAAGCATTTTTCCATAGAATCCCTCGCCCATGCATTTTAAAAGATATTGAGCCCATTCATCAAGTATAAAGATGGAAAGACATTATCAGTAGACGTAAAGATGCAAAGAATCTAGGCATTTTGCATGTAAAATCGTGCTTTATATTGATGGTCCAGGAACCTCTGAAAATGCTCTATGAAGCATGAACCTAGAAACAGCAGCAGGAATCTTGTTTCTGTTTTAATAATTTTTGGTATTCCATACAGATTATGGGCATTAATCCTCCATTTGGATTAAATGCTCGTCTAGCCAATCAATTCATAGACAAAGCTCTTACTTTCAAGCCAAAGCTTCTTATTCTTATTGTTCCAGAGGAAACTCGGAGGTCAGTAATTGCAGTTTTTATTTTCCTTATATTATTTTGCAGCTAAGTTGAAATCATCGAATGCGGTGATAAAAAATTTTTCAGGTTAGATACGAAGAGTCCACAGTATGACTTGATCTGGGAGGATCGTGTGACCCTCTCAGGAAAGGTATTCTCTGTACACTTTATTTCATCAATTTTAGATTAATGAATGTAAAAAATTTGACGCTTCTCCTTCTTTTTTTTTTCTTATCCAGTCATTTTATTTGCCTGGTTCTATCGATGTGAATGACAAGCAAATTGAGCAGTGGAATAACAAACCTCCAGTTCTCTACTTATGGAGTCGCCCTGATTGGACATCAAAGCACGAGGGCATTGCTTCAAGTCAAGGCCACACGTCTAAGATGCTACCTTCTTTCCTTGTTCACAAAGACTCTCTACCAAATAGTGGAGAAGAAGCTCCTACAGCTAATAAGAATACTGAAGAAAAGCACATAGAGAAAGATGCTAATCAAGTGGATAGAGAAAGCACGTCACTAAAGCAGAAGGGCATAGCCATGCACCATGATCCTGCATCATCCGAACCAGTGGTTGAGGCACAAATTCAAGTTGACAGGAAAGAAGTTCCAAAACGGCAAGAAACAAGTAGAGAAGTTGACAACAAAAAGAAACACATCCCAGAAAGATCTGAAAAGAAGGAAACTGCTTCAGTTCAGAAAGAATCAGGGAGAGATGTTCCAAATAAGCCGCAGCGTGTAGAAGAAAAGTCTGAGAAGAAGATTGCTGTTTCAGGGGAAAAAGAAGGCAGGCCAGATACAAGCAAAAAGGTTTCTGAGCAAAGCAAGAAGCGGAAATCTTCAGAATTGCGTAAGGATGATACTTCTAAGATGAAAAAGTTGAAGGAGCAACAGCATCCGCAGCAAGTGGAAGGAGAAAAACTGTCGGAAGAACTTTCTATGAGCATTTCCCCAGCAGACAGAAGAGATCCTGCAGACATTTCTACGCTGAAGTTAGGAGCTTTGGATGTGCCTTTTGACAGGGAAAATAGTCATGGTGGATATACTGGCTCAGGAATTGAGATGAAAACTTTTTCAAGGCCCTCTGGTATACTAAATGAGGATCCAGATATCATTCCTAGGAGGTATAATTCTGTAGAAAGGGATAGCTTCTACACTAAGAACCCCCATGCTCGATCTGCAACTGAGGTTTACTCGATTCCAAATCCAGATGAAAGATTTAGAAGTTATAACAGTATAGACACTTTCAGCTCGAGTGCTTTTGTCAGAAATGGATATGGAAGACCTTCTTATGGTTTGCCAGGTGATGAAGTTGGGCCCCAGTTTAGAAATTATAGTAAGCATAGTGAAGAAGTCACAAATGGTTATGGAAGGCCTGTTGAATCAGATACAAGGGCACAGATTAGATCATATGGTATTCCTGATGAGGAAGATCATCTAACAGGGAGCAGGTTCGCCATGGGAGGTTCAGGATCTTCATCATTAGGGCAGCCGAGTCTGTACCCTTCGTCTTCTTACAGGTTCTCGAGTCCTGTTCCAGAGGCATCCACAATCCAGCGATATGCGCCTCGGCTTGATGAGATGAACCATTTGAGGGCTCAACCTATGAGCCCTGGCATTCCATTCTCTTCAAGGCTTAACATTCCACCTGATTCTTTTGGTTACACGCCAGGAGCTTCATATTCAAATCATGGCTCCTTTGGTGGCTGGATTGATGATTAGTCTATGGCGGTATTTTGATCCAAAGAGGTTAGTTTTTGTGTTACCCAGCTTGATGAACTTGCTTCAGGTGTTTGGGTTTTGCAAATGGAGGAGATGACTTTTTTTTTTTTTTTTTGAATAGTTGGATTTACTTTACTAATATTTCTCAAGAAAAAACTATTGTATAGTAAATGTTCATGAATATTTCCTAATTCCTATTGTATTTTTTGAAGAAAAATTTTTGCAACGGATTAAAATAGATATAAGATTAATGTGAAAGAGTTAAAATAGAATAGCTATAGAGGTGTCAAAATAAGAATTGAAATGGTTGTGATTAGGTTAATGATAAGGCTATTGATACTTATTATCTCCATGATGAAGGGAACTAGAGGCAGGTATTAGTATTAATTTCGCTGTTCTGAATGCTGAAGCTAACCATCACAATTTTACTGGAGAGAATTAAGCTAAATTTAATGCAGTAGATTTGTAGAAAAATACAAGACAGTTCAATGTAATAGTGTTCTAATATTTCTATTTTATAGATACTTCAAAGAGTTTCAGGGTTTCTTAAGCTATCGACTAGACCTTATTTCCCTCTATAAAAGCAATATTGTTCCACATCAAGAATTTGAACTTTGAGTAATAATTTGTCACTGCGTGTTGCTATGCTTTATGAATGAATTCTCATTATTAAAAAATAAGGGTGGGTTCTATTTAGTTAGATGAATTAATCAAGAAAAGAAAAGAAAAGTGTTAGGTTTACTTTATTTGGGAGAATATTATTAGTTAATGTAAATAATATCGAGCTCTAATCAAACTTTTTATGTAAATTTATTTGTTAGGTTTCACTCATATTTTTCTAGTGTCTGGCTCTACCTTGATTTATTTGATGGGTCTGTTAGGATTAGTTATTTTGTGCAGACGTTAAATGTCGTTTGGAGATAAACTAGAATTTATCACGTCAGCCTTTTGTTGTGTACCGTGGCCGGGTTTTGCTGGGTACCATTTGATACCGTTGATGTGATTGCACCTGATTCGCCTTCGGACATGGAGCCACGTCCGGCCTCAACACAGAATAAATTCTCTTGTTAGGCATGGTGGAATGGGTTTATAAAGTTTGTGATGTTGTGAAAAAATAGTTTAATTATTCTAGTATAAAAAGCATCAATTCTTCTTATAATGTTTTGTTTGGGATTTTTTATTTAAATTACAATTATAATTTTTATTTGTTCATTATTTTCACTTCATTATTTTCACTTCAATATTGAATTTGATCAAAATATTTTAACCACTTTTTTTTCACAGCTTAATTGGCTAACTAATCAAAGCTTGAACAACGTTTAATTTGTCAAAAATAATCGGGCTGTCTCAGCATATTTTGGATTTGAGTTTATTCGCTGCAAGCTTACAATCTAAGGCTTTGTTTTAAGACAATTTTTTTATTATTTTATTTTTTCAGATTGTAATCATAATTTTTATTTGGATATTATTTTTTCAGATCGTAATAATTTCCATCTTAAAAAAATATGAATTAAATTTTTATATAATATATATAAATACATTACTATTATTATTTTTAATTTATAAGAGTAAAGTAATTCTCAACTTCTTTTTGAATCCACAGTATATAGATCATAAATGAAACATTCATATATACTTCATAATTTGGTTTCATTTGAGATAATTTTTTAATTAATTTTTTAAATAAATTTTTAGTAAAAAAATTATTTTACGTTAAAATTAATATTTATATATGATATTATGAGCTTCACAATCACATGAGAGTAGTGCTTATATTACTTCCTTTTGTTTTTACGCCTCAAATGTTTTCCACCTCCATGGAAGAAGGCCTTCTCAACAATGTGACTCACATTCAAATTAAACAAAGCATCAAACTCCTTCACGGCCCCCTTCAGATCATCTTCCTCACCCTCGCCATGCGAGGACAAATGCTCATCAAGCCAATCATATTGTTCACACAAGAGTCATGCAATGACGAATCCAAATGGGCTTTCAAATTCTCATTAGAGATAATTGAAATAATGATATCAACTATTCCTTTAGAAATTATAAAGGAAGAAGTGGGCATAGCAGGACTAACTGCATCATCAGGCATTCCACACAAAGAATCATTTAACGCCTCCGTGTTCACACAACACACCCCCACATTACCCACCTCAGTGTAAAGAGAAACATTAGGAGTAAGGCACAACGGATCCTTCACTACAACAGCTAAGGAAAAATCCTCATTAGCCTCATGAACGAGGCAATCAGAGATAGTGACAACAAGGTCAACTACCTCTAAACCATCAAAATTAACAATAACAACACTTAAATTCTCTTTAACATGGCCATCAGCATTTAGATCATCTCAGACCAAAATTACAGGCTTAGAAGATAGCCCAACATCATTAACAACTGAAGGAAGTACCACATCACCAGCATTTCTCTCGTTCACATAATCAAGCAAAACACCATCACTAACATTACAATTAAAATTGTTTAGGCTGACATAAGCAGGCTTGACGCTCACATTAATTGGAGGGGGGATAACTGTAGGAGAAGGATTGAGATGGTGATTTAAACTATTGCATTCCATTTTAGAATGACCTAATTAGTTGCAATGGGCATAATAAGAAGGAAATTCTTCTATTACCACAGATTGTATATACCCTAAATTTTCAAGGCCAACCCGAATTCTATCAGGAAAATGTTTAGTAATATCTAACTCCTCTAGGACATGAGCTACAAAATGATGAAAATCAATTGAAGCAGCATTATCTGTTTTTAAAGGACAGTCGAAAATGAATCCAAGACAATGAAGGATTCTTGGTGAGAATTGTTGTGGCCGCAAGTGGAGAAAAGAGGCCTAAATATGAATGATCAGTAATTCAACTTCAATATCAAGTGTTGGAGATCATTTAACCAATTTCATAAAATAATTGATAACAAAGTAAGATCAGTGGTAAAAGACTCTACAATAGTCTAAATCATCAACAAGTGACCGAACATTCTTCATTCAATTTTAGATTGAAAAAAAAATCCTAGTAGCATCAACGGAAGGTCTACAGTTGGGAAATTTGCCAACAAGTGTGAACCCAAATGGAATGGTAAGCACATTTATTTCCTCTTCTGAAATCCAAAGAATCGGCAACCTCGGTGAGAAGAAATTAGGTCAGGGAAAGAAGATGAACAATTGGAAGCATCAACTAAAGCATCTTTGAATGAACGAGAAGAACCATTCTCATTCAGAAAACCAGGGTCCCTTAAGCGATTAGCCGCCATGACCAAAAAAGGGAAATGACGAGGCACCGCAAACAACACAAAATGAACTAGGAAAGGGAAAAAAGAACTTCCTTGAGGAAAACGGCATCGAAGGCCACCACGACAGTGAGAAGGTCGGTCTCGGAGGCTAGAGCACAAAACATCGCGAAAATGAAGAGAAATCAAGAGAGTTGAAGTTGCTTATGATAAAAGGTAGAAAGGCTTAAAACTCGTATGATTGTAATCACCAAATATATAATTCTTGGGTGGCCCATTAAATTATTCGATAAGTCTTAATGATAAGAGATATTGATTGACACACTTATTGGTACCCTTAGATTTATGTAATTGCTCAAAACTCAAAACAAGAATATTAGAAATAAGAAATATAAGAAACCAAAATTTTGGTTATCAGTGTAATGCAATTATATGTGATTTTATATTTATATTTATTTTGTATGGAATATAAAATATAAGTACATAGTACTTTGCTAGAATTATCTATTTTAAAAGAAAAAACACATTATAAGTGGTTCTTAACATTTTTTTCCCTTAATTTATCAGTTTAAACATTGAAAGAATAAATAACATTTGGTTCAAAGTGAATGGAATTTGGTCAGTGAATATAAAGTTGCATTAACATATCATTAAAATTTTAGAAGACATGTGAGGATTTATTATTATAGTTTTAAATAAAGATTTGAATATAATAAAATATATAAATGTTTTTAATAAAGGATGTAATTTTTTATATGAAAAATGAAAAAGGATGACAAATCATGTAAAATAATCCAAGTGGATAAGGACGGACCGACCCTAAACTCAGGGTGAGCAATTGCCCCTAGGGTTACACTTGCCACAACATTATTTTTTTTCTTATAGTATTGATATATATAGTAGTGATGAGTTCTCATCTTTAAGCGAGATTGTTAATCGTGTAAAAGAAATTGTCAAGATAAAATAATGATTTGTATCATATAGTTTACAAATATAAAAAAAATGAAAATAAAATAAAAAAATATAGTTTACAGATATATAATCTTATCTAAGCTTATCAGTTACTGTAGCTACTATAGATAGAATAATTTTTTCAATGTGAATTGTCAAGTATCGATTACGTAGTAGAGCTGGTGATTAATAACTCAATAAATGCCTTGGAACATATATTGAGAACGAAATATTTGACTTAATTTACAATAAAGTTGTTATGCAATATTATCAAAGCATGTAAAATTAGTTGAAGCATAGCTTCTTCTTCTTTTTTTCTAATTCTAGTCCTATATGATAGCATCGCCCTTCTATAATATAAAAATTTTGATGAATGGTTGATGTGTATTATCGTAATACAAGGATTTTAAAGGTATTAAGAGATGCTCCTCAAAGAAGATGTTCTTTGCCTCAAAATGATGGGAGAATTGAAACACTTGTAATCAATGAGGAAGGCTGAACCACCTAACTAAAGCATATATATATATATATATATATATATATATATATATATATATATATATATATATATATATATATATATATATATATATTTCTTTTTTATTTCTTTTGTGAATTTATTTGGTGGAGTGAAGCTATAATCTTCATGAATTAAAATTTTACAACTTTCCATGAGAAATACAATTTGTTTCAATGCAATTTTGTCAATGATAAGACAAATATCTGTAATTAGTTGAATTCAAGTGGATCAAATTGATTAGCATTTACGTATTCTCATAAATATTTATGTTGCGGGCTGAGAAATTCACGACGATAGAGAGAGAGAGAATATATTACGTCTTAGCGGTAAATAAAACCTTAGCACACAAACAAATGAATGAAAAACGCCAGGATGTGTATGGGGAAAATCTTGAAAGGGATAAAATCTTGGAGCCTCACCTAGCTGAAAAGATTATATTGTTGTTTGAACGGATTACAAAAGTCGACCGGTCTTTCAACTTGGGGACAATTCAAATAAAATATGTTGATGATCTTGCTAAACTTCAGATGGACATGACAGAAATTAGAAATACGATATCAACAGTTAGGAGATTGTTCTAAAAAGGTTTGAAGATGGTTGAAGATGCAGTGATATCCAGCAAACATGAAGAAGTCTAATGCTAGTCAGAAAACAGAGGGAAATTCAGTGAGGGTATGGAAGAGATCTGACAAAACTCATCAAATGGGCGACAGTTCGACAATAGTTGGGAAAATATTTGGTGGTGGTAGACGAATTACGGTCAAAAGTTCGGCGACGGACAGGAAGAGATCCTGCGGCGGTCGATGAACGGGAGGAAGTCCGACAAAGGTCGGTGGTCGGGAAAAGATATGGCGACGGTTGACAAACGGGTGGAAGTCCGATGACGATCAGGAAGATATCTAATGGCGGTTGGCGGCAAGAGAGCTTCCCAAGTTTCTCCTTCTTCTCCTCCCCTAATGTGAAGAATGAGGTTCTATTCATAATTGAGTGAATGACATTGATTGTAAATATGGAGAAAATCAAGGACACTTTGGGAGTATTCCATCGGACGACTCATATTGAACCCCTAGAGATGTCAGAATTGAGTGATCTTGGGCTCGTTGGATTCGTCTTGTCTAGCCGCCTGATTTGTTTATAAGCATGTCATATTTGGGTTTCATTCGATCATCCAACCAATGCTCCAAAGATTCTAAAATTACTTTGATCCTTTTATTTGAATTCATTTAGGTTCGGTTTGAACCGATTTTCATGTCATTGGGCTCTTCTCACTGAGATCTTCAATTTGACTATAAGTTTTTGAAATCAAAATATTAAATGTTTCTAATACAGATTTGCGTCAAGATTCATGCCCGACCAAGGCAAATTGAAGTATTCTTTTTAATTAAAATCATCATTTTATTTAAGAAAATGTATAATTTAGGATGTTAAAAGTTTTTTACTTTGTTTGATTTCAATTGTTTGTAGAAAAATTTCCTTTTATAACAATAATGTGTATATACATTTAATTTTGCTTTTGGTAGTTCCATACTTCCATTTGCCTGTGAGGCGTGGAATCTTTAAGGATGAGCTGGTACATTTAATAATAAATTATTATTATTATTTTAATATAAAAAGAAGAGTTTATAACTTTTAAATTCCAAAAATCATTTAAAATTTCTAAGAAATTCCTAAAAATTCTTAAAAGCATTCTAGAAAATTCTGAAATAATTTTTCATCTTCCCTAGTGTTGTCTTAATTTTAATAAATATTAATTTTATATTATTAATATATATTTTTGTAATAGAAAATTTGATTTTTTGACTTTTAAAATTCCAAAAAATATTAAATTTTCTTTTTTAAAAAAAGTAATGGAAATTTCCGAAAAGACCTTTTGAATTATCTCATACATAAGCCTATAAATATTCCTCTTAGGGGTGAGGAAAAATCACGGTTAAGCTAATCCAAAATTTCTCTTGTAAATTGAAACAAAAACGAATTGCCAAAAATTTGGAGGCCGTCAAAATTGAAAAAGGCTCGATCCTCTGGTGTGGACTCTAGTCTTCATCTCAAGACTATCATGTAGGAGTCGAAGATTGTTAATAATATATTGTAAATGAATGGTCCTCCGTAGAAGATTGATATCTTCCTCTAAAGATTGTCTTGTAGAAGTCTCAAGACTTTCAATCTCTAGTAAAGGCTCAGTCCTTCGTAGCAGGTTCTTATCTTCCTCTAAAGATTGTCATGTAGGAGTCGTAATGTCGTCAATCTCTGGTAAAGGCCCGGTCTTCCATAGTAGGTTTTTATCTTCGTCTCAAGATTATCATGTATGAGTTGTAAGATCGTTAATAATGATAAAGGTCCAGTCCTTTGATGTGGGCTCCGGTCTTCGTTGGAAGGTTATCCTGAAGAAGTCACAAGATCATCAATAATAATAAAGGCCTGATCCTCTGATGTGGGCCCTGGTCTTCATGGAAGGTTTTCCTGAAGGAGTCGCATGACCATCAATAATGATAAAGGCCCAATCCTCCAATGTGGGCTCCTATCTTCGTCAAAGGTTGTCCTGAAGGAGTTGCAGAATTGTCATTTTCTAGTAAAGACTTGGTTATTTAGTACCAGATGCATATATTGGTGGCCGTTGGTGGCTAACAAAATATGATTTTCTTGTGTTGGTCCAAACTTTCTCTTGTATTGGTATATTAAATAACATTTGTGTCGACGGCCGGATGGAGGCTTAATAATGATGGGTTGTTAGGAAGAGATTTGATGACATTCAAAAAGCTTGTGGAAGTCTGGTGATGTTTAATGATTGGTAAGAGATCTGATGATCATAAGTCAATCATTTAATGTATGGAGTTAAGAAACATGCCTAACATAGGTGATTAGGTGATATTCGAGCATTGGCACTCATATGATGATAGTCGAGCTACATTTTACTGAAGATAATAGGTATGTATGTTGATGGGGTAGATAATAATTATCTTGATGTTGGGTCCAGACACTTTGTTGATTATCATAGTCAAGCAATATACTTGTTGTATATAGTTTTGAGACATTCATATGAGTTTTATGTTTGCTTTTGATGTAAGAAATACCTCACATTCATGTAAGAATTTCTTTTGCTTATGAATTTTCTCCACAGTAACTTGATTAGAGTGATTTATTCCTTATGTAGCATTTAATTTTGATGATTATAAGAAATATATATCCTTCGATGCTTTTAGCCTTATGAGATTTTTAAATGAATGGTGATTCTGTAAACCCTTTTTACTTATGGTATATTTTTAGTAAAGACCTTATTTGCTGCAAATTTTCCTTCTAAGCTACCTCATGGGTGCACAAAACTTTCCCTTATGGAGGCTTATTGTACACATGTTAACATCATTGAGCTACATTTTATTGAATATTACTCAATGTTGTTAATTTAAATTGAAAAAGTTAGAAAATTCCATAAGGGATGTTTGACTTATCTAAGGTTGTTTATCAGAGCATTGCTCGATGATGTTAACATGCTTAGAATAGGTCGAGAGAATCCACTAATGATGTTTGACCTATCCAAGGTTATTTGTCAAAGTGTTTCTCGATGATGTTAACCTACATATAAGAGGCTGAGAGAATTCACCAAGAATATTTAACCTATCTGAGGTTATTCGTTAGAGCTTTTCTCGATGATGTTAACATGTGTGTGTAAGAGGTTAGATTGAATCCACCAAGGATGTGGCCTATCTAAGGTTATTTGTCAGAGAGTTGCTCGATAATGTTAACATGTGTGGAAGAAGTCAGATTGAATCCTCCTAGGATTGATCATCCAGTAATTGAGATATAATAAATATTATATATTTCTAAAATCAAAGATAAAATGATAGAAATCATAGATTGTTTAGGGTCATCGTTATGATCTTGCTTGGAAAAAAAGATAATATCAGTAATGGGCAAACAAAATCTTACTATATTAAAGAAGATAATACAATGATTCTACAATACAACTTAGAGATACGAGGGCTACACAATAATCAATTCAGAAAGCATATAGGCTATATAGTAAATAGCTTTAATAGCAACTACTGATTATTTGTGAATACCGGCGATGGTGTCGAGATGGAGCTTTGAGATTCTTATTAAGCCTTATAACTCACTTGATTTTTAGTCCACATTGCAGGCTTTCAAAGGTCTTCCAAAAGAGAGGCCCTTTGAAGGATATCTTTATTTTGGAATTAGAACTTTTAATATGTAGGGTGATAGATAGGCGTGGTTGAGCTAGTCTAAGGTAGCAACTTTGAGCAACTTATTAATTTCTTCATACTTTGACAATCTCAACTGGAGTTAAAAAAAATTATTTTTAGATGGGGAACAAAAGTGATAGCTCCAAAGATTAATTGCAAGGGTCTCTCAAAAAATGACATTGTACATCAATTCTAATTTAACAAAAATTAATTGAACTGAGTGAGTAGCCTACTGAGGGAATTCTTCATGTGTGATCGAGAGAGTAATTATCCCCTCCATATATACAGGATAATTGTCAAATCCATACAACGGTCTAGCAGCAAGCTAAAGTTTCTCTTTAACAAGACCCATACTAAGAAAAGTTTAGTAAAGTAAAACATCTACTAAGCTCCAAGTATCAATTAAGATTCTTTTAATGTTATAACATGGATATCTAATACCGGTGCTAATGGCAAGCGGATCTTGGTATGGAGTATGGATTCCTTCCAGGTTAAATTTTTTTGAATATGATGGAATGATCAGATCGAGTCTTCCTCAATGTTGGCTCCTCTAGGGTAGTGAGGAGAACCCAAGAAGAAATTAGGGGTCCTCCAACAATGATTTCAATTTCTCTAATTATTTGACGCTTAGCTTGATGTTGCCTTTATTGTTGTTGTTGATTCTGCCCCGTAGTTGGATTAATTTCATTTCGAGTTGGTGGATTTTTAGTGAATTGATGAAGATATCCTTATTGAATTAATTCAATTTCTTCTTTTAATTGTATGCAAGCTTCAGTAGTACGTCCCCGGCTTCGATGAAAATGATAATAATAATCATGATTACCAGTGTTTGGCTTCAGTGGATTAGGCCATTTTAACAGTTCTTTCATTTTGTTTAGCCAAGAGAATATGTTAATTCAATGGAGTATATTCCTTATTTGTCATATATTCATGGTCTTGCTCAAGAGTCAAATGGATGTTCCTGATTTTTGTTTTGAGATTTTTGGGCTTCACCCTCATGTTCAATCTTTCTTTTATTCAATGGTTACTCAAATTATTTTTGGTGAGCATTGATAGTCTCATCAACAATAATTTGAGCTTCTACTCTGTGAATTAAGTGGGCATAAGAATGAACGATTTCTCGTATTAATGAAAAGTAAAAAGGTCCGGGGCGTAGTCCTCCAAGAAAAACACCTCTGAGTAACTCATAATCTACTCTTTGATTTTGTTGAGCTTCAAAAGAAAATTTTCAAAAATAATCCTTCAAAGATTATCCTTCATTTTGATTGATTCAAGAGAGATGTGATGAATCTTTAATAATTCTTCAATTGACAATGAAATGTTCAACAAAAAACCTCGCAAGATGAGTGAAATAATGGATTGTGTTTCTAGGGAGAGCGTAGAACCAAGTGCAAGCTTGACCCTTTAGGGTGGCAGAAAAAACTTGACAAAAAAACGCATCGGAAGCACTATGTATGTGCATGATTGTTCTATAATGGTCAATGTGCTCATAATGATAATATGATCCATAGTAAGGATCAATGGTTGGTAACTTGAGCCCTATTGGAATAAGGTGTAGGAAATCTTGTATGTTAGTGGAGATGATTGTTGAAAACTGCATTCGAGATTGGATTTTTTTATTATCCCTTATCAGGAATTCTTCTTGGATAAGACGTCGCAACTTATCTTATATAACATCTCGAGGGGTATACCCCACGAGTTGAAGATTTCTCATTTGATTCATTTTCGATGGAGGTTGAACTTGCAACATCATCTATCTCTAGATCAAACTGTGGAGGAAGAGGAACATTAGCATGAGGATGAGCATCTTCAAATTGTCTATCAATATTGTGTTGATGATATTGTGGAGAAGGAATTTCTTCGTTTTGCGTTGGTTCCCTCAGTTAACCAACTTCTTCTAGTAATTTTAAAATTCTTGCTTGTTGTTCATCCATCCTTTAAATTCGAGTTTCTAAAGAAATAGGTTATTCTCTTGAGTAATTATGACGTCCATTATTGTCATATGGGAATCTAGTTCGATTAGTGTTGGAACAAGAGTATATTATTAGTATCACTTCGATCGACCATTAAAAAAAAGTTTAGAATATTTCCCACAGACGACACCAAAATGTTGCATGCTGAGGTTTCGTTTACCGCTCAGACGTAAAATACTCTCTATATCTGCAAATTTATCAGCCCACAACAATTTAAAAATAATTTAAATAATAATTCATCTAATTAAATAAACTAATACCTAAATAACATTTTATATTAAAAATTCATTTTTTTTTATTAATACTATATAAAATCCTAAGATAATTGAGATTTCCCAATAAAGACTAATAATATTATGTTAGTAAATAATTATCTTAAAATTTATTATAAATAATATAAACACGCTACTTTTTCCTTTAATTTCGTAATAACTGATTTGCAAATGTGGAAATTCTGTCACGAAATTTCAGCTGTATTATACCGGTTCAGACGTGCTCTCTCCACCACCATATAAGGCGGACTCTACCGGCTGTCTCTACCCGTTGCTTTTTCTGTCTCCACCTGTGTTCTACAGCAGGGAAAGAAGACAGTGGCATGGGTTCAGCGAGCGGAAGCAAACCTCCTTCGAAGCCAATTAGGAGAGAAATCGTCGTCTCGTCTCTTTCCCCTTCAAACCTCTGCGGAGAAACTACTGCAAACCCTAACCCCAACCTTAAACACGACCCCGACATCGCCTTGCCGGGCTTTACCGGCGGAGCTGACGCTGGATCTACGGCCATGTCGATCGATGGAGCGGAGGAGGACGATGCGCTTGCTGGCGCGGAGTTCCTTTCACGAGAGGAAGTCCTCCGCCGCCGCTCTCGGCGACTGAAGCAGTTGTATCGGTGCTATCGTAAGCATTATTGGGCGCTTATGGAGGAGATTAGGGTCAAGCATAGGGATTATTATTGGGAGTTTGGGAAAAGTCCGGTCGAGGAGGACAACGCTGCAAGTGGACCTGGGGTGGTAGTTGGGGAAGCGGGACTAGGGCATCCGGAAGGGGAAAATGGCAGCTCTTCCAGGGGTGAGAGAAAGCGATGCGCTTACATTGGGTGCAAGTCGAAGGCTATGCCGCTGACTAGCTATTGTCATCCTCACATTCTCTTTGATACCAAGCAGACGCTCTACAAGCCTTGCAATCATGTTATTAAGAGGTAAAAATGCGTTTTTTATATGATTTTCTATATTTTCCTGTTTCTTGTTCTTTTTCTCTTGCGTAGCCGTGTCCTGGGAACTTACACTGTTTGCATCTATGTAGACAGGTTGCGCTTGTTAATTTCCTCTTTCAAATGTATATTTCTTTCTATTTTTTTATCCTTCTCTTTGTTAATTTGTGCTTAATTCTGGTTTATTTGGTTTCAATATGATTCTAATTTATGTTTACTTCTTGTACTCCAATTGTTATGTGATGGTGTAGGTAATGAGAAAATATTTATTCTTGGTTTTGGAGATGGAATTGGTTTGATTTCTCTGCTTTTCATAGACTTATTCGTAGATTTGATTCGGGCCATAGTACGTATGGCACCCGCACTTAAAATTTAAATATGGAAGTATATTGTGGTTATTTCCTACAGAGCTTTACCCTTCCATCCAAAGGCTTTCTAATGTGTCTTTCTCGGTTGTAGTTTTGTTGTTTTTTCAGTTTTAGTCTCAAATTACTTTTGATTGGTTGAGTGGTTGGAATGTGGAGTTTGTTTGGCTGTCAATGACGAGCCTTGTGATATCTCCGTCTTTTGTAAGAACCGTGTGAAACAAAAACTTGTACTATCATACGGACTATTCATTGAAGGGTGCAAAATTATTCTAGTTCCAATAGGAATCAATTTGATGAAGCTAGGAATTAAAGAGTTTAGAAAGAAGTAGGTGGAAAAGGAGCTACTTAGGCAATTTTAGGATTAATTAAAAAAAAGGTGCAAAAGGAGCTTCTACTTTCTCATTTGTTTTCCACTTTTGTTTTACCTCTGGGAATGATTTTGAATAAATTTGATTCATCTTGTTTCTTGTTATAGAGAATGGTCTTTTTTTTCTTATTCTATTCTTGGAGTGATAGTGGTCAAGTGATGATGTTGGACTGCTTTTGCTACATAGTGGGTTTGCCAATGATAGTTGGGAGAAAACTGCTCCAGTGCAGCTGATTGCACATGATCATTCATGAATGTGAACATATAGAGTTGAATTTGTGCATTTTAGGCTTCTATAAACCACTTCCCAAAGTTAAGATCAAGCCCTTATTTGAAAAACATATGTACTTTTGTATTTGCTTAAGTGTATAGCATTGAAGTTTATTTTTTTACTTTAAATTTTTTTCTTCTCATGTAACTATGGCTAATTAAATTTGATTTGAAGTTGAAGTTCCATAGTCAGTTATTTGTATTTGAGCTCTCATGTCCCATAATTCATGTTCTGTTGACATTAGAACCATTTAAGTTGTTGTCCATAATTATTTATTTTTAGAGGTCTTTATCCCCATGGTTCATATCCTTCTTATTAGAACCATTTAAGCTGTTAGCTTATCCCTTCACAAGTTTTATTTAAACACTGACTATATAGCCTTAATAAATTTTTATTACTATTGTTTTGTTATTTTTTTGGTTTGGAACATCATATCCCATTAAATATATCCTTATTTCTTCTCATATTAGGTCATCTATGGTTTGACACAGTGAATGCTCCTAGCAAAGATGTCATGTTCAAGGTTTTTAAACTCACTTGGGATTAAATGGAGATGTGTAGGATTTGGTATCCCACCCTAAGGAACATGTTGGTGTAGTTCGCTTTGTGCGGCATCTTATTGGGTATTTCTAATGAATATGTTATATGGTTTACATTGCTCCATTGGTGATTTCCATTTAATGAATATGGATTTGTTTCATCAACTTAATGATCAATTTGGTTTACAATTTATTCATATGTTTCTATGTTCGCATAATCTCATAAAATTTAGCCATCATTAAAAGTTTTTTTTTAAATTCTACATTCATAAATTATGATTTTTTTTCACATGAAAATTTTCTAGTTCTATTAAGTTGAGTCTCAGCACATTCTAGATGCTATGTACTTAAGCTTTAATTATGGCACTTCTTTGCTTCCTTTTTAAATTCTTTATATTAGCGACAAACGCTTGTCATATTGGCATTAAAGTAAAGGAATCATAAGAGAAATTGCAATCACAAAGGCTACTAATATGGTTGCCATGGTTTCTATACAAATGTAAATAATTGGATGTCCAAGGTTCCAAGGAGTTTAAAGTTTGCTATCATGACAATATGTAATTTGTTGATGATAGATCTTAAGAGTTGTGAATAATTAAATCAGATGAAAAACTAGAAAAATGGAGAAACTATTGGACATTGAGTAGTTTGAAATTGGATAAATCTAATTATAAAGTGCATGTGTGTGACGTGCTTGCTAACGCAGTATCTTTGAAGGGGTTTGTAATAGCCTAAACTCTTAATTATCAAGGTATTATCCACTTTGGTCTAAGGGCCTCATAGTTTTGTCATGTTGGTATAACTTCCCAATAGGTCATCCATCTGAAGATTTCTCTGCGATGAGCACACTTAACTGTGGAGTTTCTTAATGAATTTTCGACCATTACATTGAAAGACGCATCGATATTTAAGAATTTAACTTCTTTTACTTAAGGGGTTCACAATTTCCCTCACTTAACTAACTGGTGTCCTTGTTAACATATTTATCTCATAATCATCCACCATGCATATAAGATTCTAGAAGTGGCCCCTACAAGTTCATGTGGTGACTCCCGCCACGTAACACTTTGTTCCATACAAGGTTCAAGAGGTGGATCCCATGACGTAGCACATTGTCTTGTATGACACTGAGTTCTCATCTTCCGGCTGGTGTATTGCTCTAATACCTTTTGTTATAGCCTAAACTCTTAACTATCAAGATATTGTCCGCTTTGGCCTAAGGGCCTCATGTTTTTGTTCTGTTGATATAACTTTCCAGGAGGTCACAAATCCCAAGATTTCTCTGGATGAGCACGCTTAACTGCAAAGTTTCTTAATGAAATTATGATCATTATATCAAAAGGCGCCTCGATGTTCAAGAGTTTAACTTCTTTTACTTTAGAGATTCATATGATTATTTTATGCAACCCAACCCTTCCTGACTTGGACTTAATGACCTTTTAATACATACTAACTTTTGCTCTGGTTTTATGAGATACCCCTACACATAACAATGCTAGATTCAAAGTCGAAGTTAAAAATTATTATGAATAAAACTTTCAACATGGATAAACAAGATGAATTTATGGTATTTGATGACTTTAGTTTCTGTATTGTTAGATTCATATAGATACATTACAGAATGTAACTTATTAAGATGAATTTGGTTAATTAAAATTGAAGTATCTGCATGACCTTTACGATTGTTCAGTATCATATTGATTCGATGTAATTTTGATAGCAATGATTTCTTAGATTGGTCAATTCGAATGAACCTGGGTGCTCTCTCTTAAGTCTCAAACAACTAGGATTTGGTGTAAATGTGATACTTAAGACGTTTATGTTGTAAACTACCACTAAGTGGCGGTTCAAAAAAGTAACTTGTATTTGGTAGAAATGAGTACCAGATGATTCTGAGGCAGAATTAAGAAGGTCAAGGCTGAAGGGATTAGATAGATGTTGGGAGTAGCATCTATCGAAGATATTATTGTAAAGAATAGAATTAAGCGATTTGGTCTTGGATAGAGGATAGTTGAAAATGCACCCATAGGTTAATTGGTGGAATTAGGAGAAGAAACACAAAGGGAACAAAAGAATTATTTTATATGTGAGATAATTTGATATATGATAATATCTATTAAATGAAAGTAATTGGCCAAAGGAATTGAAAATGATTAAGAATTCATAGAGCTGGACCTAAATAGTTGACTTAAAGTTGAATATAATGATGATTATTTACTTCTCTTTTTTTTTTTTTTTTGGAAAGCACTTGCTTATTTTTTATTTAATGTAATTATGAATATATGCAGCACAAATAATGGTCCTCACATATGCGCCAAGCCCGTCCTTAGAGCAGCAGTCCCATCTCTATGCCCTGCCCACTTTCAGAGGGCTCAGAGGCAAGTTTCACAAGCTTTGAAGAAAGCAGGATTTAATGTATCCTCTTACAACAAACCTTTTCCAAAGCTCAGTGTGGTGATTTCTGAGTGTGTGAAGCAGATTCAAGCTAAAAGACTTAGAAAACGGTCTGGGAAAACTACTGCAGACAATGATGAAAATGTTACATGATGTATGACCTTTGTTTTAAGGTTTCCGCTTGAGATTGAAAAAAATAACATCAGCATTAGTAAGGACTCAGTACTCCAGACCCTGTGCATAATTCTTAAAGTTGTTCAAGGTATGCTTTTACATATTTTTCCATTTAATCGTTATATCATCAACTTGAATTGTTTTATCTATTGAGCAGGTTTTTGAGTTGTTCCCTCAAACATTACAGGTTTGAAGAAGTAGCTATCTGTTCCAGTGAATGGCTCACTTTGATTCAAGGATATCATTTTTGTTGGTCGTTCAATAACCACATTTAGCTTCCTTCCCCTTATCTGCTTATTAGTAGAGAATTCTTTTGCATAGTTGAATTTGCTACACATGTATATCATTCTAAGGGCTTATTTTGTTGCTTGCAAATAGAAAATATGTTTTAGAAAATGATGATTTGTTTTCATTTATTTTTTGAGTGTGAAAATAATATCATCATATTTAAGTGAGCGTTGAGATGGTTTGTGGTGTTTGAAATCTATTTTGATTTCTATAAGTTTAACAAACTAAGGCTTCGTTTGGAGAGAATTATTCTGTGTGAAGACAAGACGCAAAACGCCATCCGAAAACCAACCAGAATGCGCCATGTTAGCAGTACCGAGCCGCGGTACCGATTTGTGCCGAGCAAGGGGGTGATGTGGCGCATTCTGGTTGGTCTCCGGATGGCATTCGGTGTCCGCACAAAATAATTAATCTCATTTGGGACGGCTTTCTTACTACTTAAAGCAGTTTTCCAGCACAAAAAATGAAATTTTACGAAGCAGCAAGAAAGCCGTCCCAAACGGAGCCTAAATCATTTCTCAAAACATGATTTTTTAACTTTAGCAACCAAATAAGCCCTGAGCAAAATCTGTGAATCTCTATCCTTTTGAACGCCGAGGCACTGCGACTGCCACTTTGATGCTTGTATTCCTTTCATGTTTGTCTGCGACATACGCTCAGTCAGGCTGTACTTAATTCACCTTAAGATTAGTTGATCTGCTTAAAGAACATCGATGTACAAATTCTGGTAAATTATTTTGTGCTTAAGCTGGTTTTATTTGCTGTTTATTCATACTTTTTTGCTATAATCAAGTTGTATATGTCAGATTTTTTCAATTACTTGGATGGTAGGATGTGTTATCTTGCAATTGGATTGGGCAATGCGATCATGGACGTAACACTATTTTATAGAACTTTTCACTACTCGAGTAATAACCGAGTTTGCAATTTTCTTCGTTAAGCTAACTCTTCTTTTTATGAGGGTCTCTTTATTTTTGTTGGAGAAAGTATTTTTTCTGTTTCATTTCTCAAATCAAGCCTTAGATTTTATTAGGAATAATTTTTTTTTTTATAAATTTTTTTAATTAAAAATATTTGTACTAAAAAGTAGTAAGAAAACAAAATATTCGTTTACAATGCAATATCAAAACTGGATTTGTTGACATTGAAGATAGAATTAAAAAAAAATTATTTGGGGAAGTTAAGGTCGAATTCAACGTTTGTGGAATTTTCTCCACAATAATTTCAAGCGCTTAAGCTTCTTTGAAGCTGCAAGTTGGAGGACTTGGTCCTCATAGCGTTGATGCGTGTGTTGACTATAATTAACGAATCACTTACAAAAGTTGGAAAAATTATTGTGTCCTCCCACCTGACGTAGAGATGCGTCCTTTCAGAGCTAAAATCACACTAAAAAACGAGAAATACCAAGCAAATACCGAGCAATACCAAACAATAACGAAGAATATCATCATGTGAAGACCAATACCGAGCTATACCGAGCAATATCAAAAAATACCTAGTTTTTCCTAGAGAAAACTCAGCATGTGCTCGGTATTGGTCGGTATAGCTCGGTATAACTCGGTATTGGTCTTCACATGATGATATTTCTCATTATTACCAAATAATATCTAGCAATACCGAGAAAAAATCGAGTTTTTTGGCGGTGGGAGGACGCATCTCTACATCAGGTGGGAGGACGCAATAATTTTTCCAAAAGTTGGCAGGAAAAGGGAGAAGAGCGACGGGGTACGGGGATTAAAATTAGCTTGTGATTTTTCTGGTATCTTTAATTATGAAATATCTTAAAGTTCGTAATATAAAATTTAATTGATTTTTCAGAAGAAATTTAATGATTTTGAGGTTCGCTCTAACTGAAAAATCTATTCGACAATTTGACTGTTTTCGGAAAATGAGAAGATATAGGCACTCAATTGCAATCAAGCCTTAAAAATAGAAATATGTATAATTGAGCTGCTAGAACGTTTCCTATTAACTTTGCTAGTCTGTGCAAATAATACCTCGGCGCTCCAGAGTTTCAGGCTAGCATGTAGGGGTGTCAATATTTGACACGACCTAAACATTTGACCTAACCTAACTCGAAAATTTTGGATTCGGATTAAAATTTTTGACCTGTTTTAAAAATTGGGTCAGATTCGAGTTGACCCGGAAACTTGAAATTGACCTGCACTGACTGCGCTGACCGAATCTGCCCATCCAATCCGCTCGCATCCCAAAGCCTTGCATCGCATCCCAAACTTGCCTGATGTCGCTGACCGTTGACCCGTCATCCCCTCGTCCTATCGTCGATCGCCGACCCGCTTTTGCTTCTCCCAGCACCACTATTGCCGACTCGCTACTGCCGGCGTTGACGTGTCCGCATGCCAGTTCGGGTTTACCCAAACCCGAAGCGGATCGGATTCGGGTCCGAAAAACTGACTCGTTTGCAAAAACATGTCGTGTTCAAATTGACCTGAATAATGTGGGTTAGTTCCGGGTTTGACCCGAACCCGTGACCCGAAATTGACACATCTACTAGCATGTATGTAATTGGCTAAAAAAGAACACAACATAAAAGCAATAATATAAAAATAATATTTTAGAGTTATTTGGATGAGTGTAAAATAAATTCACATGAATGATTTTTTTTTTATTTGAAGTAAAATAAATATAGTGTAAAGTTTAAATATGGTGATGACTAACGAGTGGTGGCCAACGGCAAGTAGCGTCCGTGGCCGGTGGTGGATGACGGTCAAATTTGCTTGTTGTGTAAACAATTCTCGTTCAAAATTAGGTGAGAATAGTTTACCTAAAAAATAAGTTAAATTATTTTACACTACATTTACTGTACTTTGCATTTCTTTTTTATCCACCCAAACACTAAACTTTTCAAAACTCATGCATTCACTTTATTTTACACCCATTTTCCTTCTAACCAAACACCCCCTAAATAAATCAATAAATAAAAAACTTCACCAGTATTTCAGATCGTCGGTATTAAGAGATCCGGTCCCTCCAGTGGAAAATATAACAATGAAGGCAACATAGCAGTTCAAATGCCTGACTCCTGAATATCTCCTGGCTCAAATGTTGCTTTAGAATGCAAATAAAGAAACACGAATGTTAAGTATGGAGTTGTTAGCCATATTTTATTGCTTTGAGGTTTTCAATTCATTTTAAATTCCCCTTAACGCTCAAATCCCACCATCCATAATAGCATGAAGGTTAGCTTTTCCCTCCAATAATTGAACCTCCTTACATATCAGTCTGAATCAGGTAATGGTGACGTTAGGATTTTAAATGAGAGAAAATAAAAATACTTGCCCCAGTTTTAAAAGGATAAAATTTCTATAATATAATATTTTCATAATTACAAGTGAATTCTCCTCAATCTTAGACGTTGTAAGAAGTAAGATCCAACCTTGCCTCTCCCTGATTCCACCATCTATGAAACTATGGTTTCGTTTGGGACGGCTTTCTTATCACTTCTTAAAGGAGTTTTTTAATACAAAATTTTCAATTTTTTAACTAAAAAATTATTTTAAGAAGCAGTAAGAAAGCCGTCTCAAACGAAGCCTATATTGAAATTAAGTTGAAGTTATACATGATGAAGACCATGAGGCATGTTGTAGTTAGAGGAGAGGATATTGAATAACTAGTTGATCAATGAAAGATGATGAGCTTTGCCTTACCTCAAAGACTGCTATCATTTCTCTATGGCAGTATTGCACGCCAAAGTATGCTTGGAGTTTTCCCTTCACTTGTATCCTCTCACTCCCAATCTTCAAGGTGAAGTGCTAAACTCAACCGTTGAAACTCCATCCCAGAAGGAATCTCTTCTGCTTAAAAGAATTTAAAATTTCTTCAGATAGTGCATCATAGACTGAATGGCTTCATGTATCTTCGTAGAATTGGTGCCCTTCACTTCCTCAGAAGCCAGTTGCAAGCTCTGTAAGCCACGGCCCAGAGAGGCAATCATAGGAACAGTAGGGACGGATTCAACAGCACATTCAATCCCATCTCCGAACATTAGAAGCCCGGCACACGCACCCATGCTGCAGCCAAAGGTCGCCCAAGGCGCAAATCTAGTTGGTCGAACATGTCTCCGTTGCATTATCTCATAAAACGAAGTTCGAATGGCGAAAAAGCTAGTCCGTCTAGCTGTAGATATCATGCTATGTACCGCAGCGCGGATGTCGTTGGCAGATGCAGTGATCTTTAATGCAGATGATTTAGTTCCTGTGGTAAGACCAGGAGCTAAGAGCTTTGATGGAACAAGAATCTTGCTGAGTCCAACAGAAGCAGTTCTTTGGAGTTGTATTAAGCCAAGTTTCAAGGAAGCAGGCAATTGAAATGTAGCTACTTTGATTAGTTGAGAAGCAGGAATAACTTTTGAAAGAGAAGATGCTCCCACAACTGCAGTGGCTCCTGCACCAAGTGCAACAATTGGCTTATCTGCTAGAATCCTCCTTTTGTCAATCTGATCACTCCAAATTGCTTCAAGAATATCAGGATCATTATTACAATAAGCCAAGTCTGATAATTCTGGAGGCACCAATGTGTTCCAGTGTCTCCTGAGACCAGCCAAGCTAGCTGCATCAACAATAGCCACCACTGTTTCAAACTTTTCAGCGTGCCTCTTTAGAGCTTGTGTAAAGAGAGCATGGCATTTCTCTTCAAACGGAAGCTCGGCGAACTCCTTTGCACTGAAAATTTCTTTTTCTGATTTATCAATGGGGTTTCTGCCTGCTTTGTTTAACGCCATTCTTAGGCCTTCAATTGCAATTCTGAAGTTTTGCACTTCAGATAAATTCTCAGTATCAACTGGCTGCCCTTCGCTAACATCAACAAGCATTTTCTTTGCAGAAGATAATGCTTTACTAATTGCTGGAATGTCTCTAAATATATGATAAAGATCTGCCAGTAACGAGTAAAAAGACTCTGCAAATGGTGGAACATTATAATTACTACCCAGCATGCTTTCTTCAACTTCTTGGACAACAGAGTGAGAATTTGAAGTAGAATCCAGTAAAGAAAGAGGTGAACCTAATGACTTCACCACGTTGGATTGACTTGTGTCAGCAATGCAGATTCTCCTCGAGTACATGGAAGAAATCACCTTACCGGGAAGTAAATTATTTGCACGTAAAGGTATTCCAGAGTCTTCAGATTGGGTTGAGGTATTCATAGACAATGAACTCTCAAATGGGGATTCAAGTAAGATGAAATGGGAATCAAACTTCTCTGCAGCCCTCCTGGCAGATAAAAAATGACCATAAAATCCAATCCCAAAAATTGCTTGTACAACCTGGAAACCAGCAAAGACATCAAAATCCTCCTTCTTTACCTTATCAATTACACATCTTTTTAGCACTCCTAAGTATGAAGTAGGAATTTGGTTGACTTGACTCTCATCAAACAATTTCTTCTCAACTTCGATTTCTGGCAAAGCTGATGGAGCAACAGAAACCACCACAGCATCAGGTTGAGTTGCTTTGATAAGATGATCTGCATCTATAGCAGACTGTTCAGATAAACTTTGTGCAGCCAAAATATACACTACTGTACCAGAATCTGAATCACGTATGGCAAAGACAAATTGCTTTGTCTGCTCTGGTACTGAAAGCCTATTGACTAACTGAATTGAGGTTTTTAAATCGTCTTCTTTCAGTAAACTGAAAGGCCATATGTTATGCAGGTAAGAGAAAATTGTGGACGCCATGGTTAATATCAAAATGAGGACATGGTGGCTAAAATACAGGCTGGCAAAGCCTGCAAATCATATTCGCATCATGATCATTTTATCAGAAAAATATATATATATCTTCATGAACTGTGACTGCTTGAAATTTATCAACATATGATGGATGAATCAGAAAATCAAGAGAGAGAGAGAGAGAGAGAGAGAGAGAGAGAGAGAGAGAGAGAGAGAGAGATTTCACCTTTAATCAATGGTGGTGGTAATGGAAGTAACTTTGTGAATTACTTCTCACACTACGGGGACTTATATGAAATAATTTCAAAAAACTTGTCTGAAATATCATAATCCTATGTAAAACAAGGCTTAGGAAAAATTTACCCTAAATCGCAATTACCTATTTGTCTCTCCAGAATAGGTGAATAAAATTACCTATTTGGCTCTCCATAATAGGTCAAAAGTTGAATCAAATAGCATAGCATTTATCTTGCAAGACAGTACTTAATTCACATCTTTTGATTAGTGTGCTGCTCTTATACCTTTTGTAATAGCATCAACTCTAAAGTCTACAAACACTATACTGTTTGCTACGGTGTGACAAGCCTCTCAGGGTTTCCTTCTTGGTGCAATTTCTTAAGTGATCACACATCATAGAAATGCTTTAATATGATCATGCTTAACATTGAAGTTTTTAACAGAACTTAAGTCATTGTACCAAAAAGACCTCAATATTCAAGAGTTATCTTCGTCGTACACACTAATTCACTTAAACTTCTCCATTCTAAAGTATTTTATCCTAAAATGACCATATTATATGTTGATCATCATAAATTAACTAGTAGCTATTTCTTCGTCAATCTCTCTTTGTTGTTCCCAGTCCTCAAACACCATTACTTATGTCACCCTCATTCCCTTTCTTTAGCCGCTATTACCAATTGCTCTAAACTCTCTTCTTAATATCTCTCTAAAGTTTTAAGTTGTCACAAGGACCCCTGAATAAGTTTTAGCGGTTATATTTTAGCAACATGGATAGATATTATTCATAACAAAATTGCTACTTAACAAGTTTATTATAGTTGCTATGTACTGTATTGCCACTCTTTCTTTAAACTCTTTTCCTAAAATATTGCTCCATCAAAGCTTTCATTCATATTGAATACTACTTACTAAGTGTTTAAAGTGACATTTTTGGAATTACTTTCTAGCTAATGTGCTCTTTCTCTCCCTCTCCCTCTCTCTCACACTCACACCACATTCACATTAAAAAAATATTACTTATAGAAGTTTATGTAAAGAAAAAAAATTTCCATTAAATTACAAATTTTTTAAGGACAGTTTTACAAGGGGTAAAGGCCCAAAATTTTATATTATTAATTTAAAATATCAAATTGAAATCAATTGATAATTTTATGATTTAATTGAGTTGTCAAGAGTAAATTTATTTCAAATAAATTGCGTAGACCATGTCCAACCGAAAATCTCATTTTTCAAAAATGTCGTGATTCATCTCCAATTGAACTCCATTTTGCCCCCTTTTGCGAAAGTAACGGTCTTTCTTCCTTTCGCGTGTTTCTTCGGTAGAGACAGAAAAATAGCAGAGATGAATAGTGAAACGCTAATATTGGCGTCCCACTATTCACCCGCAACCAAATAGCGTAAGTTTTATCGTTCGGCTAGAGCTCGTAAGCGATGCCAATCAAGCGTTTGGAGTTCAGTTGGAGATGCCCTTACTCAAAATTAATAAAGAATTTATTTATTTAAGTAAACAAAATAAATTTTTTGTTAAAAAAATATGAACTAACAACTATTAGTTCATTGAAACCAACCTATTAGCCAATTCCTTATTATAAGAGGGGAGACAGCAAGGCATGGAATCGTGTGAAAAAATCCATGTGAGAGATTCTTAGAATGAGAGGAAGAGAAAAGAGAGAGAGCAAGCATAATAGTGTATGAAAGAATGACTCGTATAGGGAGAGAATGAAGTCTAGAAAAAGAGAGGGAAAGTGAAATTGCTTTATGCGTGTAAACCCTTTACAAAACAATCTCAAGACAAATTAACCGTATTACAATTCTTTTATAGAGAACACCGAATTGACAGGATAGAGCAAACTCGGGATAAGAATTAGTCCCTTGATAGAACAAATTCAGGATAGACTAATAGATTACAGTCCTATGTTAGTGAAACAAGAAGTTCAAAATCTCCCATGGGAAAGAATTCCTACCGCTGGATTATAATTCTTGCTACTCCATTCCTCATGGGCGAAGGGGATTTCAACTCATCTTTTTTTAGCAATTTGAAAAAAAATCTCATTTTTTGTCCCCTACTGCCCTAGCCAATTTATTTTCATGCAAATTGTGACTCACGAGCCCTTGCAATTGATTGAAAAAAAAAAAGCACAGCTCCCATTTCCTACGTGTTCTTTTTTGCCCTCCTTGCTGACCTAGCCGACCTTAGGTGAGTCAAACAAGGCCTATGTGTGATCTTCCTATGAGTGAAATAAGTGGCGAACGAGCTGGTGTGCAGTTCAATCTAGCCGAGCGATATTATGAGAGGGAAAGAAATCAAAAGTAGCAGGCTGGGTTACCACCTCCACCGACTGCATCATCACTGTCGAGAAGCACCTCCTCCGCTTGTCAAGTAAGCCTATGACTATGAGTTCAATTTTTTATTCATATATGGGTTGTTTTACTATTTTTCTTTTTTTGTGTTCTTTATAATTCATTAAAAATTTTTGCTTAATTATGTGTTCTGTCGTGCAAAGGATCCGTATGCTCAAGCATGGATGCTTAATTTCTAAGTGCAAAGTATCTGTAAGTTGATTTAATTAGAGACGACGATTCGATTGGAGATACTTGTATCCTTATTAAATTGTTACACCTTTGATTTTTTTTTTAGATTAGAGATGAGTGGGATGAACAAAGTGAAGGCTGAATCTGAAAAAATTTAGATTAGAGATTATTGAGCCGAAATCATTTATTTCCCTGAAGCTGCATAGTTATCAACAAACGACTTCTTAAATCATCTTAATTTTAGACTAGGACATTTGTTCACAAAACGAAACGTTTGGGCTAATTCTTGAGTATTTCAATTTTTGAATTATTGAGGGAATATTATCAGGCGAGTTTAGTTCAAGGATTTTTTTTTGTTTTTCTTTTTTTAGGATTATCCTGCGAGTGGTTTATGGTTCTCATTAGTCATTCCTACTGTTTATAAAAATTTGGTAATTTACTATGTATAGATAAATTCTTAAACTTGAAGAAGCTATAATCCATCCTCAAATCAAACATGCCTTTTTACAAAATGTGTGTTAGTGACGTACTATTAACAATTCTACATTTAACGCTCTTTAACACCAAGCATACATGTAAGAATTTATTTTGAATTTTTCATATATATTTTATCTTTTTTATATGTTTGCCCTCCTCCCTAAAAATTAAGGCCGATTCTGCCCCTGCCACCCCTGTATAACCAAGGAAAGACTTAGGTGTCTACAGTTCTTGTCCAATTCTTTTCAAGTAGAGAATGATCTCTTTCCGTGCCACGTCCTGGACAACTGCCGGTTGCTTCCTAACTAGCAGGTGGTAGATTCCAAGGTTTTCTGGGAATTCCAGGAGAAAAACTAGGTAGATTAACTTCTTCATAATGAAATAAACATGGTAATGAAAATAATCAAAAAACGGAGAACATAGAAAGGTTGTTTTCCTGTATAGAGAAGATGCTTTTCAACGTTTTGCAAGATAGCTGCAACCACTAGAATTTTGTTCCGCCATCTCTAGCTGGTTCCCAACTTACTGTTTACAAGGTTGGGTCCATGCATCCTAAGTTGCAGAACTTTCCGTAAATTCAGAGAGGAAAAAGCCTAGATTACTGCCCATAAAGAGAAATCAATTAGAGAGAACAAATTAAGAAAACAGAGAACCTGATTCAAAAAGCAATTTAACCAGAGAGGAAGATGGACTAGAATTCCTTGCATCCTTCAACAGACCAATCTAACGTCCCCAATTGACAGCTTCCACTATTGTTTCGTGACAGGAAATTTCAAGAAAAAACTCAGAATTAGTGTTTCCATCAACCATAGCTGAGGAAAGCTGCTGCCAGAACCATGGAAACCCCTCCCTCGACTCTTACTACCCAGCTGCAGCAGCTTAGAGCCCTTCCAGCGGCTGGACATTGCTGTCATTTGAGAGGGAAATGCAAAAAAAGGAAGGAAAATTGTACACCAGCTGGGTGGATTTATGCTACAGGAAAATGATGGCTGCCCTAGAAGAGCTGTGGGAGAAATCAAAAAGCTCTGACAATGGTTTGTGGCAAAGTCTAGACTCCACTAGGATCTCCTTCCCTTCTCACCTCTACCAACTTCAATAAACCTAAAGTCTAATTTCCCAAAAAAAAAAAAAAAAACCTTCCTAACATTAGGAGAGGGTATTTATAGAAACACCTATCACCTCCTAAAATACATAATTACTAAACTACACCTAAGTAAATAAGAGAAAAAAACGTTCAAAGTAATTTTTAATCATAGAAATGAACCACATATCTCTAACTATGTCATAAAGTGCGGATGAGAAAGAGAATAGAAAGCCGAGCAAACAATGAGGTAGATTTGCGTGTGCAACCTCCTAAAATGTAGAGTGTGAGCCGTAACCTGCTACTAAAATGTAGAGTGTGAGCCGCAACCTGCTACTAAAATGTAGAGTGTGAGCCGCGATAAGAAATTTGCCACTTGTTTCTAGGGCTTAGAATCGAAATGAAAGGATGAGATTTATTCTTCCTCCTCAAAAGCATGAGTTAACATAAATCTAAACTTGACATAAATTTCATTTCCTTTTTCTCTTTCATTAAAACAAATGGATTTGAAACCCTAGATCTAGTTTATGGTCAAAGATCAATTTTGGCTAGGGTTATTGTATAGGAAGAAGATGGCCAAAAATAGTGACGGAAGAAAGGGGTCTTAAGTAATAAGAAAGACTATTCAAACTACGAAATCTCTATTTGATGAAATTTGGTATTTATGGAAAATATTCAAAGCTATAGAAAAAAAAAAACAGTAAAAGGCTATGTTATATGTATACAAATATATGCTAGGTACTAAATTAGAGAATTTAAGTGTTATATTAAATGAAATTGAAAAGTTAAATGCTTATTGATAATAATATGATTAATGATGAATAAAATTTTTAAAAATACTAATTATGATTATGACTTAAATAAAGTTGAAAATAATTATATAAGACTTATATATTTGAATGATAACAAGAGGGCATACTGTTATATATAGTTCAAATGAAATAATTAACATAAATAGTTCATATAATTTTATGTGATCATATTTGTACAATGATGGAAATAAGTGATTTAATTATAACGCTTTGTCAACTAATACATTAGGCATATTAAGTAAAAATATATTAAATTAAGAGAGGATAGTAATATGACTAAAAGAAGTGTAAATTTAAAATATTTTACATAAGTAGATTAGCAGAAATATCTTATGAATGAGAATGTGTGATTATAAGAAATAAGCAAAAGAAGGTGACGTTAAGGACTAATCGACAAGGCAGAACATCTAGTGCATTTTTATTTCCAAGTTGTAGTGACAATATTGTTTCCTCTAAATCCAGCACATCAATTGATGATCATATTAATCCAATCAAACTTTATTGCAAGTTACTTATGATATATCTCCACACTTGAATGTATTAGTCATGTTGAAATGAATGATATAGGCCTCTTACCATGTTTAAGTTAATTATCTTATACATAATGAATTACCAAAATATAGAATGATACGAGAATTATAAATAAAATAAACTATATAAAAATGCTTGCATGTATATGTTGGCTAATGGAATTAACCCTATTACAATACTAGTTAGGAATATTAGGGTACCTGCGTGCTAAACAAATGGATATTGTTATTAATGTACCTTAAATGGTATAATTAGACGATGCTCCTATGACAAGTAAATATCTTATATATCTTATTTTTATATTATATACCTGTCATAGGATTCATGTCAATATAAGATATTATTCTCTTCTATTCGTTATTATTGTACAAGAGAATGTTTCAAAAACTTTTATATTATTATATTTGAATTAAATAGATTATCAGATTTATACCAACTTATCTAGCATCTTTATATCATTGCAACTTATAAATATAATATATCCATTAAGTTATGTTGGTAACTTAACATTATATTTAATCAATATTTTCATAACAAGAGCTTGAGAATTAATTTAGTAGAGAATCTATGTATCATGGATGTAATATTACAAGAGAATTATATTTATCTTATCATTATACTTTTGATTTAGAATGAATTTTATGGACTTTTGGCTTTTTTGGTGTATTGGATGATATATTAAGGAGCTTGAAATATTTATTTTGATATAATTTTGGTGTTGAAAAATATATTTTAAAAACTTTGTCCGATCGCCCATTCCCGAAGTTGGGAGATGGCAAATACCCAAAATTTCATTAGATTATGCAAATTTTGAAAACAAAATTTTACAAGGAGGGGAGAATGTAAAGATCCAAAACTATAGATAATTAATTTAAAATTTGAAATTATAGTTAAATATTAATTAAACTTATTTGATGAATTTAAGATTTAATTGAGTCGTCAAACAACAACATCAAACCTTCATCCCACTACGTAGGTTTGGCTATATGAATATTTTTTCTCCATTATGTCATGTTAAGTGTCAAATTCTCATTTAATATAATAAAAAATATCATTTATACAATTTCTAACCAAGTCCTTTTAGGTCTACCTATACCTTTCTTAACATAGTCCAAATCTAATACATCTACTATCCTAACCGGGTCATAGAAAGGCCAACGTTTTATGCGACCAAACCATCTAAGATGGCTCTCTCTAATATTATCTGCCACTGGAGCTACTCCATCCTTTTTACAAATATACTTGTTTCTCTTTCTGTCTCTAAGCCTTTGTTTGGAACAACTTTCTTATTGATTTTTAAAGCAACTTTCTAGTACAAAGACTTCTTAAATTGAAAAATTATGTACTAAAAAATTGCTTTAGAAATCGGTAAGAATATTATCTCAAACGAAGCCTAAGAATGAAGCCACTCATCCACCTGAGCATCCTCATCTCAACAACACTTAACTTAATTTTATGCTTCTCTTTTAATGGACAACATTTTGCGTCATAAAGCTTTGCTAGTCTAACCACCGTCTTATAAAATTTATTCCCTTGAGTTTAGGGGCACTTTTCTATCACACAATAGGCTTGATGCATTCCTCCACTTTAACCATATAACTTATTCTACTCATAATATCCCCATATATTTCACCATTACTTTAAACAATAGACATGAGATATCTAAAACATGTACTTTTATTAATGATTTGATAGTTGAAAGTCACAGTCCCCCCACTAGATATATTACTACTAAAAATTACACTCCATCTATTCGATTTTAGATCTACTCGAATGAAAACCATTAGACTTTAAGTTTGTCCTCCATAGTTCAAGTTTACCTTCAACTCCCTCTCTAATTTTATCAATAAGAAGAATATCATCAGCTAAAGCATACACCAGGGTACATCCTCTTACAAATGTTTAGTAAGAACATCCATAACTAGAGCAAAAAGATATGGGCTTAAAGTTGATCCTTGATGCAATCCAACTGAAATAGAAAAATACTTGGTCAAACCACCTTGTGTTTGGACAAAAGTAACAGCTCCTGCATGCTTATCCTTAATGACTTGAATATAAGCATTATTAACCCCTTTCATTTCTAGAACTCCCCATATCACTTCTCTTAAAATTTTATCACATACTTTCTCTAAATCAATAAATATCATATATAGGTCATCTTTATTCTCTCTATACTTCTGCTACGATCGGCACGTACAACAGGCGGAGAAGTTCAGCCTCTGTTAGCGTGAGCCGGTCCCGCATGGATCGGCTGGACCAGTCCAATGAATCGGTCTAACACTAAGCAAAATTGATGTTAGTGTGATCTTTGGAATGGCATTAAAGGCGCATCACTTTGGAGTAAGATCACTACTTAGCTGTGTTTCAAGATTTAACCTTTTTTTTCATATATTCTGATAAAGCCATGGTCTGCTCTATTAACCTGCATAACGAAAAAGTCTGTACTTGCATTATATTCTCTCCAATTAGTTTGTTCACTTGAGTCAACCTTACAGAATCTATTGAAATGAGTATATGACAAAGTAGCGAGTAGGGGAGCTCACAATTTTGGCTAAGTCAAAGAAACTACAGAAGTAATGTTCGAGTCATCTACATCAAGGCTCGGTGGTTAAATAGGAAACAAAGTAAAACGACCCTAATGAAGATAATATTCTGCTTGGTTGGAATAATCTGAATAATACTGCCCTAAAAGAATAGTCCATGCGGAACTCTTCTGGGTCAGCCCCACCGCGCAAGAAAATAAATAGCCTATAATTCCAACGAAACCTCCCCTAAAATGAATCTAAAGCAATTTTGTAATCCTGGGTTTTATTTTCGCCTCCTGATCAAAATATCACGAACTCATCAAAATGCAACCTTTCTCCCGGGAAAATCAGAATGACGAAGAAAAATTAATAAGCATGTAAATAAAGAAATTGGAAGAAGGAAATTAAAGGTTTTGAAAACGACATAATCCGAACAAAGAAGACGAAGATTGAAGATTAGAATACCTCCATGGGTGGTCGAACGCTGGTAAGGGAACGAGAAGCAGATCTACAAGCAAACTTCAGCTGATAGATGCACAGTTAGATGAAGAGAGAGTAACGCGCTTCGCATGGCTACTCGAGCGAAAATTATTAGGTCCGTACACAAGTTGCAACCTAATTTTGAGATTTACATACATACCACCCTATAATACTCTATTTACATATTGAATACCTAAAACTTTAATATTACATACATACCACTCTTAGTTCATTTTCAAATCAAATATGAGTGGTAAAAATGAAATAAATGAGTGGTAGGAAGAAAATATGAGTGTCATATTTGATAATAAAATAATATAGAGTGGTATGTATGAAATATTAAAGTTTTGGGTGTTAGATATGTAAATAGGATGGTATAAAGTGGTATGTATGTAAATTTCCCTAAAAATTAAAACACAATTGGATTTTTTTTAATATAATTTTTTAGTTTAATTTATATAATCTCCATCTGGTCCACTATTTTTTTCATTTTAAATGTAAGTTTGACGCTATTTTTAGAAACCAGCTAAAGATCTAAATAGTTATTATTTTTTATGCGTATTGAAGAAAAAATGAGCTACAAAATTGCATAAAAGAGATGGAATGCTCTCCGAAGAGAGAGGGAAGGGGTGCATGAATTGGAAGTCAACTTAGCTGAAATTTCCGCATGTTTCAACATATCGGTAAGTTTCAATCTTATCGCAAGTTGTATTATGAATATACTTTTTGAAAGTTGTAAAACAAAGCTGTATAGAAAAAGGGCATCAATTGTTCAATAGGTTTATGCTCATTAGAGGCTCAGGCTCTTAGAAGTGCGTTCAGGATTTAGGCAAAAAAGTAAATAAGCTTTTAGATGTTGTTGTTTAGCTGTCATTAATATTTTAATTTACTTTTTTTATAACGAGTTAATAACACCAGTTGTTTTAATTTACTTAAGCTGAAGAACATTATTTTTAGGGTTGGTAAAGATAAAGACGATGCATTGTAATTGTGCATTTTTTCATATTTTTAACTCTTTGGTTGCTCTTTGTAATATTTGCTTCTTATTTCAAACTGTGTATAAAGACGAGAGAGAAGCATATGAATGTTATTGTACTTATACCCATGATAATGGCTTTAGCGTCCAGAAGGATCATCACAATTTATGACCAAATTCTATGAAGATAAAATTTAAGGACTTTTTTTGTTCAAAAGCTGGTTTCAAGAAAATTATTGATTTGAATTCAAAAAAGAAATTTACTAAACCATATGTTAAAATCGGTTGTCCATCTATGTTGATATTTTAGTTGATGAAGATGGTTACTAACATGTGAAAATATGTATTGAATCCCACAACCACGAATTGGTTAGGCCAGCCGATCGACACCTTCTGAGATCATATAGGGATGTTTTTGATGAACAAGCTTCCGTCCTTAAAATAATGACGGATGTAGGGATTAGAATTGTTGACGCATACGGCTACCTTACAAAGGAAGTTGGAGGATACGAGAATGTTGGATTCTCTAAGAGGGATGCTTACAATTTTATTCAAAAGGAGAAAGAGCAACGATTCAATTTGGTGATACTAATTCTTTGATTCAATTATTTAAAGATCGACAAGTTGAGGACCACATGTTCGCATGGGATATTCAAATTGATGAGTATGATAGATTGTTAAATTTTTTCTGGGTTGATGGAATAGGCATGATAGATTATAACTATTTTGGAGATGTGTTGATTTTTAATACTAGCTATATGCTCAACAAGTATAATTTTGTATGTGCACAATTTGTTGGTGTTAAAAATCATTGGTTGAACATTTTGTTCGAGGTTGATTTTTTATCCGAAGAAATAATCAAAATTTTTACATGGTTGTTTAAAACATTTATACGAATAATGAGTAATAAACATCTAATAATAATATTCACTGATTATGATCATGCTATGGCTAGGGCCATATAAGATGCATTATCTCACACTCATCATAAATTATGCCAATGTCACATCTTTAAAAAGGTTCCATCAAAAGTATCTATCTTCAATAGCAACAATAATGTTATATGACTCTTCTATAAGTGTTTGAGCAAGTGTGATTATGAGGAAGTGTTTGAGGAGGCATGGGCTGAAATGATCAAGGAAGGGAATCTTCATAATCATAAATGATTGGATGATCTTTATAAGATAAGGAGGTAAACATCTAAAACGTAACTAAAGTGCAACTAAAGCGTAACTAAAGATCAATTTCAAAATCATTTAATGTATCTCATATTCATTGATGAAGAAGGTTGAAAAACCGAACAAAAATATTTAAAAAAAACATTGAACAAACTAGTATGTATGAAATTAACCCTAAACCCTAAAAAGTAAAATCGTATATAAAGTGCAGTAAATGCATAATATATGCGTAACAAAGGCACAACATTACCTTTTCTTAAATGCAGCATAAGAACTCCAACATCGTCTACCGTCAAGAAGAAGGTCTTGGATAATAGAAATGCCGAAGGATTGCAGAACCGCACGAGTCTGAGGGCAGAGAATGAGAGAGAAGTGAAAATGTATGGTGAAAAGTAAAAACGCTTTATTTCCCTTCTTGCATTCATGAATGCAAACCATATGAGCTAGTGGGTCGGGTCAAGACATAAAACATGAATTTATATTAAAAATTTTCCACGGGTATTCATCCACATGTCCAGTTTTTTATTTGGGTCTGAACGCAGAGTTACGTCTAGTGTCCAGAACTAATAATTTTCCCTACTAGAAGCAAGAAGACAAGAAGATCGAATCCCTTCACATCACAAAATTTTTGTGCTGAATTTTCATATTTATTAGTATATAAATTTAGTTTATAAATTACATCTAACTATATAATTTTAAAATTTAGATATTATGCAAATAAATATTAAATATATAAATACCTAAAAAATTTATGATACGTATATAAATTCCCCAACTTTCTATATTGAGTTTTTTCAAACATATAACATCATAGGTGATGAAGACTTTGCAAAATATAAAACATTACTTACCTTTAATGATAAATATAAGCTAGTCAAATATAGAGGTTGAATTGTTACATTGAGCTCTGCCTTGAAACTATTACTTACAAATATGAATCATCAGAGAAGCAGAAGATCTTATGAATTGGGGAAATTATTATGTGCGGGCACCGGATGATCTGGAGACTAATCAGAACGCGCCACTTGACTTTGTACACAATGGTACTGAGCATAGAAAAAAAATGGCGTGGCTCATTTTGGTTGGTATTCGGACTCTATCCGGTGTCCGCACATAATAATTTTTCCATGAATTGGATGGATCAAAAACTTTTTGCTCAAAATATTGCTTATACAATGATTGAGCTTTATATAAATTCCAACAATATTTTGATTTGAATCAAGTTTTCGAATATTTCTTTGAGAAATTAAATATTGAACATATATATATATATAATAAATTCAACTTGCGTTCAAATCTTGACAAAATTTTTTAATATTTATTTACATTTTATTATTTTTTTATGAAGAATAAGTTGAATAAGAGCTAAATAATTATTTTTAATAATGAGTAATTAATCACAAATTATGTGATTCATTTTTATAATGAAAAAAACAATCTTCTATTTTGATCATTAGAACCCAAAATTCTTTCACTACATTATTGTTCAATTTAATATTGTTATATTTAAATATCAATATTTTTTTTTTGGGGGGAGGAAGATTTATGTTTTTCTATTGGGCAAATTTTTAAAATAATTACGGTTAATAATACAATTAGCAATTAAACCAATAAAAAAATAAAATTTACAACTAGGCAAAGTCGCCCATTTAATGGGCGACTTGCCCAAGTTCTAAAAAGGATTTCAATAGAGGTAATGTAGGAGAGAGAAATTAACTAAAAAGTATATGAGAAATATATGAGAACTAAAGTAGGAGAGATTTTCAAGTATGTTAGGAGTTGCGTCATAAATTTTTTTTATTAAAATGTTAAATGTAAATATTCTTTTCTTATCTTTTAATAAATAATTTAGAATGAATTTTTTTATAAGTTATTATGTGTAAAAAAATTTCACAAATTAATTTATCATAATCAATTTAAAAATACATATTTTATGTATTTTGATTCATAATGTATTATTATTATTTTAAATTTATCTTATTTAAAAAATATTTTATATAAATATTTTTTTTCATTAATTAATTAAAATGAATTATATAATTAATACTAATAAGTACTAAAGTAAGTTTAATAAATATAACGTAATTTTTTATTTTTAAAAAGATAAATATTTATTTAAAATATAATTTTTTTTCAAAGCATGATAAATTTAAAATAATAATACATTATGAATAAAAACGCATAAAATTTTTTATTCTAAATTATTTATTAAAAATAAAAAAATTATTTACATTTAATATTTTAATAAAAAAATTTTGAATTTTTTTATTTTTCTCTATGTTTTTTGTTGGTTTAATACCTAATTAAATTAATAGTGATAATTGTTTTGAAAATTTACCCTTTTCTATTTTGTTGCATTTGACGAGTCAACGAGAATCATCCGTTAGTGATTGATGGCATCCGAAATTCCGAACGTTTTCTCTCAGCATCTCTCTCGCTTCTGCATTCATTCAAGAGGGAGAGTTCCAAAATTAAACGCAAACCCTACGCCGTACTTGAAAAACAGAGATGCGGCACGAAACAGCTGGCCCCAACGTCCCTATTATTCCCAATTTAAACGGCTCAAAGTCTCTCGAATCCCAAGCCTTTACTTTTCTTCGAGTTCGAATCCCCTCTGCAGCCGACCGAATCGTCAGAGGTAAAGTTTAATGATCGCCGCGTATCGTCCTCTTCACTGATATAGGCTAGAGAAGAAGCCATGGAATGAAGAGAGAGTGGAGTGAGTTATTCTCAATTATTATAGGGAAAAGATGGTGGCATTGAACAAGTTCTTATCCAAGAAGAGGTTGATTGGTTTGGGGTTAGGGCAGTTCGTCTCACTCCTGCTCACCTCGACCGGATTTGCTTCCTCCGAGCTGTCTAGAAAAGGTGTGAGATTTCGATTGTGTTTGCTGGTTTATGATTTTTTTTTTTTTAACTGGGGCGTCTTTTGGATATAGGAATCGATGCTCCGACATCGCAGTCATTCTTGAATTATGTGCTGCTGGCGGTGGTTTATGGGGGTTGGATGATCTACAAGAAGAGATCGCTTCAGGTATTGCTGCTCATGATTTTAATAGTTCGATGTTTTCTAGTGTTTAGTGTGTGAGGATTGCGGCGTTTTATGTTGCTCGTTGGACATCAAGTTGGACCTACTATAGTATTTATCATACCAATAGAAAGTAGCATCAAATAAAAGCCATGAGACAGAGAACTTATTTTTAGTTTGCTGTGTAGATGGTAGGAGTGTGTGTTGGTTGAGTTCAAGCGAGCTAGCCTTGAGTCTAAATAAATTATATTTTACTTTAAATGATCAAATTTGAGCCAACTGTTGAGCCACACACATATCATTTGATTTTATTTTACAATTACAAGTTGTAGTTGCTTATATATATATATATATATATATATATATATATATATATATATATATATATATATATCATTCATTCCCTTAGTCATCATTAAACTAGTCGCATTCATGATTTAATTAACTCTTACATCATTTTATGATTAGTCAAATGCACCAAAAATTTTCAATGGATGACTTGGTTGTATGGGAAGATAATTGGGAATTTTAATATGTAGAATTCCAAAAGCTTAAATATATGAATTAAACAATAGCAACATGATTATTTGATAAGTTTCACGTTGCCTGTCAATGCTCCACTTTTCTCTTCTTGGGCTTGAGACCTAACAACGACAATATTTTAAATATATGAAATTAAAAATATATTGTTTTATTTTGATTGGTCAATATAACCAAAATTTTTATTTGGGATTCTATTGATCATTCTTGTTTTTTTTTACATGCTTGTGAGTCACTATATCATTAAATACTTAATTTCAATCTTCAAGATGATAGGCACTCATAACATTAGGAGCAGAATATCTCTCGCTCTCTCTCTCTCTCTCTCTCTCTCTCTCTCTCTCTCTCTCTCTCTCTCTCTCTCTCTCTTTCTATATATATATATATATATATATATATATATATATATATATATATATATATATATATATATATATAAAGTGAATGAATTTCAAACAACCTATCTTAAGTCTAAGACTTAAAACATATAAAATTTTAGTTTTGAGTTGGTTAAATTTCAAGTAGTTATCAATTTTTGGTTTCAATTGTTGAATATATATTTGCCGTAGATGGTTTTTTGGGTCTTTTTGGTTACAAATTTACAAATTGCAATGCCATTTTAATGTTATTTCGGCCATTTCAATTGTTAAGACTAACTATGTTTACCAGACTCTCCTAGCTACAACATGATATCAAGTCAAATCTTAATTTTGTCTGGATGCTTGCTGAAAAGTAGAGTTGAAATTTCATTTGAAATTGTAAGTTGGTATCACTGAAGACAAATTGTTGCCCCTCAGTTATGCATATGTTGTCTTTACATCATTGTTTTTTAGTGTAATTGGTAAAAGTGAATCCAATTGGTTCTTATAAATAAATTACCACTAGTTGTGGAACTTTTTTTTCTTTATGAATAAACTTTAGGAGATAATTGATATGTTAAAGTATAAAATAATTAACCCTCTTGCCGTTTGGGATGTGCGTCTTTATTGTTTTACTTTGTGTTCTTGCTGTTTAATTTTTGGATATAAAGTTATGAATATTTCTTCTTTTGGTAGTGCACTATTATAGTTAGTATACCCCCCACCCCTATTGTAGTTCTTTTCATTTATCATATTAGTATAAGCTTAATTTTTGTGAATTGATGTTCTGCAAACCCTCACTTTGATGCCTTTACCTAGCGGGCTTGCTACTATGGATTTTTGAAATTCTTCTTTGTTTTTATAATGCTTAATCGTGCAATCCTATGCTAACAAACATATATTTTGTCTTTATTTCAGACGAAATGGTATTTCTATTTGTTGCTAGGCTTTATTGATGTTGAGGCTAATTTCCTTGGTGAGTGCTTCTTCTCATGCGTAATGAATTTTTTTATTTATTTTTGCTTACTTTTCCAGGATTAAATATTTTATGTATGAATTAAGAATAATAGTCATCTCGGATGAGTTGTTAATATTGAATCTTTTGATTGAGTGGATTTCCAACATTTATTATTATTTTTTTTAAATTTCATGCTTGGTAGTTCTAAATTTTGATATCATGTACTCAATGTTTGTATTCTGAATTCATTGGCTCTCTAAATTAACCTTTTACAACCTTATCTTTTCATCAGGTTGCATAAGTTATTTTCTCCAGACTTTTACTTTGAATAGCTTTTCTGCTCAGAAAATGCTTAACAATTATTTTTGTATGTAGTGGTGAAGGCTTACCAGTATACATCTTTAACAAGTGTCATGTTGCTGGACTGTTGGACAATTCCATCTGTTATATTTCTTACATGGATATTCTTGAAGACCAAATACAAAATCAAGAAATTTGCTGGTGTGGCCATTTGCATTGCTGGCCTTGCTTTAGTTGTGTTCTCTGATGTCCACGCTTCTGATAGGACAGGTAGAGTGGGTGGATATAAGGTTTAACGATGATAATTTATATTTTCACATTGTTTTATAAGTTCATATTTACCTTTGAGTCACGTTGGTCTGCTGCTATTTGTCGTCACCAAATCCTGCTCTCAAGTTCACTGATATGATGAAGTAACTTCCTTGCTTTTTTGTTTGTATTTGATGAAGAAAAAGATGCATCTCATTCTTTATTCAATGCATACCAAAATCTGCTTAAATGTTTGTTCATTTTACAAATCGTAGCACAACATAGTAGATTATTTTGTTCTTCAGGAGACTCTGGTTAAGAAGTACAACACTACTCACTAAAATATGGTCTCTTCATAGAACATGTATAGTGGACATTCTACAAACATTAGAAATGCATACATAGAACAAAATGATAGGAAAAAATTGCAAGAATTCATAATGCCCATGATAAATCTATTTAGAAGCAAAAAAGATTCAAATCAAAAGCACATTTGCATTATTTCCCACATTTTATATTACATGCAAAAAAATTCCATTTTTTTCTTGATCAATAATTTCTATATAATCCTCATTGTTGATATTATTGTAATACGAGTAATAACTTTTTTCTTATGTTTTTTGCTGCAGCTGGAAGCAATCCCGTGAAAGGAGATTTGCTTGTTGTTTTTGGATCTATGCTTTATGCAGTTAGCAATGTTAGTGAGGTAATGTATTCTCGCTTCACTTGCTACCTTCATAGAATTCACTATGCTCATTACAAAGATATTTATGCTTTTATGCCAAATGTTTGTGAGAGGACTTTTGCCTATCATATGGTAGTCTGTATTTGGCGCAGTTAGCATCCTAGAAAACAATCTATTCTGATCTCACTTATAATGAAGAATGTAAAATTTCATGCTTATAATATGGATATTTAGGCTTTCAATTCTATGAATAGAGTAGTGAAGCATGTAAGTGAATATAAATAGAAGAAATGTAATTGTTCTAGGATAATGAGCTGTTTGGTAATCTGTTACATTAAGTAGTTCAAAATTCACAGTATTTGCCATTATGTTAGCTGTTGGAATCTGGATGAGAATTTGAATAAATATATAGTGTATTATTGTCGTGAATCTGAAGATTTCCTCAAAAATTTTGAATACTTAAATAAATCCTTTGATGAGTTACCAATTGCCTTGAATAGTTGGAGATGTTATGTTGTGTTCATTTTTAGTGAGACATGGGTTCATGATGCGTTTTAATTTTTTCTATACCTTCATCTTTATTTTTTTTCAGGAGTTTCTAGTCAAGACTGGGGACCGAACTGAGCTGATGGCAATGCTTGGCATTTTTGGAGCTATTATTAGTGCTTGTCAAATGTATCCTGTGAAGCACATTACATATAATTAACCTCAAAACCATTTATGTGTATGCTTAAGCTTTTTCATAACGACAAATCCATAGTTGCATTAGAATACTAGTATGCAAGTTTTTTTTTTTGTATTTTGGTAATGAAAGAATTATATGAGTTGACAGCGAAAGTTCATCTTGTATGGGTGAAATGTATGTTTAACAGCTTTTCATCAGAATTGGTTTACAATATGGCTGCCAAGTTTGATGCATATCATTATTCATTGATACTTCTAATCAAATGAAATACATCGCAATTTGTTTCTCGAGACTGTCATTTTCATTTGTCATGAGTAACATCATACAATTTAAGGGCCACCTTTGCATAAACATAATGCTAGAAGCACTCATGTGGAAGATTATGTTTATTCTTAGTTTTTTATCTCTTGTAGAGGTTTTTGCAAACTTTCTTTCAGTGCTTCCTTAATTAATTTATCAGAAGCATTCTTGAACGTAATGAGCTTAAATCAGTTCATTGGACACCTGGTGCGGTACGCTCCACTATTCCTTATTCATCTTTTAGATGGAAAATAAGACTTGCATTTTTGGCCTGCTTAATATGTTAAATTAATTTTACTGAATTATATGAATGAAAATATTCATTTTACCATTGCAAGAGTGTTTGAGTATGAGTTGCTGATGTAGAACTAAATGCTTTAAATGAATGAAATAAGAATTTACACGATTTCTTGATAAAAGCAATTAAGATTAGAACTACTAGCAAATCCAAACGATCAAATAAAACATAAGAGAGGTCACGTCCATTTAGGCTAAGTTGCACACTAAGCACTTGGATTATCAAAACAATATAGAAAATCAAGTCATGCAAATAGAATAGCCTTCAACAGAAATCCCTAATCTAACAATAAGATTAGAAGCAAATTAAAGTGCACTCAATCCTACGTTTACTAAGTTTTGGCAATGGCGAGATAAAATCCTACGTTTACTAAGTTTTGGCAATGGCGAGATAAAATCATACGTTTACTAAGCTTAGGCATAAGGCGAAACTCGGCTCTTTGGGATTCGTCATCACCTACAAGATTAGGGGATTATAAAGGTAATTGAAGAGGGGGAGAAATTCACCTTAGTCAAAGTCCGGAAACAAGTAGTCGATATGTTGAAGAAGTTTGTCGTAGGAGAGGCCGTATTTTGTTTCCGGGTCAGCCATCCATGCGAGAAGGGAAGGGTTGGGTGACAATGAGAGACTTCTCCGATGTTGCTACAACGAAAAAGAATCCAGTGGAAACTGATGGACAACAGTTTGATCTTCCAAACAGCAGTTACGAGGCTTGCAATGGCTGGGTTTGCATGGGCAACGGCTGAATTTTTCTGTCTGCAGTCTTAGAAAGGAGGAGGGTCAATGCTGTATGAAGTTTGGAGAGGTTCTAGTGGAAGAAATCCAACGTGAGGGCCTTGGGAGATTTCGACCAGCAGGGGAATAAGGGAAGAGATTTAATTCCCAAAATAGGATAATGAGTTTTGGTAAGATTCAAGAGGTGAATGTATTAAGGGAAGTTTTGACCAGGCTAAGGTGAGGGGTTTTGAATACTTTCTAAGTGTGGGTAGGGATTTAGGAAATAAATCCTTAGGATTTATTATAGGGGGGCCGGCGGCATGATGATGGGGGAGGAGATTGGGGAGATTATTTAGGTTACCTAAATTAAGAAATTAAATTTGGAATGGAAGATTTCATCCAATTTAATTTGAAATTTAAATAGACTATGAAATAAGAAGTTACCAAAAATAGGATTATAAATTAGGTAACCATTTTAAATTCAAATAGATTTGAATTTACTCATGAATAGAGTTACCTAAAATATAAAAGACTATTTTAGGAAAGGTTTAATGACAAGTTGGTGATGGAGGGAAAGACCAAGAGGAGGGAAAATTTGAAAACTTTTCAAAATTAGATTTTATAATTTAAGAAAGAATTTGAATTTCAAATTTGGGGAAATTTGAATTCAAAGACCAACTAAATTATGACAATCCAAAAATTAGGAAGTATCCAAAGTAGGCAATGGGGGATGGGATGAGGGCTAGGCCGACGGTTTGAATGGGGGAGGGTAAGGGGCCTGTGGCAAGGTGGAGATGTTGGCGGTGTTTTGGTGGGTGGAAGGAATTGACTAGGGAGAAGTAAGATCGTGAAGAAAAGTTGGGAGATAGAGTTAAGGGAAATCAAAGATATGAAACCACGAACCCGACCCTCTTCAGGGTTGGTGGGTGATGCGCCAATCTCCCTCTCCAAGGGATCTCTCCAAAATTCTTTCCAAGAACTCTCAAACGCTCTCCAAACACAAGTGCAAGAAAATTCTCATAATAATCATTCATTAATTTTCAAAGAGAACATAGGGGCTATAAATAGCCTCATACATAAGACTCAAAATAAAAAGACCACATTGCCCTCAGGGCTTACATACGACCTTCTTTTAAGTAAGGGGTAAAAACGGAAAAACAAGTACAACATAAATAATAATAAAAGACAATTAACATAATAAAACAAATACATCGATGCGATCGTGGCCGTAGACCGACGGCCACGCCTCTGATACAATTCATGCTCTGATGTCCCCATCAGTTGCATTGGTAGTTTTATCTCAGTTTTGACTTAGATTTTAATTTTTTTTTAGACCGCTTGATACATTCTTTATAGCCACCTTGATTTTGCTTTTGAATGCTTTTGAACTTCGTAAGTTACTTCATCTTGTTAAATTTAATCAGTGATTATCAATCATTCTGCTTAATTGGCATAGAATTCAAGAACTGGCAAATCATTTAAATGAAAGTATTGTGTAAGTTACCAAACAACTAACCAGTACTATATAAAACATTGGAAAAGAATGAGATCTAACCATTGATGCCTGCAATATGACACTAGTATATTTCAAAATCTTTATGTTTATAGTACCAGCCCCTTCTAACTATTAACATTTTGACTCATTAATCTTTTATGACATACACAGAATTAAAAATAGGTAATTTAACCGCATACAGGTAATGGGCTCTAATTAGTGCAAAATTGTTTCATTTCAAAGTTATCCACTGTTTGATTTGTTCGTAGATCCTTGATTAGTTCTAAATAAAACATGCATGGGTTTGGCCTAGAAATATGTGATTGGAGGGTGACATTAGAGTTGGGTGATCTAGATTTGACAGTTCTGCAAGGAAATAAGAGGAAGTGAGGCAAATTGGATTTAAATGATGAAGTTCATTAGATAAGAATCCATTAATTGGTTTAAGAAAACTAGAGAATGATTTCTAGTCCTTTTGATGGAAATCCTAAAATGCATACTAGTTCGAGCTACAATAAGTGAGCATTGAGACGAGCATTATGTTTTGTTGTTTTATATTATCTTTTTAAATGTAATCATGCATAAAATATTGGCACCATTGAGGACCAGATGCACACTTTGGTGTTTAGATAACCTTATGTCTTCTTTTTGTTGTTGGACTAGTTTTGCTTGCTTCTTTGTAAGTACCGCTAGTTAGATTCTCTAGCTCCTGCTATAGCTTGGGCAACAAATTGTGCTTTGTCTTCTAGTGGGACTCTCCTTGTTTGGTTGCTTCCTTCTACAATATTGTAGGTTTACCTCTATTGCAGTTTGTCATTGTAGCAGTACCCGTGGATGCATAACTAGCAACCTGGGCATGGAAGGAAAGATTAGGCTTTGCTATTTTTTATGCCGGGTGAATTGAAAATTGCAATGTTTGAGCAGATCTTGGATGATTCAGAGAAGTTGATTTTGAGTCTTTTGGTTATAAATACGACTTCTAAGACAATTTTAAATTAATTAATGAATAAAATTTCTCTTGAATGTGGATCATTTGAATGTTTCGCATGCTGAGACTCTACTTTGCATGTAGCATGATACACCCATTAATTCACATCTTAATGAGTTGAATTTCATTTTTCAAGATTTAGAGGTATTTATATGATTGTTTAAAATGATAATCATGTTTTATTATTATTTCTCTCTTTACCTTTTTATAAGCATTCCGTGACACTATACTATATGTGAGACATATAATTAGCATAGAAGTTGATAGAAATTATTTTCTTTTTAAAGATGTAATTGCTAAGCTCAAGGGTGAATGAGATGTAAAGAGAGGAGAAGTGATTTTAATATTGTGTATTCCATTGTGAATCTTGCATCTGTATTTATACAGCAGGATTCTAGGTTACTCTTGGTAAGTTCTACATGGACACTACTAATTACATTTTAATTGCATGACAAAATCCAAGGACAATCTATACCTATACTTGTAGCTATGGAAATAAGATCTTCTATAGCTTTCACATATTTATTTCTCTTGAAATCTAAGAGTTTTTCACCCCTTGTAATGGCCTATGGATTGAGACCTTGTCTAGAATGGATTGCGACCTTGTCTAGAATGGATTGCTAGCTTTGTCAATCCTATGGAGTTCCAAGACAACATTTAAAATTGCCAACGATTCTTAAGTTTTAGAAAAGATATTTTCTATGTCCGTCTCACAAATGATATTTTTAAATGTAGAGCGTCATGTCGGCCCACTTCTTATGTGTTTGGACATGAAGGATTGTTAACCTTAGTGTTATACCCAAAGAAGAAACTTGAGGACTCAAAATCATACCATGAACCTATCGGATCCAAGAATCCCGCTGGCAGAGTCGCTCCCGCAAATCCCGCTTCGTACCTCGTATCCGTCGAAGGTACCCGCAAATCCTGCCGAAGTCTCGCCGAGGCACTGTGCAGCAGCGCCGTTCCGGGATTTCTGGCAAAATCTCGCGACAGCTCCTCGATCTCTTTCCCTTCACGCCTATAAAACGAGAGCAAAGCTCTCATTACTGGATCACTTCTTCCGATCCAACTCCTGCTCAACACACGACTCTCAGCTCTCCCATACGCAGCTCTCTCTTGCTCCGACTCCCTCCACTCTTCCATTTCACGATCAAAGCCTCTGACTCTTGCTCACACCCGAAGCCAGAGTCCCATTTTTCGATCGCTGGCCCTCCTCCGATCTCCATCCAGCCTCAATTTCCGATCCCGAACTCCTCCATCTCAGCCGACGTCGAAGCGACCTCCTCCCGATCCCTTGGCTTCGTTCGATTTCAGAGAGAGAGAGAGAGAGAGAGAGACAGAGAGAGAGAGGAGAGCTCCCTACCCGATTTCCTCTTCTCCACCTTGCCCGACCACAGCCCCAAGCCGAACTCCCCCCTCCTGTCGGATCCAGCTCCCGCGACCAAGGCCGAGCCCGATCTCCCCTCTACCCGGCTCTGCTCCTCCGGCTGCTCTCCCCTCTCCGATCGGAAGCAACAACAGGGAGCACGCTTGTTGTGTAGGTAACTTTCTCTACATCGCGCGCTTCTTCGGCTGTATCCCGTAAATCCCCCAAAGCAGAGAAAGGGGGGAGGGGTTAAATAATTTTAATTAAAATTAATTAACATTAATTTTAATTAAAATTAATGTTAATTAATTTTTTTAATTATTATTATTAATTACAGATTAATATTAAGTAATTAATTTTAATTAGTTTTAACTAAAACTTATTTTGATTAATTATAATTAATTATTTTTATTAACTGTAACTATTAGGTTAATTATAATTATTATAATTAATTATGATTAATTTTAAGTAATTAATCATAATTAATCTTAATTAATTATGGTTAATCTTAATTGAGGTTGATATTAATTAATTATGATTAATTATTATATTTTTAAATTAAAACTAATTAATATTAATTATTTATAATTAATTAAGGTTATTTATAATTAATTATAAGTTATTATAATTAATTAGAACCATTTTAATTTTATATTATAATTAATTGTGATTAGTCATAATTAATTATGGTTGATCATGATTAAATATAAAATAAAATGATAAATGCTTCCCTCGATCCTCGTGCCAACGTCTACAAAGCCCGCGAAGGTACGATCTTCTAAACTCAGATTTCTTGCGTCGTTGATTGCAGCAGACCGGAAAAACTCCTATACACGCCTTTATTGCGCGTGGTGGGATGGGACGCCGGTCTGATGCTTACGACGAAGCGAGCAATCGCCTAAACTCTATTTCGACGTTCGTGGCGCACCGGAAAACCGCCTATACATGTCTTTATTGCACATGGTGGGAAGGGACCCCGGTGCGGCACCTACGGCGAGGCGGGGTCACTCATAAGCACCCCCGAGCGGGGGGAAAGCAAACTGCACATTCTTAAACGAGCCACCGATAAAGCCCGCGAAGGTACGAACTCTCTAAACTCAGATTTCTCGCGTCGTTGTTTGCAGCAGACCGGAAAAACTCCTATACACGCCTTTATTGCGCGTGGTGGGATGGGACGCCGGTCTGATGATTACGACGAAGCGAGCAATCGCCTAAACTCTACTTCGACGTTCGTGGCGCACCGGAAAACCGCCTATACATGTCTTTATTGCACATGGTGGGAAGGGACCCCGGTGCGGCACCTACGGCGAGGCGGGGTCACTCATAAGTACCCCCGAGCGGGGGAAAAGCAAACTGTGCATTTTTAAAACAGGTACCGCCAAAGACCCCATACACGCCTTTATTGCGCGTGGTGGGATGAACAAAAAATCACGGCCGCGGTGTCCTCGTCAGAGGGCACCTACCATACACGCCTTTATTGCGCGTGGTGGGAAAGGCCCAGTTTTCTCGTAGTTTTCCCCTAAAACGGGGGAGACGCCGGGAGGCTGCCGAAATTTCGGGTGAAATCGTACCTGGATTTGATTGAACTCAGAGAACAATAGTGGACTTGTGAACTTGATTGGACCAAATTGACATAAATGAATTCAAACTCAAATGAACTTGAGCTTAAACAAAGGACTTGGGACTATGCTCAGAACCTTAAACAAATGAACTCAAAATGATGAGAATTTGTAAGCTTGGATTTATAAGCTTGAAATTGAAAGACAATGAAGTTTGAATTGAACTTGACCCAATCTCCTCTTTGAACTCGAATTGAATGATAATAAGTTTGGACTTGAGAATGATGTGACAAACTTGAACTCTATAAGGATCACAGGGGACTTTGATTTGAACTAGAACTCAACAAGACAACAAAGAACTTATACTTATCTTGGACTTGAATAGAACTGGCATATTAAACTCAAGACAAAACTTGAACCTAAATGGACTTGGTGCAAGAAATCTCAACTTAGACTTGGACTTGAATTGGGTTTAGACTCAAGAAGACCATATGGAACTCAATTTGAACTCGAACCTGGACTTTACAAGACGACAAAGGACTTGATTTGAGCTTTAATTGAACTTAAACTCACACTTGGTTTGGAAATCAAATGTTGTAAGCAAAGACTTGAATCAATCTTGAATCATGATCTGAACACCAAATCAGACGGACAATAGAAGACAAGTGAACTTGAATATAATCATCAGAGAACTTGAATTGGAAATAGACTCATGCAAAGAATTTGTACTTTGATCACAAAGAACTTGGACTCGAATTCAGAAGAGAACTACAAGGAGCATGAGCCAAACTAGAACTTGGGCACCACATGAAGTTTAATGCAAGAGAATTTGAGCTCAATTATGGAATGAGGGCTTTAACTTAGCAAATACTCCATCATATCAATATAAATGCTAGGGATTGAATGAAGAAATGTAGCATATCTATAAATGATCAAAGAGGTTCATGGAAGGGACAACAATCATACTATTAATACCAGCCATCATATGAAACACATGCATGTCATCTACACATTTGGAAGGAATATCCATCAGATGTGATTCACATACAAGTATAGATCAAGGAACCTGTAATATAGTGGCCCTTCTATGGTTAGTGCAAGTTAGCATGCAAGCTGTGATCTACTCCAAAGGGGGTTAAAAGATTCGTAATGCTAATCTGACTCAAACAATAGAATCGCAAGTTTGATGGATATAAAGAAATGTAATAATGCTTATGCCATCTACAAGCAAATATCGGCTCTATACAATCAATACTATTTGATTAAAAATGGATACACCAGTTTTCCCATAACAGAGTCTGATGAAGGAATCCCCCGCTAATTCCTATACAAGTTCTAGAAAGAGAACCAAATCAAATTATTATAGAATGAGTGAATTTCAATTCAACCAAATGCTTGAACTTTAACCTGGACAAGATTATTGAGGCTGACAAGCCTCTTGATGAACAATGGCCACGCATCCAACATACCTTCTACATACAAGTACTGAAGTACTACGACAAATTCAAGCTTCTATGAGCTACCGTAGAAGACCCACTGTGTGCCCGTTGCAACATTCACAAGCAAAAGTGCTAAAAAGGAATTCAACAAATGTAGGCATCTACAACCAAGGCAGGAGATTAGTTAGTGCACTATAACCCGCCTATGAAAATCAACAAGTAGTGCACGACAGTCTACCTGTAAGAAGCAGCGAACAATTCTATCCAGAAGCTGCTACGCCACCGGATCTGCAACCTCCATACAAGCAGACAGAAGGCGTTTATAAATATTCCAAAAATACCCTCTGCACGTGCACTATAAATTGTATACACATAGGTACACTAAAGGGGGAAAATATAATCCAAACCCGCATGGGCCCCGGCGAGCGTGTTATTGGTACACACGTGGCGTCTAGGGATGCTGCGCGGGTCGACAAGTGAATTCAGGTTCGAAACCGATCCTTCTATACGGGTCAATAGAAGTCGACAGGGTTCGAACCATTAAGCAAATATAAAGTTATGGTGACCAGTATATTTGCTTTAAAACGTTCATATTAGGCCCTCAAGGCCTACAATAATATGAATTCACTAATAAAGGCACGAAGCCTACGAAACCGATCCTCTGTCGATAGCCCGACAGAGTTGACAAGGTTCAATCCATAGAAAGAAATGACCCCCAAACACCCCGATGATGGCCGTGTTAAATGTTTATCTCAACCGGAGGGGTTCACAAACATTTCAAATGATTCCCCAAATATTCCAAATCTTCACCCAAAATTCCAAAAAAAACCTAAAATACCCAAAACTCCACAAAATTCCAAAAATCTTAAAATCCCAAAATCCCAAAAATATTTAAAAATGAAATCAATCCATCAACGCACTTAAAGCAAAAATCATCCGCCCTTCGCAAAAGTTTGTCGAGGCGGACAAATATGAAATATTACTTCAGCTCACAAAGAGCGAAATGCCTAGTCGAAAATATCACTAGGATCCATTCTCAAAAAGTCTGCTGCCAGTAAGGACGTGGTACGTGTCCTCTAACCGGCAGTTTCGCCGCCAAATGGCACTGCAGGTAAACGGTTATGACCCGGGGCCCTCTGAACCAAGTGGTTTTGCCGCCAAATGGCACCACAGATAGCGGTTATGGCCAGAGCCGATACGCTCCTTAATGGTGTTAAATCCTTGATATATGAATCAATAGGATATGATCGATAGGGCACAAAGCCCTCTGTTAGCTAAGGTGGATTCAAATTTGTCCCCTTAGACAAACATCCAACCCCGGTCTACAAGGTTCCCTTGGACGAAGCAACCCATGGCTGCCGACAAGGATCCTTCTGTCAGGTTGGGTCGACTACCTCCTCTGACTAAGTAGACCAGGGACCACGATGGCCCGGGACGACGGAACCATGAGATCTTGATCGGGTCTATCATCCATTCCCCCACCATCCGCTTTAAGTACAAGATGGTGAAATTTCTATTTTAAATATCAACTATATCCAAATATCCAAATCTCCAAATTCCCAAATCCAAATCTAGTTCTCCAATCTCAAATATCCAAACCCATGCTGCTACTATATGCCAGATAACACGTATACTCTACGTATCTGATCGACGACTAGCCTTAATCGAAAGTTCTCTCTCGTGATCGGGAGGGGTAATTAACTATAGGGGCTTGCGCCTATAGGAAACCAGAACTCAGATCATAAAGTCCTCACAAAATGAGGGCGAAATCTCTGGGTAGTGTCTTATCTACAAACCCATCTGCCTTCCAAAATTTACCCCGGAACTTAGTCCGTTAAAACTCCCTCGCCGAATAAGAAAAGCGAGCTGAGGCCGGGGCCGAATTTTCGGAGCCCACAAGGATTGATACTAATTCATTTTTATTTATTTTTTTATGAAGTGTCGATCGATTTCCATGTGTTTGGTTTATTCATATTGGATTTGATTATGCGCAATCTTGATGGGTGTTTTATTATCATAAAATAATTTAATAGTATCTTTCTATCTTATTCCCAAGCCTTTCAGAATAATTTTGATCCATCATAATTCACAGATCTCTTAGGTCATTTTCTAAAATTCTATTCTCATCAATGAGTTGTGTTTCTAAAATATCATCATGTCTTCCTTCTTTGTCTCTAATAGTATATAAGGCTTTCTAAAGTAAATAAGACTTCATTTTGTTTGGAAAGATAATCTTTTCCAAGTATTTAGATGTGTACTTAGTTATGTTTAGCATTTAGCCCAACTAGAAAGTCAAAATCTTTGACCTTATATAAAAATTTACAACATTGTGGTTACTTAGTAGCATCTCATTTTTACATATAGATAGTAATGAAGTTCAAGCCACAATTTTTTTTATTGTGTTATAATATTCAATAATCAATTTATTTTGTTATAATATTCAGTGATCAATAGAGTGCCATATTTGGTGGTGTGAATTTTTTGTTTAATTTTACATACTATGGCAACATTGCTCACCTCGGAATTTGTTTGCTTTATTGAGTCTCAAATATCTGTCTGTGTTTAGGAATATATATGTTTCGTTGGCTTCTAGTATTATTGAAATCCATAGCTAGGACATAATTGTGGAATTTTCTAGGGCCAATAAGGTGGTTTAACTTTTCTTTGAGGAAGGTTTTCACAATCTAGAACTAAATAAGGTAATTTTTTTCATTTGATTTGAATGAAGATTGAATGTTTTGTTATTAATCTACTAAAATTGCTTAGAATCATTTTATTGATCCTTAACTTTTGATATAGAATATATTTTCTTAAAGAGAAAAACAAATATCTTTCTTTTATTTGTGGGGTTGGGACTTTCTCTTTTTTGGTGGACAACAAGTGAAGCTATAGGTTCAAGGATATTATTTATTGTTATTGTAAGAAGAAATGACATATTGAGAAAGATCTTCGTTCTTTAAAAAGGAAGGAGCACAAGCAGATGATCACCATAAGAGGGCAAGCTAGTTAATGCTGGTGTTGTTGCATATTGTTCTAATTCATATATAAGTGTTGCTCTAGTAGTGACTGATGAAAATAGATGCAAAGCGCAGTTGATTTTTGTTTCAGCTTGTTCTTGCTATGTGTCCTAATTAGTACCAATAAGGATTTATTTATTTATTTTCTTTATGAGCCCTGCTTTGGTGGCTATGTCTATCGGGAAAGCAATGCGACAGTTGAGATGATTGGTTCTAGGCTTCTTGCACTATAAAATTAAGGGTACATGATGGTATGATTATAACATTGTTTGCAACCAAATCTGTGGAAGAATCTGATATTTTTGAATGCTCTTTGTGATGCATGATACATATTATTTGGAGATGTTGAAACACTTTAGGTTTTTAAAGGTTCTTTGGTTATGATGGAGAAAATAATTGATAGAATATATGTTGCAGACATGGAAGTTGCAACTTTGAGTAGTGTTGTTTTGATTCATCAACTTTACCGTGGAACCATGCTTTGAGGAAGTGGAAAAGGTTTAGCTCTTAATTGTATGAGATGTTATAGACCTAAAAGAACGGACAGACTTAAGGGAGATTTTTAGATACTATCATACGAATCGGTCATGTTTTGTAAAGTATGCCTCCATGACAAGACGTTCCATTGCAGCATTCTCAGTGATGAGATAATCACTTTGTAAAAACTAAAATTTAGTGGCAGGTTCACATTTAGTAGTAGTGGAGCCACTACTGTGTGCAACAATATGCTTTGGAGGTCTCTTGCATTTCTTTAGTTTGGATGCTCTCTCAGTTTTATGAGATTGTGTGGTATTTAGTCATTTGGAGTTTTAGGGGCGCAGAGTTCTTGACTTGGAAATGAGTCACAATGGTTATTTAAATCTATGCTGCACCATTGAGTCAAGAGGAAATTTTGCTAGGATTTTAATTCTATATTTTTTTTGCATATACAGACTTAAAATATGCAATTTAACTACATTCAAGTTATTGTATTCAATTAATGATAAGAGTTACATATTATGATTATCTATTATTTGATTGGTTGTAGTATTGGAGCAGCTTTAAATAAAATTTAAATGGTTTTGTTCTAGAAAGATGTGATAGGAGGACGGCTTGTAATTCTTGCTTCACTTTTATGGAAGTAGGCTCATTGAAGCCAACATAAGTTTTGGTGTTCTTTTGTTTTGCGCCTTCTTTTCTATGATGCTTGATTTCATTGGTGTTATTTTGTGGTTCATCGTATTCGTTTCTTGGTTGACGTTTCATAGAATTGCTAGGTCCCTTTTTCTAATTACTACTTGAGTTGATTTGGATTTGAACCTAAAGAAATTCATTTAAGATAATGGTTTCATTCAACATATAAGAAATATTATATGTAGGGCCTTGATGCAGGATATTGTTGGACCGGTCATTGGACTCGTTGGAACAGAGGTTTTGCCTCCGTGGTCGCTATGCCCCCCTCTATAGCCGTTTCAAACTATGCTTTGAATGTGTTTTGAGTGGAAAATTTCAAAGTAAGGGCTGTTTTGGGATTCCTTTTGAATTGTATGCTTTAAGAGGAAATTTTGGGAGGGTTAGGGCATCGCTTGTTCTGCTGAACTTAGAATTATCTCAGGTGTTTGGGCTCTAGCCGGCGGCTAGATATTTGGGAGAGCCAGATCCTCCTCTCCAATTGAGGATCCTATTGTATCTTGTTTTTCTTTGCGTTGAAAACTTTTCAATAAAAGTTTTTTTGTGAGTGTTCTTCCCAATTTATTGGTTTTGTCCGTTGATTTTGCAATAACAGCATCTGTTTCCTATCAAATTGGTATCAAAGTATTGATTCGTGGTATATATGGCTGGGAGGAAAGTGGAAGTATTGGAAGGAGAAATGGGACAATTAAAAGTATATTTTCTGGAGAAAATTTTTGAATTTTAAAATCAGTTTTTAGCTGTCCATGAGAAGATGGATGAGAAGTTTGCCATCGTGGAAGAAATGTTAAGCAAGCTGCTTGAGGCCTATCCCAAAATGACAATATCAGAGGCAAAGGGAGCTAACAGCGGCCAAGGGAGTGGTTGAAACCCTAATCCACTAAGGAGAGGGGAAAACCAAGAGGTGGATATTTTGGAGGAGAAAGATGGAATGCCTCCCCTAGAGCCTATTTGATGTAGACAGGGGGGGGGGGGGGGGTCAACACTAGTCCAAAATAAATCAAATTTTGGCTTCCCTTGAGTCTAGTAGTTTAACATATTTGAGCTGAACTTTTAGTTCATTTATGAGCTGGACTTTAGTTCATTTATTGAACTAAGGGTTAGCTCATTATGAGCTAACATTTTAGTTCATTTATTATCTTTTAATTAATGTCTTTTATACTTTTTATGTTAGTATTTATGTTTGTCTCTTGGAATTCCAAACCGGCCTTTGGAAATCCAAGATTTTCTTTTTCCCATGAGGTGGCCCTTTGGCTTCCTCTTTGGCTTTTCATATTTTGCATTTTGCCCCATGGAATTCCGGCCGGCCGCTGGTTTTCCTGTGCCTGGGCTCTTTCCCGAGGCCATGGCCCCTTGGCTCCCGCGGTGGCTGTTTCGGTTCCTGGTTTGAGGCTGAATTCCGTGAGCAAGGGGGGAGAATTTAGGTATTTTAATACTTGTTATGTTTAGGTTATTGTGTTAATTAATATGTTTTTTGGTCTTCCCCTTTCATACCTATATATATGGGGGGGTATTGTAATGTTTTAAGAAGTAGTGAATGAAATTTGATTTTTGGAAAAAAAAATCTGTTAACCTGCAGGTTGCTTGGAAATCCCGCGGGCTCTTTACACCCTTCTTTCTCATCCCCTCCGGAAATCCCGCGGGCTCTTTCCAACCTTTCTTCTCAGGCTTCTAATCTCTTTCGTCTCTCCGCAAGTGCCACTCCATCTGTATCTTTCTTCTCCAAGTGTAGCAACTTTAGGGTGTCGTCTTTAATTTTAAGTTTGTAATTTGTTGTCATTGTGATTTCTTCTTTTTTAGTTTTATGTAAGAGTTTGTTCTTTCCTACTTTTCGTCCTTAGTCATTTTCGCCGGTAGAAGTCCGTCGTGTCTTTTGTGATCAAGAGATATTGGGTCCCCTATATTTTTTGGTCGCATCATTTTAGTATCAGAGCAAGTTAGGAAGTCCTAGGATTTAGTTGTCAAATTTTATTTTGGTTGTCAAGTTTTTGTTTTGTCAAGTCAAGTCAAGTCTGAGTTTGTCGAGTTTGTCAAAAAGTCTTATTTTGTGTCTTAAGTTTTTAGATTGAGTCTTGTAATTTTTTATTGAGTCAAAAAATGAAAAATACCAAAAATATGGCTACATTCCTGGAAGAATGCGATCAACATAATCCTGATGTCCCACTTCCATTGGACAGATGGTTACCTACAGAAGGAGATTCTACTGACCCACTTCAAGATCGACTCTACAAACTGCAATATCACATGTTCCTATGTGATCAAAAATTTGAGAAGTACAAAAGGTATCTGCAACATCAATTTGAAAAAGAACAGGAAGAAATTCTGAAAAGGTTTGGTGAAAAACTCAAGGAGATCGATGAACTGTATGCACCACCTCAGGAGAATCATCAACCAATTCATCAGGAGCTGAGTTTGCAAGAAGGGGAGTCTGATGTAGACAAGGAGGAGTCAACACTAGTCCAAAATAAATCAAATTTTGGCTTCCCTTGAGTCTAGTAGTTTAACATATTTGAGCTGAACTTTTAGTTCATTTATGAGTTGGACTTTAGTTCATTTATTGAACTAAGGGTTAGCTCATTATGAGCTAACATTTTAGTTCATTTATTATCTTTTAATTAATGTCTTTTATACTTTTTATGTTAGTATTTATGTTTGTCTCTTGGAATTCCAAACCGGCCTTTGGAATTCCAAGATTTTCTTTTCCCCATGAGGTGGCCCTTTGGCTTCCTCTTTGGCTTTTCATATTTTGCATTTTGCCCCATGGAATTCCGGTCTGCCACTGGTTTTCCCGTGCCTAGGCTTTTTATCGAGGCCATGGCCCCTTGGCTTCCGCGCGGCCTCCTTGGCTCCCGCAGTGGCTGTTTCGGTTCCTGGTTTGGGGCTGAATTCCGTGAGCAAGGGGGGGGGGGAGAATTTAGGTGTTTTAATGCTTGTTATGTTTAGGTTATTGTGTTAATTAATATGTCTTTTGGTCTTCCCCTTTCATACCTATATATATGGGGGGTATTGTAATGTTTTAAGAAGTAGTGAATGAAATTTGATTTTTGGAAAAAAAAATCTGTTAACCTGCGGGTTGCTTGGAAATCCTGCGGGCTCTTTCCACCCTTCTTTCTCATCCCCTCCGGAAATCCTGCGGGCTCTTTCCAACCTTTCTTCTCGGGCCTCTAATCTCTTTCGTCTCTCCGCAAGTGCCACTCCATCTGTATCTTTCTTCTCCAAGTGCAGCAACTTTAGGGTGTCGTCTTTAATTTTAAGTTTGTAATTTGTCGTCATTGTAATTTCTTCTTTTTTAGTTTTATGTAAGAGTTTGTTCTTTCCTACTTTTCGTCCTTAGTCATTTTCGTCGGTAGAAGTCCGTCGTGTCTTTTGTGATCAAGAGATATTGGGTCCCCTATATTTTTTGGTCGCATCACTATTTCTCGGGAGGAGTTGAGTAGTAGGTATGAAAGGATGGGTATTAATTTTGCAAGACGATGGGCCGATTTTGAGCGTAGGGGTGTGTATGGGGATAGAAGGAGAGATGATTTTGAAGAGGGGTTTGGGTTCGAGTGCAGAAAGGATGATGGAGACACATGGGGAGGACCACCCCTTCGTGGAATGGGAAGTTATGGAGGATTCAGGGGAAACGAAGGCGATCCGAGAGTATGGAAGTTAAAGATGCCCAGCTTCAATAGATAAGATGTACATTGGTGGATCTACAAGGTGGAGAGGTACTTCGTCATCAACGAACTGACATAGGAGAGGCTGATAGCATATGGCCTATGTTTTGAGAGGAAGGCATTGGCTTGGTATTAATGGAGAGACGTGACCATATGGAGCTAGAGGGAGTTCAATGACTATTTGTTGGAACGGTTTCAAACCAGCAGGGGAGGGGACTTCTATGAGCAGTTTTTCTTCCTGACGCGGGAAGGCTTAGTGGTAGAGTACCATGAGAGGTTTGAGTACCTTGCTAGCCGACTGAATCAGCTTTCTGAGACTATACTATAGGGGAACTTCATGAAGGGGCTCGAACTAGAGATTTGGGTGACAGTTATAAGAGAGGCTATGTAGTTGATATAGTTGGTAGAGGAATAAAAGAACCTAGAGAGGGATGCTAGAGGCAGCTGTTCAAGGTCCGTACATGATGACTACCACTTTCTTAACACCAAAGGGGTCAACATTGGGTAGCCAGCGAGAAACTTCAAAGGAGAAGCCTGTAGAGGGGGGGGGGGGATCGAGGGAAATTTCGTGAAGCTCACTAAGGAGCTGTAATATAAGAGGGCTAAGGGATTGTGTTTTAGATGTGATGAGAGATATACACCAGGACACAAGTGTAAGAACTGAACTCTTCAGGTTCTCACCGTTTGCAATGATGAGGAAGCTCAGGAGGGAAAGTGGGAGTTAGGCAGTGGTAGATGAGAAGGAAGAGTTGCATATAAACATGGCGGAAGTCTCCTTAAACTCAGTGGTGGGATTCACTCCAAATCACACAATGAAAGTGAAAGGAGAAATAGTAGATAGGGAGGTGGTAGCATTGATAGATAGTGGGGGGACCCACAATTTTATCTCCAACTAGGTTTTAAACTATTTGGGGTTGAAATTGGTGGACACTAGGTGTTATGGAGTGATGATGGGCACTGGAAATGTGGAGACGGGTAGAGGAGTGTGTAGGGTTGGTTCTGACCATACAAGGGGTCCATATGAGAGAAGACTTCCTCCCATTGGAGTTGGGGAGTGATGTCATCTTGGGGATGAAATTGCTACAAACCTTGAGGGAGACCAAGATTAATTAGGGAGCACTGACGTTGAAATTGGTGGAGGGAAGTAGGGTGATGATTATAGGTGATGCGGAATTATCCAAAGCCATGGTGTCACTCAAAACTATATTGAGGACCATACAAGAGGAGGGAGGAGAATTTCTAATAGAATCCAGAGCTTATAAGTGATCAGATTAGAAGAGGTGGGGGCATACCTCCTTCAGTACAACCACTTATACAACAATTCAGTGAGGTCATCCAGCCACCTCAAGGATTGCCACCACCAAGGGAGCAGGAGTACGCCATCACTTTGAGGGAGGGAGTGTCATCGATTAGTGTTCGGTCATACCGCTTTCCTCAAATTCAAAAGGATGAGATTGAGAAGTTGATCATAGATATTTTAGAGGCAGAAATCATCAAACTAAGTGTGAGCCTTTTTTCTTGCACATTTTTAGTGGTTAAAAAGATGGATGGGAGCTGGAGATTTTGTGTTGACTGCCGGGTCTTAAACAAGGAGACTATACGTTACAAGTTCCCATTCTGGTTATAGATGAGCTGCTGGATGAGCTGTGCGGAGCAATGATGTTTACAAAGCTGGGCCTGAAGTCTGGTTACCATTAGATCAGGATTCAAGAGGAGGATATTCTAAAGACCGCATTCAAGACTCATAAGGGATGCTACGAGTTTCTGGTAATTCATTTTTACCTAAAATTTCAGTCCATCATGAACAAGGTATTTCGACCATATCTCAGGAGGTTCGTATTTTTTTTTGCTTTGATGACATCTTGGTGTACAACAGATTAGATGACAAGCATTAGGAGCACTTGAGGGTGGTCTTAGGAGTGTTACAGTATCACCAGCTGAGGGGCAATCTAAAGAAGTGTTATTTTGTACAAGCCAGTGTGGAGTACTTGGGGTACGTGGAATCTCAAGAGGGGGTGGCCACTGATCAAGCCAAGATTGAGGCAATACTGAAGTGGCCTCTATCTAGAATCTAAGGAAGCTGAGAGGTTTCTTAGGATTGACGGGATATTACAGGAGATTTATAAGAGGATAGTACCATAGCCAGGGGTGGAGCCATGATTTTTTTTGGGGGGGGGAACAAATTATTAAATAAAAAAACTCAACCTTTTTCAATCGGGCTTAGGACCAACATTGACAATTTTAATTTTTTTTAAATTGTCATTAGAAAAATATATAATATATGATAAGAAACTTTCCAATCTTTTAAAGAATTTTAGATGACTCTAAATTATTAAAACAACGACACTCTGCTAATCAGAAGTATATTCAAACAACTCAATAAGTTAAATAAAGAATAAATATTTAGTTTGTATTAATATTAGTAAATAATATTTTTTTTTTTCAAATGAAATTTATAGTTAATGAAAGAAAAATTAATTAATAAGCAGTGAAAAGTGAAAGACGAAGCAATTATAAAGTATAATCTTACTTAGAGACTAATCTTGAAACCATCACATAAACAATTTCTAATTAGTTTTAAAACTTATTTGAGTCAAATCTCTTGATTTCTAATTTTAGGATTTTATTTTCTCGATTTCCTCGGACTCCATTAAATTTTTATCATGCAAATATAAAATATAATTTTTTGGCTTCTTACTTTGTATTATAAAAAATCTATTTATTTACCGCTTTTTTTCATTCAGATTATCAGATATGAGGTGGGGTCATGGAGAGATAGGCTGAGAGAGAGAGAGAAAGAGAGGTCAAAATATGTGCCTGAATGAAGCACGAGACTCTTCATGACTGGTAGCCGTCTTTGACAATAGCGTCCATATCTTCAGCACGTCTCCCCATAATAATTTCTCATCAGAGGCCAGACATGAGGAAGGATTTGTTTTTTAGAAAAAGATTCAAAATTTACACGAAGCCATCTCCTTCTTGTCGCGTGCGTGAAACAGTGAAAAACAAAGTGCGGAATGACAGAAGGGATAAAAAAAAAAAAATTAGGCTGTAAACCAAATTAGAAAAGAGGCGAATTTTATTCGATAATTAAGGATTATCATAACTAGTCTTAATTAGGTGGTGGTTAAGCAGCCAGTGGGGATCCGTGCCCCCAGAGCCCTCATGCTAAATCCGTCCCTAACCATAGCCTGTTAATTGATAGAGCAGCTGAAGAATGATAGTTTCTTATGGGGAGAGGCGGCTATCCAAACCTTTGAGAGATTAAAGAAGGCCATGACCATGGTACTGGTTTTGGCCCTACCAAATTTCGTCCAGATTTTTGTGGTAGAGATTGACACGTCGTGGTATGGATTGGGGGTAGTGCTCATGCAAAACCACATGCCCATAGCTTACTTCAACCAGGTATTGACAGCCAAAGCAAGATTGAAGTCCGTCGATGAGAGGGAGTTGATGACAATAGTGTTGGCCATTCAGAAGTGGCGACCTTACTTATTGGGTTGACATTTTATCATTAGGACAGATCAGAGAAGCTTGAAGTACCTGCTAGAGTAGAGGATGGTTACTGAGGAACATCAAAGGTGGCTTTCAAAGCTACTGGGCTATGATTTTGAAATATAACATAGGCCAGGGTTGGAGAACAAGGCGGCAGATGCCTTGTCCAGATGTGTGGGAGAGCTCTAGGAGTTAGCTATGTCGATGCCACTGATGCTGGATTGTGGGGCTATTAAAGCTGAGAGTGTGCAGGATTAGGAGCTGAAGATGATAAGAATTGATCTATTGAAGGATGAGAATAGCCACCATGGCTATTCCCTAGAGGGTGAGAGATCGTTGTACCAAGGGATGTTTGTGTTGCCTTAGACGTCAGTCCATATTCCACATATGCTGCAGGAGTTTCATGGGAGCGCAGTGGGGGGTCATTTTGGTGAGCAGAAGACATACATGAGATTGGCGGCAAAGCTGTATTGGAAAGGGACTTTAAAGATGTGAAAGAGATAGTGGCAAGATGTGAGATATGCCACCAGAACAAGTACATGATCATGGCTCCGTGGGGGTTACTTCAACCCCTTGCTCTACCAGATAGGGTGTGGGAGGAAGTCAACCATGGACTTTATAGATGGGTTATCCCGATCTGAGGGGCTTACAATAATTTTGGTGGTAGTTGACAGGTTGAGTAAGTATGCCCACTTTATTCCCCTACGATATCCCTACACGATAATGACAGTTGCAGCAGCATTCATCTGGGAGGTGGTCAGATTGCATGGTATACCAGAGTCTATAGTGTTTGATTATGATAAGGTGTTCCTCAATTACTTTTGGAGGGAGTTGTTTAGACTGCAGTGAACAATGTTGAAGAGGAGGATCGCTTACTACCCTCAGATAGATGGACAGACGAAGGTGGTTAATAAAAGCTTAGAGACTTACCTACGATATTTCGCTTCAGAGACACCTCGGATGTGGGCCAAGTGGCTATCATGGGCAGAGTACTAATACAATACTTCATATCACTCGACGTTCCAGATGATTCCCTTTAAAGTATTGTATGGAAGGAATCCATTCTCACCAAGGTGCATTTTGGGCAGAATAGCACACTAGTTTCTTCTATGGAATAATGATGCAACCTAAGTTTCTAAATATTTGATAGAGAACACTTATGAAAGCAGTTAGAAAATTTCTTCTTTTCAGTAAAGCAAGAAACATTCTAAAAATAGAAACAAGTTCTATAAAATAGCTTATAAAATCCGTAAACATAAAGAAACAACAACAAGGCTATCCTCGGAACAAATGACAAGCGGTCACCTCACATGCAAAGCTCGAAATATAAAGGATAGGTCCTCAAAGGATGAATCTAACCTGGAACCCACCATTGAAATGGTTCGGCACAATTCCACAAACCTCCAGTAAATAATAACCAATACGTGGCAGCAAACACTACCAAACTCACAAGAGAAGAAGGATACAAATGGGGCGGGAACTGTGGATAGAGAAGAAGATGGTAGAAGACCAAGATGAAGTAATAGAGAGGAAAGGGAAAGGAGGCTAGCTCGCAAGCTAAAAAACCCGCAGGTTTGTATGCAAATTCTTTACCAAAAATTGCCTCTAACTGCAGGAAAACAACCACTATATTATATGGGGGGAAAAGGTAAAAAGCATTTAATACAAGGTAATTAAAGCACCACCCAAATAGCCACTAGAATTCCCTTAAAAACCACAACAAATAGGGACCAAAGGGATAGCAGCTATGGGTAAAACGAGGCATTAATACAGTAGTTAATGGGCACAAAAATTGAAGGGACAGTAGCTAGTGGGAAAACGAGGCATTAATACAACAACTATTGGGCACAAAAATCGAAGGGTAGCTGCCCAAACTGAAGGGATAACTGCCAAAGGGAAAAAATCGAGGAAAACAAGGCCCACGAGGGGATAAACCAGCAACCCACCAAGGGAAAAGCAAAAGAAACAAGGTGAAGGATAGGGAGAGACATTCCTAAGAGCACCAACCTAGCAAGATCATTGGTTGACTTCCATCATAGGGTAACAAAAAAAAAAATATAGTCCAAAACATAGAAAAATAAAAAACATAAAATGATATTCCTTGATTGCATCAAATAATACTTAGAGGAGTGGGCTAGGGTGTTAGAGGAATTGAAAAGTAATATGCTGAGGGCTTAGTAGATCATGAAGAAGCAGTCATATGGACATAGGAAGGACATCTAATTTGAGGGGGGAGAGAGGGTTTCTTAAATCTTTGTTCTTATAGACAGAGGACTGTAGCTAACAAGAGGAATGAAAAGCTGGCACCAAGGTACTTTAATCCTTAAGAGATATTGGAGAGGATCAAAGCTGTGGCTTACCAATTGAAGTTACCCCCGACCGTTACCATACACCCGGTGTTCCACGTCTCTCAATTGAGAAGAGCTATTGGGGAGCATGCAGCTAGTTCAGAGTTACCGACGACCCTAACGGAGGATCTAGAGGTGGTGTTAGAACCACTAGAGTTGAAATGGGTGTGACAGAGAGGAGGGATCAATGAAGTGCTGATCAAATGGAAGCACTTACCCGTACGAGAGGGTGAAACATCATTTTCCATCCTTCCACCTTGAGGATAAGGTGGGTCTTTGGGAGGGAGGTATTATTGGACCGGTCATTGGAACGCCCAGTCCACACATGACCAACCCAAATATACTGAAGGCGGAAAAGAGGTTCCACGCTCGTTGTTGCCGCGCCCCCCTCTACATCCGTTTCAAACTAAGCTTTTAATGTGTTTTGAGAGGGAAATTTCGAAGGGATGCCTGTTTTGTGATTTTCTTTTGAATTTTATGCTTTAAGGGGGAAAATTCATGAGGGTTATGGCATCGCTTGCTTTGTTGAAATTAGAGTTATCATATGGTGTTTGGGCTCTAGCCGGTGGCTAGAGATTTGGGAGTGTCAGATCCTCCTCGCCAATTGATGATCCTATTGTATCTTGCTTTTCTTTGCATTTCTTTTCAATAAAAGTTGTTTTGTGAGCATCCTTTTCCCAATTTCTTGATTTTGTATGCTGATTTTTCAATAAAGTGCATCTATTTCCTATTAGATATCCTAGGGCTTGGTGTTCATAATGCAAAAAAATAATGCCATGACTGAAACTCAAATAATAAGATTAAGAATATGCGATTTAAAGACGATCGATTAACCAGTCACCTGCTCTCTTTGGTTTCAAACAAAAATTATGGAGAATTTGCCTTAATTGACTGTTGAAATAGAAATTTGCCACAAAAAAAAAAAAAAAACTTGAAACTACTATTCTATTAGCATTCAAATTTCATCAAGAAATCCAGTTGAAGATGTTTTAACCAAAACAATCATACTGGAGAAACCAATATTGAATTATGTAGATGAAAGAAAACATGTTAAGTTCCTCCAATAAAGAAATCCAGACCTCTCACATTAGTACTAGGAGAAAATTTCCACCAAAAAGAAATAGTTACATTTGCACCACACTCAAAGAATTTAACATCCAACTAGAACTAAAACTTGGGAGGAAGAGGAAATTTTATTAAGCACTCAATTGACAAATTACATGCCTCATATTTGTATTTAAGTAATCTTAGTTGGTAATATTGGATAAAAAAATCGTTGACATATCGACCAGAAGTTGTGTGGATGGGCACAGACAGATGCCATGAATAATAAGTGTACATGGATAAGCATGGGACAGCAATAAAATGAGAAACACATGGACAGGCGCTGGTCAAATAACAATGAACAGAAGGTCGCACAATTTATCTAATTCCGCCGGAACAACACATAACTTAGTTTTCCCATCCATCGGAGTTCCCGCATTGCTACATTATTGAACTGCGCAAATAAAATCAGCAGATCAGCCCAATTGAAACACCAACATAGATCATAAAACCTGCAAATGTTTAAAACTCATCTTTTGAATATAAAACCAGCAGCAGCCGACTCGAACCAGACCAGGGGAAAAAATAAAGGTTATTACAATAGAGTAAACTACGAGTTCTCTATATGGATGATAATTATAGGCATGTTTATACATTAAAATTGAATTGAAATACAAATTGCATATCCTAAACAAAAGCATTCATGTTGAGTTTCTCTCAAGGATTAGAGAATGTAGAAGGCAGCGTTCCTGATTTTGCAAGTTTAAGGCTTCGTTTGGGATGGCTTTCTTACTGCTTCTTAAAGCGACTTTTTAGTACAAATTTTTTTAATTTTTTACTAGAAAGCCATTTTAAGAAGCAGGAATAAAGCCGTCCCAATCAAAGCCTAATTCCTCCTTTTGTTGTGATTTAATTTAATAATTTGGAAATTCAGGCAAATTTTCATCTGTTGCCATATTAAGGACTAGCATTTACAGAGGAATACACTTGTATTGCTGTCGTTGGTTGCAGTTATTTAGAATATGCATCCTATCTCCAAAGCAGTTGCTAATGAACTTAGGTTTTCACGATGATATGTTGGCTAAATGATTGCTTTTCTATTTATTTGATTATTGTATAGTATCTTAAAAGTTTTATTTTATTATTATTATTATTATTATTATTATTATTATTATTATTATTATTATTTTCTATTAAATTTAACGTCTTGTAGAGATGCTTTGCTCGGGATTCTGTAAATAAGATCATCATCTATTCAAAATTTAAGTTTGCTATGGTTCAAGTAGTGATGGTTTGTGTCATTCTTATTTACATGATACTTCCGGTTAATTGTTCCACTGGCATCCTTAATTTCAGGTGTTTCCATTCCTTGGATTTTCCTCGGCGATGTTTTTGTTTTACTCTGCTGTTCCAGTCTTACTTAAGGTACCGTTAACATTTTCTATTGTTCTCGCTGCTCTTCATTTTTTTTTTTCATAATTACTTCTTTTGTCATTGGAAATTATCATCTTTTTACTTTTTATGAAGAGCATTTCTAGTTTCAAGTGATCAATCTAATTATGCGATGTAAATGTTGGAGAAATTCAATTCATTGCACTTATTTGTAATCGAGATTGGATCAGTTATATCAGAGGCTATTCAATGGGTGCATGCAAAACTAGTTTGTCTAGTTTTTTTCTGAAATATTGACTCCATTATATATATATATATATATATATATATATAAAGAGATAGCTACATGTTTGTCATGTTTTGTATGCATACTTGTTTTATATTTTTTTTGTCGGGATCCATTGATATCTAACAATTCGTGTGCAAGTTTATTCTTACCCCAGGTTGAGGTTCATGCGTGGGTTGGATTCCCCTTGTGATATTCACACACTACTTGATTTCAAGGGTACTATAACATCTATGATTGAATCTTTGTTTTGAATTAGAACTCTATAACACTTGGCTATTTAGTCACTCCTCTGGTATGTTTTGCTTTTTGAAGACATGCACTTGGTTAGGATTTTGTTTTAAGCCAAGGTGTAGGGGTGACAAAATGAGTTTTCGGGTCGAATTTGGGTCAAACTTGAAACTTACCCACCTTCAATTGATTCGATCCGAACCTGACTCGATTATACAAACGGGTTAGAAATTCAAATTAGCGGGTTGACCCAGACCCAACCCGACTTTTCAAATGGATCAAAAATTGAAACCCAAATTTGACCTGTTTGTTAAATTGGTCTACCCGAACCCAGATATTCCGTATCGTGTTTGGGTCAGGTTATCGGATCAGGTCAATAATTGACACCCTTATCAAGGTGTCAAGTACTAGAACTAAGCCATAATCTTCATACCTAACTTGGGGACCATATGATATGTGGTGGATCTCAATGAGAGCAATTGTAGAGTAGATTGGATGATAGAAAAGTGGTGTAAATGCAAGCTATATAAATGAAATTTCCTTTTAAAAAGGGAATTTTGCCTATGCACCGTAGCAAAGTTAGGAGAATGATCCTTCAACTTTGCTTTGTTTGGCAATAGCAAAAATGGCAATTTTTGAATTTAACAGAAAAAAAAACTAAGAATTTATATGCCGAAACTCACTGGCCCTAACAAAAGGCCACTTCATTCTCATTTTCGTAACCCCTCCAGTCAAACAAAGCTTTCACCCCTCCCTCTCTCGGAACGAACCCCGCTTAACTTTTGTCTCATGCGAACTTAGCAGCCTAACTTTAACCAACTTCTCTTCTCCTCTCCACACACCTTCCCGGCAAATGTCTTCTCCCCAAGCCCAATCCTTGCTGGTTGTCCGTTCTTTTGGTTAGCACAGCCTAGTCGAACTCCTCACACTCGATGTCTCCTTTTCACGCACTAGTAGCCACCTCACACAGCCTTGATTGCTCCTTTCTCTTGCTCTTTCATTAGCACGCTAGAGCCGTGATGTAAAGCCATCGACCAACCACCCCGATTTCTTCTCTTCATCTCAAAACCCCTAGTCTCCGACTCCCAATCTCCTTCTTGCTCACACAAACTCCAGCATTGCTCCCTATCCTATTCGACTTCCTATGTCAGGGGGCTCCTCGAAGAACGCTAGCATGCTGAAATCTCCTTTCTATCTTTTTATCTTTCTCAACACATTCTTTCACCTATTTCTCTATAAGTCTCTCACTCTCTCTAATTGTTTCTTTCTCTCTCTTCGAATATATATATATATATATATATATATATATATATATATAGTGTTTTTTTCCTTATCAAAACATCTTAAAGTTGTCATTTTGCTAGCTACTTTGACACCTTCTTCAAGTGTTCAGGTATAGAATACAACAACCCATAAACTTCTGAAATCTCTTTGACAATGCATTTGGCTCGACGAGTGAAACTTATGCTTGCTTTTTTTAGTGTGGTGGTGGAAATTCATCACCGTCGTTTGTGACACCGAGTGAACTCGTAGAACTCTGTTTACTGTCAGTTTGATATGATGAGCGAAAACTATGCAGACTTTTTTGGTATGGCAGGGGAAACTCACAACTCAGCTGATAGGCCCCCCCCCTAATGTTTTTTCTCAGTGTGGCAGTGCAATTCATATTTGTTGCAAAACCCTCTCATATAGGTACCCCAATTATGTCTTTCTTAGTATGGCGAGATTTGAAAATTTCGGTTGTGATGTTTTAGGACACTGATTGTGCACGCCTTTCTTGATATGGTGGGCAGACTCAGATTCTTCACAAACTGTGCTGGGGAGAAACCAGAAGGTTCTCAAAATTTTCAGTGAAAAAGTGGCTTAAAATGAACTAAATGAAAATGATTGAGAACATAAATGCACTATTAAGATAAAATCAAAACTAAAATAATTGTGCTAAAATTATAAAAATGAGAATAATTGGACATGAATGAAAACAAGCTATGGTACATTAATGAACTATAGATGAACTTACAGGGAACATATGAAAAACTCGAAAACTTGAAAAAAATTTGAGCAGAACTTCACTGCTACCCACTAACTCTCATGAACCCAAACTTGAATCAATTTAGAATGTTTGAAATGAGCTAGCTTCTCTCTCATATTTATAGATACAAAGGTGAACCCCTAATGAGACCCATGGCATTAAAAAAAATTATTTTAAAACTCTAAGAAAAGTGATATGGAAAATATGTCGATATTTCAACTTATCTTAAATTCACTTTCTTGGCCATCCGATCTGTAATATTTTCATACAAGTGGATAGAAGGCATTATTAAAAACTCGAAATGAAAAGTTTGCAAGCATCTTAATAACAAATTTTTTGTGCAAACATTAAAATGGGGATTACTTTAAGACTTACATGTATTTATGAGGTGATCTATAATTTAGATATTACTCCTCAAAATTTGTGCAAGTATCATATGGATGCATCAAAAGTGTGCAAGTGCATAATGCAAATTGCACAAAAATATAAAAAATATCTCAAAAAGCAAGCGCAATATATCAAGTTGTCGAAATAAAATTTACTTGCATGTATTCCGACTAACATATTAAAAATTTAAGCATAAACTGAGGATGTTGCACGGCCTTAAACAAGCTAAACTAAAATTCTCTCATTTTGAAAAGTGCGCAACTACTCTATTTAGTTTGTAACTTCAGTTTCAAAATAAAAAAAAAAAACAGCCACACATGCTCCGACTAGATACATCGAAAGTTTTAATTTAATGTTCAAGAATTTTGTGTGGGTTAAAATAAAGAATGAATTAAGTGTGTCATATGTCATCATAATAAAAGCATGCAAGTGCAAAAGGCTTGCAAATCTATCGTGTAAATGCACCAAAAAATATGTGCGTCCTCTAAGTTACGTTCGAGTCTTTAAAACTTAAATTTGCTTGCTTGTATTCCAACAAGTATATGCTAAAAGCTCAAACTTGTTATCTAAGAATGTTGCGGGGGAAAGAAATAAAATGAACTCATATTAGGTTCAATCCCTTGCAAGCAAATTAGAAGAATTGACAAGATAAAAAATAATAAATAAAAATATTCAAATACCCCAAAGTTGATCATGATGATAAGAAAATCTCAATATCTTTCAAAATACTCTCAAATTATAAAGTTAATATGTTGGGTTTAAAATTTGGTAAAAATAAAAATTCAGTATGTGCAAAATCCAAAATATTCAAGTGAAAGTAATCTCCTAAACTTTAAAGCAAAATTCATCCACTATCTACTACCATTTATCAAGTGTGACAAATTTGAGGATAATCTCATCCCATAAAGAACCAATATCATGTCAAGCTGGGCTTATTCTTAAAAAATTTTCTTGCTAGTAAAGATGTGACATATTTTTAACTAGTGTTTTTGCTGCCAAATGACTCCACATTTAAACGGTTTTGATTGGGGCTCTCTGACTGGATGATTTTGTTGTAAAATAGTACCATTAAATTATGATCATAACTAAAACCTATAAGTTCCCAATAGCTAAAATGTTTTAGTAATGAATCATTTGGTGCATTTGATATGACATTAAGTCCTCTATTAGCTAAGGTTGACTTAAATATTTTCCCTTAGATAAATATTCATCTCAAATTTATAAAGATCCTTTGGACGAAGTAATTCATGACTGCTGAAAAAGTTCCTTCAATCAGGTTGTGTCAACTATCTTGTCTTATCAAGTAGATCATGGTCCTTAATAATCCTAGATGATGGAACTATGAGATCTTGATCAAGTTCGTCATTATTCACCCCACAATTTGCTTAAGTTTTAAGTGGTAAATTTTCAACTCTATACCAATGCTTCTATACATTAAGCACTTAGTTTCTAATGACTAGCCTTAATAAAAAATTCTCTCAAGTAATTGAGAAAAGTAATTAATCATAGGCACTTATACTTATGGGAAACCTGAAATTAGATCACAAAGCCCTCATAAAATGAGGTTGAAATATTTGTGTTGAATCTTACTTCAAAATAATCTGCCTTCTAAAATTTGATCCGGGGTATCAAAACTCTCTCAGCATTGCTAGTGTGAATTTTCGAAGCCGGCACATCATTCTTCTTGCATCTTCTTGCTTTGATGTCGATCACATCATTTGAAATGACGTTATATTTGAAAAATGTACTGAAGCACAAACTCTTTGATTGGATAGAAATATAAGCTTCCTCAGCTGACTTATGAACGAAAACAGAAGTATTGCAAAAGCTTGCAGCTGATCTCTTCATGTATTGCATTGTTTTTAGCTATCTATAGGACAGTTTTGGTGCCTCAGGGAGAGTTGATGCAGCATCGTCTGTGTTGGCTGGCTAGTTAACTAAATTAGTTCACAGAAGTCTAGTTTCTCAAAAGACAATCATAAATCATAACAAACTATGAAGGAGCTAAATCTGATCATTTTTTATGATTTTTTAGATCCTTATTAATTTAGACAATCACATGCAACCAAATTGGTGCCAAATAAAAAAAAATGAAGTAGAGAGAAATAAAAGCGATTGTGTTTTATCTTTCTGCCAGAACACGGCAAGAGCATTTTTTTTTGTCTACTTAGATGTAATGTTGCTTATGGAAAATACATTTTTTGTTTTTCGTTGCATAGGCTACTGCAAAAAATTTCACATTAGTATAAAAATAAAAATATGGAACTAATTTATGAGTCACGTTTGATTTGGATCATCTTCTCTTTCTTTTATCTTGCAGATAAGTGGCTCTGCCATGCTAAACCTTTCTCTGCTCACTTCAGATATGTGGGCAGTTCTCATACGCATCTTTGCTTATCATGAAAAGGTTCTCAACCACGACTACTTAGAATTACATATTCCCATGTCGAACCAAATGGTATAAGCAAAATATTAGCTTTTCATTTCTTTTGCAGGTTGATTGGATGTATTTTATAGCATTTTTTGCAGTTACTATTGGACTTATCATATACTCATGGTAAACTTCTTCCAACTTTTAAGGTTTTGTTTGGAACGGCTTTCTTACTGCTTAAAGCAGCCTTCTAGTACAAAATTTTTAATTTTTATACTAAAAAACTGCTTTAAGAAGCATTAAGAAAGTCGTCCCAAACAAGACCTAAGTAATAAACCCTATTGTAAGAACAAATCATTAACCAATATATATGAATACAGGGGCTCAGAAGAAGAGGAAAAAACATCCGAGACAGCAAATGTGGATCATGAAGAAGCCAAATGTAGGGATGAAGAGTCTGCAAATGGTGATTTGGTTCCTGGTCCGTCGGCATCTGGAAGCCAAGGATTTGGAGATGGTAAACATTAACATTCCTCTACTTCTGCTGCTAAACCTAAATAGGTTCTTTGCAGCCAAATGGGCTGCCATGAAGGATGAGGACGTTCTTGATAATAAAATTCTATTTTTGTAGTAGGGAAGGTTCCTTACTACTCTCTTATCAGGAATGAGGATGACTCAAACAACTGAATTATGTTGCCAGGAGGTGAGGTTACGAGCAGTTTTGAGTGAATTATTCATGTCTGGTTGTTTTTCTTTTTTGTGACATTTCATTTCAATTCACAATTTTCTGATTTTTAATAGGAATTGAAAATTTATCAACATCTGTAACAATATGTTCTTCAGATATTTTCTATATAGATTTGTTGTTGCTTTACTGGTTGAATCAGGCTTCCTTTATTGGGTAATTAGAGGGATTATTGCAGAACTTTAAGAGACAATGATTGCAACACCTTGGAGAATTTGGATGAAAGGTTGCTTTATTTTTATAAGTTGCAATATCCTGTCACTCTGCACAAGCTGCCATTTATAGTGGCGAAGAAATCAAAACCTGGTAATTTAAGTGCATATTCTATTTTTATGAAAATTGGTTTATCATTTTTGTGAGTTTTATCCTTATTTTAAGAAATATAATTTCCATTTTATAATCTATGCTCAATTACTCCCATAAAATTTTAATGTATGATATATTAAATTAATTTTTGTATAATTCATACTCTTATGCATCATCTTTATGCATCATCTTTATTCTTTTAAATAAGAATCAAAACACTTATTTTTCATATATTTGATCTCTTTTTTATCTTTAAAACAATATTAAAAAGGTTAGTAAATTTTTTTTTAATTTTTTGAGCATTTTCACACTTTTATTGAAATATCATCATATGCAATTATTTTTACACATTTCATTTTCTTTAAAATAAAGTAATTATACACTCAAATTCATTTGCTCAGCTATCAAATTGATGGAGGCTGAAATAAAGGGGAATTCCAATAGAATTTTAATGGAAAGACCATCAGGTCCTCTATGAGGAAAGTCCTTCAAGTTTTTTCCTATCACATTGCAAATAAAATATATAATTTAATATCAATCATGATTTAAAATTACATGATTAGAAGTCTGTTCTAAGGCTTTAAAATGCAATTAACAACTTTAAAAAAATGCAAGTAAAATAAAAGGCAATAAGACTTCTATCACATGAGAAGCATATAAAGTATTAAGGTATGTTTGGATTGCTGTAGCGTTTTATAAAGTTGGTTGTGAAATTATTGTGGAAAAAATAACGTAACTATTATGGTTGCCAAAAAAATAACTTTCCATCATAAAAATTTCTATAAAAATAGTCAGAAAATTGTAAAAAAATAATAGCAAAATAAAATTGTGGTTGTTATCTGAAAAGCAACGAAACCTTAATTATTAAGCAGATTAACAAGTTAGATTATTTAGGATCAATAAATTTATATAAACTAAATCAATAAAATAATATTAGAATTGATATATCATCAAATAATCTTTATGACCGGGCACGAATCTCCAAGAAATCTGAATGGGAAACTTCTAAAATTAAATGCGGGACCATTTGAACTCTGATTTTAGCAAACTAACAATCGAACTGAACTCCTCGAAAAGACGAAACGACACAAAATTCGATCCAATCCAAGCTCAAATGGGTCCAAATCGAGGACCCGAACCGTATATAGAAGGTTCAAACCATAAATTGAATAACCAAATCACATCCAAATGTGACATGCTTATAGTCGAATCGAGCGGCTCGACAAGACAAATCCAACAAGCCCAAGATCGACAGATTCTCAAATCATTAAGGCACTCAAATGCTTGATAAAAGGTTCAAGGTCTAAGGAGTTAATATCGGTCGTTCATTCAAAACACTCCCAACATGCTCTTGATCTTGTCCCTATTTTCTGGTCACGTCACTCCCAAAAAACTAAAAATAGTCCTCACATTCTTCATTGAGGGGGAGGAAAGGGAGGAAGCAGGGAAGAAAGAAAAGGAAGATAAATCATAGTTCTCTTGCAACTAGACACCTTGACCACCGTCCGGCCACTAACCATCACTAGACTTCCGCCTGACCATTGATTGTCATCGAACTTTTTCTGGCTACCAAATGATGCTGGATTTATGCATCGGGCTTCCAACTATCCATCAACAGTCGTCGGATTTTCGTCCGGCCACCAATTGTCGTCGCACTTATACTCGGCTATCGATTGTCATCAGACTTTCGCCTGACCAACAATTGTCATCGAATTTACATCAGTCTATCATTTTTCATCGGATTTCCTCTTGACCACCATCATTCGATTACAGTCCTTCTGATTATCGTCACATGATTAAGGTCTTTCTGACCTCCGTCGCCAGACAATAATTTTTTTTACCACCATCACCTACCGACTAAGGTCCTTCCAACCTTTGTCACCTAACAATGGTCTTTTTTACCATCATCGCTCACCGATTATGGATCTTTTGACCTCCATCACCCAATTATGATCTTTCTGCCAACTTTCACCCGACTAAGATTTTTCCGACCTTCATCTCATGACTTCGGTCCTTCCGACCACCTTCACTCGACTACTGTCTTTTTGACCTTAATTCATCTCCTGCCAACAACGGTCTCTCTAATCTTCATCACCCAGCTACGGTCCTTCCAACCACCTTCTCCCGACTACGATCCTTCCGACCTACATCACTCACAGACTATGGTCTTGCCGACCAAACGAACATATCAACATTGATTTTTTCAACTCCCACCATGTAATATACTCTAGATAATGTATGTTTGCTACATCGAGCCAAGGCCCCCCCAAGGAAGGGCATCATTTATAATCAAATGCAAATATTAGTTGATTCATTTAAACTGGGCAAGTCCCTCTGGTTTCCCCCTTTTAAGGGTTTTCACATAAAAACTCTAGTGTGTCTCTTATGAACGCTACACCCCAACTGTTTATCTATTTGTGTGCTGGATCTTCGTTTAATGCTAGGACGTTAATCTTTATATTTCTCTACTAATGTGAATATTCTAGTCCAAAAAAGAATATTTCATTTAATATGTAAAATATTATAGTCATTCATTTAGATGATTAATCATAATAACTATATATCAATATTTCTAATGTTATGAGTTTTATCAATATAAGGAATCATGTCAGTAATGAGATATTATAATATTTATTTTTATTAAAATTTCAAAAATAAATAAATAATCAAAATAAAAACTGAATTCCTGATATATTTATGCTGAATTGCATCACTAAAAAAAAAGACTTTCGCAATGTTTTAGAAGGGCCTTGGCAGCAGTTCTAACTGTCATAAAAAATATTCCAACAGTTTATCAACTGCTGTGGAAATAACTCATTTTTCGTATTACGTTTATTTTCTTATGATTATGTAGTTCTGTTTTAAAATTTTGAAAATATTGATGTATATTTGAAAAGTAAATATATTTATGTTTGATATGTCACCAAAAATTATCTTGATCGGGCACGAATCTTGAGGCATTATCAAGTTGGAAACTTTGGAAATTAATTCGGAAGCCATCCAAACTCCAATTTCAGCAAACTTATAGTCAAACTGAGCATGTCAGAAAGGCGAGCCCAACGACACTAAATTCGACTCACTCCGAGCCCAAACGAGTCCAAATCAAAGACCCAAAGCGCAATCTGAAGGTTCAGAACATAATTTGAATTATCAAACGGTTTTCAAACGTGACATGCCTATATATAGTCGAATCGAACGGCTCGACGAGACGAATCCAATGAGCCCAAGATCATTGAATTCTGATATCATTAAGGCTTTCAAATGACCATTAAACGATCCATGATCAAGGGGATCAATATCGGCCGTCCATTCAAACACTCCCATTTTGGCATTGATCCTCTATATATTTACAAGCCATGTCACTATCAAAAAATTATAAATAGCCCCCACTCTTCTCATGAGAGGGGAGAAGAAGAAGGAAAGAAAGGGAGGAGTTTGGGAGCTCTCTTGCCGCCGACCACCGCCGAACTTCCTCAAGTTCGCCGACCACCACTGGAGTTCATCCCGACCACCGCCGGAGTTCCTCCCGACCATTGCCAGAGTTCCTCCCGACCATTGCCAGAGTTCTTCCCAACCACCGACGGACTTCTTCCATTTCGTCAACCGCCGCCGGACATCCACCAGTTTGCTGACCGCCGCCAGACTTTCGTTTGTCTGCCGACCGCCGTTTGACTTCCGCCAGTCTGTCAACCATCGCCGGACTTCTACTCGTTCGCCGATCATCACTGGAACTCTTCCTGACTGCATCCGGAGTTCTTTCCGATCACCGATGGACATCCGCCAATCCTCCCAATAACTGCCATCTGACAATGGTCATCCTGACCCCCATCGCCTGTCGACTACGATTCTTTCGACCTCTATCGTAATACAACAATCTTTCCAACTTCCGTCGCTCGCCGAATACATTCCCCGCTGACTACGGTCCTCCCGACCTTCGTCGCCAGCCGACTATAGTCCTCTTAGTACCTTCGTCGCCCTCCGACTACGGTCCTCGCGACCTTCGTTGCCCGCCGACTACGATCCTCCCGACCTTCGTCGCCATACAACGGTCCTTCTGACCTATATCGCTGGCCGACTATGGTCCTTCCGACCTTTGTCGCCATACAACGGTCCTTTTGACCTATATCGCTCGCCGACTATGATTCTTCCGACCCCCTTCACCCGCCGAATATGGTTCTTCTGATCTATATCACTCGTCGACTATGGTTTTGCTGCCTCAAATAAACATTTCAATATTGATTCATCCAACTCCCACCATGTAATATACTATGTATGATGCATATTTGCTACATCGAGTCAAGACCTTCCTCTTAAGGAAGAGCCTCATTTGTAATAGACTACAAACACTATTGGATTCATTCAAAATGGGCCAGGCCTCGTGGTTTTTCCCCCTTTTTAGGGGTTTTCACGTAAAAACTCTGGTGTCTCTTATAAATGCTACACCCTCTCTTTTCATTTGTTTTTGTGCTGGATATTCGTATAAAACTAAGACGTTAAACTATATATCTCTCTACCGCCGCGATTTTTTCAGGACGCAACAATGTTTTTAATTCCAATCAAGGATATAAATAAAATAGAAAAAAAATAAAGCGATATAAAACGTCCCTAAGTTTTAGCATTTTATAGAATTTATAATGGAAATGGACGTACGATAATCTTAAGTTGCACAAGATTTTAAAATATAATTTTATTTTATTTTTTGTGAAATATGTAATTTTGTAAAATAATTTTCTCTATCTAAAGTAACCATAATTGGTAATTAGTTGAATCACCAAATGCTGTAATTTATTTCGTTCACATCAAATGATTAATTAAAAAGAGAGAGAGAGAGAAGGACCAAATTGTAGAGATGTACACAAAATGCAAGAGATTAATATGCTTTAAAACAAAGCGAAAAAAAAAAAAGGCCTTCAAACATAATGTCCATAATATTATTTTCTCAACTGCATGAAACCAAGTTTTTCAGCACAGCTAAGACTTCAGAATGGCTCATGATAGTTTTAATTATGTAATTGGCATCAAGATTATTAAGACAGCCCTTTAAAGATGATAGGATTGTGATGGGAAGGTGGGGGAAATCAGAAATGTAGTAAAATTAGTGATGAGATGGAGACGGTGCAAGGTGGAAGTACAAAGTAGGAGATGATGATTACAATGGTGGAGATTTAAGGCCGCGTCTGGGAGGGGATTACGGTGTTGTTGAGGGAGTTTGTGATAGTACGTTGGAGGGGATGGTAATGGTGATGGTGATGAAGGTGGAGGAGAGTTGTAGTAGTATGGAGAAGGTGAAGATATGGGTGCTCGATTGGAGCTATAATAGTATGGAGGAGGGGGAGATGATGGAGAGTTATAATAATGTGGAGCTACGAGGAAGGGATGGAGATGGTGGAGGTGAGGAGCTATAGTGGTAGAGTGGTGATGGTGATGGAGGTGAAGGGGAGTTATTATAGGTTGGAAGAGGAGGTGATGGTAAAGGTGGCGGTGGAGATTTATAATGATCGAGGTGGTAGAGATGGAAAAGGTGGTGGTGGAGATTTATAGTGATAAGGAGCTAGAGGTGGCGGAGATGAATGTTGACGTGGCGGGGAGTTGTAGTCGTATGGTGGAGGAGGAAGAGATGTGGAGGGTGGTGGTGGAGATTTATAATAGTAAGGAGGCGGTGGAGAAGGGGATGGAGGTGGTGGTAAGCTATAGTGGTATGGAGGAGGAGGTGACGGTGAGGATGGGGATGGAGGGTTATAGTAATAAGGGGGTGACAAAAATAGAGATGGTGGAGGTGGAGATTTATAATAATAAGAATATGGGGGAGATGGGAATGATGGTGGAGGAGAGTTGTAGTATGAAGGAGGTGACGGGGGAGGCGGAGAGTTATAATAATAGGTTGGAGTTGGTGGTGGGGGAGAAATATAACTGTATGGAGAAGGTTTAGGTTTGTCACACTCCTCATAAGGAGTCTTTGGAGCAAATGCAAGAGACTTGGCCTTAAGCACAATGAGCTCATGTGATTTGAATATTACTTTGAGTGGGGAGTCCTTATTGAGGTCGGTGGGAAAATTGCACTTTGAGCCCTTTGGCGCAGCGTGTAGTTCGACCTTGCAAGCCTTTGCTCCATACTTCCAGTAAGGGAATCCTTTCACAGTAACGCTGTATTTTCCAAAGTTTTTGGTCTTCCCATAAGCAACATAAGTATTGTCTCCAGCCTCACAAGTCATCTTAACAACGGCATCTGCTCCCAAGAGTTGGAAAGATTACATGTTAATCATTAAGAAAAAGCCATAGGGTTATTTGAGAAATAATTTTTTACTCGCTCAAATCAATGAACTAATAGCCATGCAAATATATTGAAAATGTATAAATTTTGTAGAGGTAAAAGCCTTGCTCAAGATTAGGTATGTTGCAAGTGCATTTGATCTTTTTATTTAGGTTTCATTTGCTACAATTTTTGTTATTGTTTTTCTTTAGAAAGTAATAAGAAAACTGTCCAAAGAGTTTCGTTTGAGATGACTTTTGGTTGCTACTTAAAAACCGAACTTTTTATTTATTCGGAAAATTAATTTTCTTACCGAAATAAAGAGATCCTAATATTATTCAGAAAATTAAATTTTTTTTTTCATCTAATTGATTAATTCTAACAACAATTATATCATTCAATTAAAAGAAATCCTAATATTATTTTTTTATGAAGAGTCCTAATATTATTTTGTAAAGTTCTTTTTGTCATGTCAATATCTTTATTCTTATCTATAAACAACTCAATTGTATAAATTGATTTGAATCCAACTTGAAAAAATCTATTTTTGGGTTGAAATGTTGGTCAGATTTATTTTATGATTGGATTCAGGTTGATCAGGAAACTTGAAATTGACTTGATTATCATTCAAGTTCGGGTGAAACTGATTTAATTTGGGTTATACCGATTATTTTCTAGTTTAATAAGTTGTATTTTGGTTAAAACCATTATATTGATATAAAAAGTTGCACGATCTATATAATACACAAGTCAAATGAGTCGGGATTGAGTTAGATCGATCTGGATCGAGTCATATTTGGTTCAATCATTTTGACTTTTTCTCGGAGACCAACTAGAATGCCCCACGTTAGCGGTACCGAGCAATACCGAGCCGTGGTACTAGGCGCATGGGTGACGTAGAGCATTTTAGTTACTATCTGAATCATGTTCAACATCCGCACAAAATAATTAATCATTACCTTACTATGAAGAAAATATTTGCACAAATATACATAAATAATTGCTTCCTTAAAATATTAAAAAAAGGGTAATTTTCTAATTCCCTCCACCCGGAACAATTATTACGTCCTCTGACCGGACGTAGAGCTACATTCGGCCACCAATAACATGTCGCCACGTTCTCTTACTCTTTACCGCCCGGCCCAACGACTTGACCCGGAGCGGAACCCAGGAATGCTATGTTCGCGATTTTCTCGGTATTGCTCGGTATTTGCTCGGTATTTGCTAGGTATTGCTTTGCAAAAATGAGAAATACTGCTCTGTGACACCAATACCATGCAAATACCGAGTTGTACCGAGTTTTTTTACAACTCAGTACAATTGGGTACAACTCGGTACAACTCAGTATTTGCTCAGGATTTGCTTGGTATTGCTAGGGATTTGCTCGGTATTGCTAGGTATTTGCTCGGTATTGCTAGAAAAAACTCGGTATAACTCGGTACAACTCAGTATTTGCTCAAGATTTGCTCGGTATTGCTAGGGATTTGCTCGGTATTGCTAGGTATTTGCTCGGTATTGCTAGAAAAAACTAGGTACAACTCGGTATTTGCTCGCTATTGCTAGGTATTTGAAATATATCCAAAAGGTGATGGGATGTTGTTCGGCTCGTCAAGGATTTAAAAAAAACGCACGTGCGAGAACCCAAAAAACAGCGGGTCGGGTAGACGACTTTTCTTCATGCTATGTGGCGCTAAAACATTGGTGGCCGAACGTAGAGGAGCGTACGTTCACCGGACAGAATAAAAGTTCCTCCACCCGGCCGGCATTACCGCGTTAATGAAATAATAGTAATGAAAATAAAGTCAAGATTTAAAAATAAATATTTTTTTTTTTTTTTTTTGTTCTTTACAGACGATTTGTTTTGTCATTTTTGCTATGTTTCGTCCTTCGATATAGTTTGATTTGCAAATAAGAAATGATTTTTGTTCTTACATAAAAAGAATTGCAGAAATTATAAAACAACTGTTTTCATCAAAGCAGAATTTGCAGTGGAAGCCCAATTACATAAATAAAAATTAAAATAAAATTTACATCACTTTCATTTAAAATAATTTTAAAATGTATTCTAAAAAATTGATCCCAAAAGTAATGATCCAAAATTTGAATCCTTACAAAAATCTAAATAGCCAAAAAAAAAAAAAAAAATGCGATGGTGGTATTTTTGTAATTAACAAAGCGAATTATATTTTCCTTCCTTCCAAAATAGAAAATCCAGGATTGCTTACCTTTGAAGAGTTTTTTGATGTGAGAATCCACAGGTTCTTTCCAATCATAGCACTTGTAGCAATAAACAGTGCCAACAACCTTAACCAATAGCTCATGTGGATGAGGTGGAGGGGGAGGTGGGGGCGATGAAACTTCAGGCGGTGGTGGTGAGTTATAGTAATAATTATATGGCGGCGATGGTGGTGAAGGAGGCGGTGGAGATTTATAGTAATAAGTTGGTGGCAGTGATGGTGATGGCGATGGCGGTGATGGAGATTTATAGTAATAAGATGATGGTGGCGATGGAGAAGGTGGCGGTGAAAACGTGTCTAGGAAGGGTGGTGGTGGCGATAGAGATGATGGAGGAGGAGATTGATGGTAGTATGGAAATGGTGGAGATGGAGATGGTGGCGGTGGAGATTTGTAGTAATAAGGTGGTGGTGATGACGATGGTGGAGGAGGAGATTTATAGTCGTATGACGATGGTGAGGGCGACGGTGGCGATGGAGATGGAGGGGATTGATGGTAGTATGTTGGTGGTGGAGATTTGTAGTGGTAGTAGGAGGGTGAAGGTGGAGGGGGAGATTTATAATTATGTGTAATTGGTGGAGACGAAGAATAGTTAAATTGTGGCTCTTTAGAGGCAAAAGCAAAGTTATTTATGGAGAAGAGAAAAGCTAGAGCTAAAGCCATGGTTGGCCAAGAATGCCCCCTTTGGGGGTCACCGGCCGGAATTCTCATAAGAGGCCGGAGATTTTGGTGGCTCCGGCTCACTTCGTTTAGTTCTTGAGAGGAGGAAGAAGGAGATGGAGATTATTTGGCTTTATTTTTATGAATTGTTTCAATATTTGTATAGGAAATCGGAATAGTCAGAACAATTATATAATGTGGGATTAACCAGTCCTTTTTTCTCATAATTATTAAAAAAAATAATTCTTTTGTATATTTAAATTAATAAACTTAAATTTTGATCAGGAAACTTAAAATTGACTTGATTATCATTCAAGTTCGGGTGAAACTGATTTAATTTGGGTTATACCAATTATTTTCTAGTTTAATAAGTTGTATTTTGGTTAAAACCATTATATTGATATAAAAAGTTGCACGATCTATATAATACACAAGTCAAATGGGTCGGGATTAATGAGTTAGATCGATTTGGATCGAGTCATATTTGGTTCAATCATTTTGACTTTTTTGATGAATATGTTTAAATTAGAATCAAGTATAGTCGGATTGATCGGGTCAACTTGGATAAGCCCCGAACATACTAACTCGAAAAAACACCCTTAATCTTCTGAAGAAACGGTTATGTGTGGAGACCAGACGCAGAACACCGTCCAGAGACCAACCAGAATATCACACGTCAGCGGTACCGAGCAATACCGAGCCACGGTACTAAGCGCATGGGTGACTTAGAGCATTTTGGTTGCTATCTGAATGACGTTTGACGTCCGCACAAAATAATTAATCCGAAGAAAACATTTGCACAAATATACATAAACAATTGCTTCCTTAAAATATTAAAAAAAAAGGGTAATTTTCTAATTCCCTCCACCCGGCCAGCATTACCGCGTTAATGAAATAATAGTAATGAAAATAAAGTCAAGATTTAAATATCCTTTACAGACGATTTGTTTGTCATTTTTGCTATGTTTCGACCTTCGATATAGTTTGATTTGCAAATAAGAAATGAGTTTTGTTCTTACATAAAAAGAATTGCAGAAATTATAAAACAACTGTTTTCATCAAAGCAGAATTTGTTGTGGAAGCCGAATTACATAAATAAAAATTTAAATAAAATTTACATTACTTTCATTTAAAATAATTTTAAAATTTATTCTAAAAAATTGATCCCAAAAGTAATGATCCAAAATTTGAATCCTTACAAAAATCTAAATAGCCAAAAAAAAAAAAAAATGCGATGGTGGTATTTTTGTAATTAACAAAGCGAATTAGATTTTCCATCCTTCCAAAATAGAAAATCCAGGATTGCTTACCTTTGAAGAGTTTTTTGATGTGAGAATCCACAGGTTCTTTCCAATCATAGCACTTGTAGCAATAAACAGTGCCAACAACCTTAACCAAGAGCTCATGTAGATGAGGTGGAGGGGGAGGTGGGGGCGTTGAAACTTCTGGCGGTGGTGGTGAGTTGTAGTAATAATTATATGGCGGCGATGATGGTGAAGGAGGCGGTGGAGATTTATAGTAATAAGTTGGTGGCAGTGATGGTGATGACGATGGCGGTGGTGGAGATTTATAGTAATAAGATGATGGTGGCGATGGAGAAGGCGGCGGTGAAAACGTGTCTTGGAAGGGTGGTGGTGGCGATAGAGATGATGGAGGAGGAGATTGATGGTAGTATGGCGGTGGTGGAGATGGAGATGGTGGCGGTGGAGATTTGTAGTAATAAGGTGGTGGCGATGACGATGGTAGAGGAGGAGATTTATAGTCGTATGGCGATGGTGAGGGCGACGGTGATGATGGAGATGGAGGGGATTGATGGTAGTATGTTGGTGGTGGAGATTTGTAGTGGTAGTAGGAGGATGAAGGTGGAGGGGGAGATTTATAATTATGTGTAATTGGTGGAGACGAAGAATAGTTAAATTGTGGCTCTTTAGAGGCAAAAGCAAAGTTATTTATGGAGAAGAGAAAAGCTAGAGCTAAAGCCATGGTTGGCCAAGAATGCCCCCTTTGGGGGTCACCGGCCGGAATTCTCATAAGAGGCCGGAGATTTTGGTGGCTCCGGCTCACTTCGTTTAGTTCTTGAGAGGAGGAAGAAGGAGATGGAGATTATTTGGCTTTATTTTTATGAATTGTTTCAATATTTGTATAGGAAATCGGAATAGTCAGAACAATTATATAATGTGGGATTAACCAGTCCTTTTTTCTCATAATTATTAAAAAAAATAATTCTTTTGTATATTTAAATTAATAAACTTAAATTTTGACATTTGTATTTGTTAGAAATAGAAAGCTATTTCAGAAAACACTAAGAAAGTTGTCCCAAACGAAGTCTTAATAAGACTTTATTTGGAATAGTTTTTCTATTATTTTTGTGGGAAGAAAAATATTAAGTAAAAAATAATTAATTTGTATTTGAAAGATAGTTTTTTGACTTTTTCACAGTAATTTCAATTTTTTTCTTCAAAAAATTATTTTTGAAGAGGCGTTTTTGAAATAGTGGTTGAAAAAGGAGTTTTTAAAAGCAAAAAATAGAAAAACAAGGTTTTATTTGAGACAGTCTACTGCTTTGCTTGTATGTCGCAATCACAAATTTTGTTTGTCCACTGCTTTTAAAAAATATTTCCTACAATAGTTTAAAATTAAAGTTACTTTATGTACAACAACTTTAAAAAACAGTAAAAAAACTGTCCCAAAAGAAACATTAGACTATCTCGAACAAAGCTTAAGAGTCTATTTGAGATAGTTTTCTCGCTGTTTTTTTAATTTTTTTTTTCAAATCATAATTATAATTTTTATTTAGCTACTATTTTTTTCTCTGCTTTCAAGAAATTTTGTTGTAAGAAGCGATTTTTTGTAGTAACTTAAAAAAAATATTTTCTCCATAACAATTTTACAACCACATTTACAAAAAATTTCACCCATCTCAAATAGACTCTAAGTCATCACTGATTCTTTTTTTTTTTTCTTCTAATAAAGAAATTGTTGACCTCATTTTTGTATGAGGTAACTAAGACCCTTCCAGACTCCAAATCAATCCAGACCCTAGGATCTACTCTAGACCCTAAGATTCTTCCAAATCAACCTAAACTCTAGGATTCTCTTAGATCGTAACCTTAGGATCTATTCTAGGTCCTAGCTAGGATCCTTCTAGACTCCAGACTTTAGGATCTACTATAGACCCTAGGATTCTTCCAGACCTCAGATCCTAGGATTTTTTTAGACCTAAGATCCTTCTAGATTCTAAACTTTAAGATTTATCCAGATCCTAGAACCCTTCTAGATTCTAGATCTTAGAATCCCTCCAAACTCTAGGAACAATCTAAATTCAAATCAATCCAGATCTTTGATTAATTCAAATCATAAACAAATCTAGACTTCAATCAATTCAATTTTCAAATCAAATATAGACTTCAAATCTATCAAGACTTTAAACCCTTCCTTATCCCAAATCCAGTTCGACCTTTTTGACCAAAATACCCCTTAGGGGCTCACACATCAATTTCAAACCAAACGACATCCAAATTGCTTGGAACCACTTCCAGCAAGTTTCAAATATCAAACCAAACCTGTTGGACCCAAACCCAAACCCTAGGTCAACCTGGTTGACCAAATGGGCCCTTAAGGGTCAAAACAGTCATTTTGACTGAATTGACCTCCCCATACATGAGGACCACCTCCAATGGTCTCCAAATATCAAATCAAACATGTCCAGCCCAGACTCATCCCCTGGGTCAACCATGTTGACCCAGTCAACCTTAGTTGACCAGATCAATCCTTGAGCTATTTCTACCCTTAAATCAAACTTTTGATGTATTCAAACCTCATTAAAAACTCCTTGAGCGTATTCCTAAATGATTTGGCTTTGATTGGACCCTTGATCCAATCAATAGTTGATTAAGTTAACTAAGCCCATGGTCGATCAAAGTTAACCTATATGAATCATTTCAATGCTCTTAATCAATTCAACCCATTTTAAATCTCAAACCAACTTCAAATCATGACCTTCATTTTTCTTAATATTTGGCCAACTTAATTCAATTCAAGTTGACTAAGTCAACACATTGAGATTTGGTCAAACTAGCTCAAACCCTTTTAATACATTCAAACTCCAATATCAAACCATCAAACCTCCTTGCACTTACCCCAACTAGTTCCTCAAGTCCCTTTGGCTGCCATCGCTTTTAGAAGGAGATTTTGAAAGAAGAATTTTCAAAGGCAAAGAATTTGACCCCTCAGCCTGTTAGGAGGAACAAGAAGTATGTCAAACAACCTGTCACCTCAGTACTAGTTGATGGGTATCATTGGGTGCCACGCCTTCCATCATCTAAAATAGAAGGTATTGTGTTGACTGGGTCCGAGAGAGGCCACCATTATGTTGGTAGACCCCCGGTACCCCCTCCTAGCCCTTAAAGCTGGCCTCAGTGGTTGTCAAGCCAAAGGAGACTGAGATTCAAAGACCTGTAGATGTTAAGGGCAAGAGGCCCAAGTCTCCTGAAAGAAAATTTGTGCCCAAAAGAACTAAGTTGGAGAGCTTGCCACCACCTCCTAGAACTTCTAAGTTCATTCTTCAACTCCAACGAGTTCCAGTCACTCCTCCTCAGGTCCCAATTGATCAAATGGATGTTCCCATCAGTACTCCAGTTGTCACTATCGATAGTGCTCCCTCCACCAGTTTAGTTCATGATTTAGTCTTCACCCCCACTGCTGTTCAAGTTGATGATCCCCAAGATCTGAGTATCGTTCCTAGGCTCCCTAGTCAGGTGTCTGAGGACCTTACCTTGCCAGATGTGGGAGTTATTACCTTACAAGCTCATGCCTCGCCCCCTCGAGGTAGATGTCCCTCACCCAGTAGAGGATGCCACTCTTCTAACTACAAGTTCTGGGACAGTCGGAGAGGAAAGAACTGACCAAGACCAGGAAATGATAGATGAGCCAGCTTCAGAACCTCAGTCAGATCCTAATCCAAAGCTAACAGAAATCATCTCCAAGTTAGATTCTGAAGAACTCTTTGACATGACTGAATATAAATGGTACTTACCCCTCGATCATGAATCGATTGAGAGTAGACCTTCCAAATGCTCTTTGGATATTTTATTTGGTTCCATTTGGACTCAGATTTAGTCAAATTTGGTATCGTTGGGTTTGTATTTTTGAGACGTAGTTTGCTGAAGTTGAAGTTCAGATGATACCAATCCAAAACTTTCCCCTTTTTTTGCTCTGCTAGGGTTTTCACCCTCGCGGCGGCGTGCCGCTCTCCGGTCTCCTGTGGGGGGTTAAAGTTTGTCTCCATGGAAGTTTACTTTCTTCTGGTTTTTGTTTCTTCTCTGAGATTTTGTGGGTGTTTTTCTTTCTGGCGCGCGCCAGATGGCCCCGAAATTAGTTGATCCGGGATTTTTAGGGGTTTCAAATTCTTCTCGTTATTTTCTTCAAGCTCTTTCGGGATCTTCCTCTTGTAATGATTTCTAAAATTAAGGTGTTGTCTTTTCGCGGTATGCCTTCTCTGTGGATTTCGGATGAAGAAATCTTGGCTTTGGCTGTTCCTTTTCAATTTGCTCTTGTTGGATTCTTTCCTACGAAACGGCCATCTCTTGACTCGATTAGAAAAAATTTTCTTTAATCTTAAGCTTAATGGTGATGTTTCGGTTACTTTGCTGGATTCGTCTCATGTGCTTATCAAATTAGAACAAGACATGGATTATTGCTGTGTCTTCATTCATAGATCCTACCTGGTTTTCAATTGCTTTATGAAAATTACTAAATGGTCTCCTTCTGTTGATATAGGGGTTGAATCTTCTGAAATCCCGATCTGGGTATCTTTCCCTTCTTTACGGTCGCATCTTTTTTCCCCTAAAATTCTACATGGATTGGCTTCCATTTTTGGTAAGCCTCTTAAAATTGATTCGGCTACGTCTTTGGGTTCTAGACCGTCTGTAGCTAGGGTTTTAGTTGAACTGGATATCACTATGTCCTATCCTAATCGTATTTGGTTGGGTTCTGAAAAGCTTGGATATGTGCAAAATGTTGTAATGGAGGAATTTCCTGTTTTTTGTGGTGAATGTCGTTGCTTCGGCCATGCAGTGGGTGAATGTCGTTCTAAAAATGTTGCTTTAGATTCGTCTGTTTTAACCAAAACTGTAGAACATAATGCTAAAACTGTCTCCCCGGTTATTCTGGAATCGAATGTTGGGATTCAAGATGAATTGATTGTGCCTAATTTGGTGAACTTTGTTTTAGCTAGGGATGAAACAGTCATTCCTAATGCTTGCGTTGCTATTTCTGAAATGGTTTCTAAGGACCTTTCTCCTAATTCTATGCCTTTCTTACCCTCTGGTTTGGAGAGTGCTTGTTTGGAGGGTTTGCCGGGTAATCCTTCGTTAATTTCTGCTAATCCGATAGAAACTGATATTGTAACCTCTTCTGTAAATCATGTGGTGGATTCTGGGTTGGTTCCGATGACTTCAACTCAGTTGATGTGTGGTGAGGCTGTGCAGGCTGGTGTTTTGATTGATAATTGTTGTGTTTTGTCTAGCCCTGTGCTAGTTGAGCACGTTGAACCGATTCGGGTTAATGTTCTCTCTGAGCGTCCGGTTGATGAAGGAAATTTGGTTGTTTCTCATAAGTTGGTGGAAGTTCCCGTTAATGAAATTGCTTCCCATTCGTTAATGCTTCAGGTGGGTGGTACGACTGGTGTGGATGTTAGATCACATGGTGATTGGTTGCACAATTTGTCGGAGTGTGATTCTGATTCTGATTTTAAAATGGTTCGTGATAGACCTATTTCTGGTAATTGTCGTGGTAAATTTTGGGGAAGAGGTGGTCGAAGAAGATGATTCGGTATTTACAGTTGATCGGATTGTTTTTCGGTTCGAATGTTGGTTGCAGGGCAATGATGTGGCCGGGGCTCGTTTCCTCGTCGCCTACTTGTGGCAACCTCTATTGGATGGTCCTTGTGTGGTTTCGAGGTTGCTTGTAGCCTCGGTCGACTACTGAGCCCCCGGGGTTTTTTGGATTTCTTGTTGCTTGTTTCCGGGGTTTTTTGTTTTGAGAGACTGTCTTTTTTTTTTTATTTCCTTCCTTGTGCTGTTGTAACCGCTTTTTTATTTTGATTAATAGATCTGTGTTTTATTTAAAAAAAAAGTTCAGATGATACCAAATTTAATTTTTGAAGTTTCCAACTTGATTTTGCTTGGAAATTCTTGCCCAATCAAGATAATTTTTAATGTTTATTTAGGCAAAAGAATATTAAATAGAACAAAAAAAAAAAAAGCATATTCTATTTCGAATACATCCAAATAAATATATATATTTCATATTTTATTTAAATTTTTTAAAAAATTTCTTAATTAAATTTTTATAAAAATCCCTCGATCGAATATTTTTCCCCGTGCAAATGAGGAGGGCTTGACCAGCACAACGATGCTACTTTGGCGATATCTGATTGGACGGCTGGGCCAACTCTGCACCGACGAACTCCAAGCAAATTCGTGATAGCAATTTCTAAATACTTTCTTTAAAAGATAATCTCATTACCACTTTCGTATTATAATTTAATGTTTGATAACATTTTTTTAAAATTTTATTGTTAACTTATTTTAAACATTTTAGAAGAAAGCTCTGTAATCTTTTTTTTTTCAACATAATAATGAGTTAATTCACCTTTCTTTAATTACAATTAAATAATTGCGGGTTATGTACCTATGGGGCTGATTGCTGGTAGGCTCGCCGAGAGATTAGTTACATCGCCAAGCGTCTCCTAAGGGATTAATTATTATGTGCCGACGTTGAACGTCATCTGGAAACCAACAATAATGCACCATGTAACCCATTTGCTAGGTATTGCTGCTCGGTACCACGGCTCGGTATTGTTGAGTGGCTGCATTTAATTCGCCTCCGAACATAGAACTGTGTCCGATCTCTGCACATAATAATTTCTCATCTTATGGGGGTGACAGCGGGTATATGCCCTCGTTAAAAAAAAACACGCATAACTTATAAAATTTCCATTTTGAATAGGCAATAAATTGTTTATTGATTTACAGGAAATTGTCTTGATTTTGTTTGGAATAATTTTTCGATTGTTTTTATAATTAGAGAATAATTAATTAAAAATAATGCGTATTTAGAAGACAGTTTTTTTATATTTATTTATTTTTTAAAAATTATTTTATAGAAATATTAATTATAACATAATATTTTGAGAGAATTTTTCTAATGATGAATTAATTGTTAGATTTATATCGAGATGGATTTTAGATTAAAATAATCAGATTTTAGTTTTATTAGAATATTTTTTAATTATTCATTTATTAAAAATAAATATAATAAATAGTTATTTAATGAAATTAATATTATTAAAGTTTGAGTTATCTTTTTTTCGTTCAAACTGTTCATAACAGCATGATACTTTATATAAGTGCAATACATTGCCAACAATACTAAACTCTGAATGCCATAAAATATCTAAAGATAACAATGGATGAAATTTTTTTATTATTTTCGACTGCGTAAACCAATTGCATATGGATTGGCCCGGCTGCTTTTACCTATGTAGGTTAGGTATTATTTGAAGATTGATTTGAGGGAGTAACTAGCGTGTTTAAGCTAGCTTAAATATTATTTGACTGGCTCTATATATATATATATATTGTGTGTGTTTGCGCATCAAAATATTTATAATGATAGAGAGAGATAAAGTTTAACGGCTTAACTTTGTACGAAGATTCAACATACATATATAAGAGAGATGGACGCAACAATCATAAGAGGCACCATAACTTTTACTTGGAAAAAAAGAGAAAAAATCATGGGGCCTTGGCCAATTAGAATAATTTTACTAGTATTTTTTATTGATTATAAATGACACTCTTCCTTGAGGGAAGACGTTGACTCGGTGTAGCAAATATACATCGTATAGAGCATATTATAAGGTTGGAAGAATTCAATGACATGCGGGTTGTTCTTAAGAGAGCATTAGTCTATTCATTTGGTCGGTAGGATTGTAGTCAGACAAAGGATGTCAGAGACTACATTAGGGTGGTTGAGATCAGAAGGACTATAATTAGTGAGCGATGGAGGCCACAAGGATTGTAGTTGGCTGGCGATGGAGGTCGAAGGGGCTGTAGTTGGGCGATAGAGGTCATAGAGACCATAGTTAGAAGATATACATGTCAGATGTACCATAATTGACAGTTAACGGTGGTCAAAAGGATTGTAGTAGTGATGGATGTTGGAGGGACTATTGTCGTATGACATGGTTGGAAGGATTATAGTTGGGAGGCTGAGATTGAATGAATCATTAGCAAGTGATGAAGGTCAGAGAGATAGTAATTCAATTGCGATGAAGGTCAGAGGGACAGTAGTTGGTAGGCGAAGGAGGTCAGAAGGGAAGTAGTCTAGCAATGCAGGTTGGAGAGAGCATAATCGAGTGACTAGGGTTATAGGGACCATAGTTGGTTGACTAAGGCCAAAGGGACCATTGTTAGACGACGGAGGGTAGAAGAACCATAATCCGTAGGTAAAAAAAGCCAAAGGGATTGTTGTCGAGTGATAGAAGTCGGAGGGACATTATTTAACGACTAAGGTCGAATGGACAATTGTTGGGAGACGAAGGTTAAAGGGATTGTTATTGGGTGAAAGTGGTCATAGGGACCATAGTCGATTATAACATAGTCGATGATAGATGTCAAAGGGACTATAGCTGGGCGAAGAAGGTCGGCGGGACTACTGTCGGGTGACTGAGATTGGAGGGATCATTATTATGCAATGATGGTTAGAGGGAAAATAATCGTTGGGCAGCGGAGGTCAGAGGGCTCATAGTCTGGTGACAGAGGCTGGAGGGACCGTTGTTAGGTAATGCAGGTCGGAGGGACCATAGTTGGCGAGCGACAGATGATGGATGAACTGTTATTGTGTGATGGTGGTCTAAGGGATCATATGTAACAACCCAAAAATGAAAAGTATTTTAAAATATGAATTTTATAATTTCTTTTAGAATTAGAGTGCTTCAGCACTATGCTTGTGAGTGCTGCAGCGGTTTATGCAAGTATATATTTAGATTTATACATTTTCAAAAAAAAAAAAAACATTTGATTAGCATGAATCTCACAAGCCCAAGTTCATGAAATTATGGGGTCATTAAGCTACTCAAATAATAAATAAATAATTTATGACTAAGTAAATCAATATAGGTAGTTTGATGAAGTGTTTTGGTTAAAAAAAATTTATGAAAATTCTCCTAACAAAAAAGCTATAAATAAGGCTCTATTTGTTCATGTGGAGGAGGTTCAAGAGCTAAGGAATATTATGGACCTCCGAAAGGACACCGCCGTAGCTACAGAGTGCAGAGAGTATACGACCGCACCACCCCGTGGGATAGAGACAATCCCGGGCCTCTGCGCTCCTCGTAAACGGGCTAATAGAAGGACAGATTAGATCGTACATACGACTAACCATTCAGGATAGCGGCTCTCGCCAACGCACCCCAATGGGTAGTAATATATACAACCTGATCGTAACAGCGAGTTTCCCCCACCCGATACATCAACTCGAGTGGGGTTATTTAATGGTGGACTTTCGTTTCTCACGGGCGCATGCCCCCGTGGTTAATTATATATCGAGCCTATGACCCAAAAAACTCTCGATTAAGGATCCGATATTATTCTTCACAGATAAGGGGGATTGTCATATAAATGGGAGACTAGAAAATCCTACTCAAAAGAAAAGAAATGACTCAACTCGACTAAGTCAACATGCATGGTCAACACTGACATCCGGAGGGACTAAGGCGGTGAGAAGAGGAAGAGAATCATACACTCAAAGTATATATATGAGAAGAATAGAAGTGACATCATCCATGCGACGCGGATAAGTAGGATTTATAGTAATTGAAGAGAATGAACTTATCCACTATTTAGGCATACTACAAAATACCTAATATAGTAGACTCGAATCCTAGATATAATGTGGGCTTAGTGTTTTATCCAGCACTAACGTCCATGTCCTAGCTAATGCATATGGGCTTATATTCTGCCTAAAAAAGAAAGCCAACTAATCACATAAGCGCCTAAAATCCATGCTATCCAATTTTTATGAAAGATAGGTAGATAGTTTGAGTGTTTTGGAAGTAGGGCTGACGTCTAAAGAGCTTCCTAATTGGTCCTAGACTTATGTAGGGTGAATACTCCTAGAGCTAATACAATTAAAGTTTTAATTAATGAGTTTCTAATAAAATACATACTGGTTGAAAGGTCTAAATGAAATATGCTTAAGATTTTAAAAAACAGGCTTATAGAAAATATTTTTAGAAAAGACTGGGTCTTCCCAAGTCTGGCAATTCATCCTCATAGGTCAGATTATCCGGACTCTACCCACAGGCGGGGAGGTGTCTTATTAGAAGGAGGGAGAGAGATACAATAATATGCATGCGACCCCAAATGATTCCAGATATTCTCTAGGTCGTTAAGTTTCTATGTTATTTAATTATTAAAATTTTAGAATTTGGTTACAAGTAGAAAAATAATTTTAACCTAGTGAGCCTAGCGAAAATATATCAAGCACATACAAGAAATAAACTTAGGAAAAAACATGCAATTTTTACTATGCAATCAATGTAAACACATCAATATAAATCCAAAAAATATAGTAAAGTAAAGTCCATGACAAATGTCGTATAACTACAACCCAGGGTCTGCAGAAAAATAATGGTGGTCAGGCTCCACCGACAACATCCTAGATTCTAATCCTAATGAATGACACAAGTCTTAAAATCCAGGAATCTCATCTTCAAGTCTCTATCTTCGAGTGGATATTCCTTCTCTAGATCATCTCCCTTCTGACCGTCTCCTTTGGGCTCCATTTGGTTTGTCCTCAAGAAGGGTACCCAAATTACTAAGAAATTCTCTAAGAGAAGGCCTTTCTTATTCTCTTTGGGTACCAAGTGTTTAAAATGTCATACTTTTAAGGACTTTTCATAACTCAGTGCAGAACAAATTATATTACATTATAAAAAAGAAAATCTAGACCCGGACTCCTGCATAGTTATCCTAATAAAACTCACAAGTAGTTTATATAATAATCCAAGCAGTTAATATTCATAGAGAATATAAACACACTTGATCACTCTCTATTAATTTTAAAGGGGGCTAAGTAGTCTCTGGAGCATCTGTAGAAAATAATGTTAGTATTTAAAGTTTAATTATTATTTCCCCATTTATTTTAGCGCTGCATGAGCGTGACTACCTATATAAGACTGAATTAGTATAAAAGTGGCCCTAGCCCATGGACGATCTAATGCAAAATTACAGCATATCATAAGCAAATTATATAAAACATATCAAAAATAAACAATCATCACAACAAAATAATCAAGGTAAATAACACATGTGCCACACACTATTACATTACAGAAAGTAGGAAAGAAATAAATAAAACACCAGCCATAATCCTAGAGCTAGAAGTGGTGCCCTGAAAAATAATTATATGTGTTTGTAGCAGTCTTGTGTGGCTTTGGATAGTTCATATGTCATGTAATTGGTTCGAGTTATTTAAAGTTGGTTGATGGCTAGAAAATAAATTTTGATTAATCTTTAAATATTAATGAATTATGATCAATTTTAATTGATTTAGTTTGTGAATCCATTTTAATATTTAGGGTAATGATCTTTAAAGTTTAAGTTGTCTTAATGAATTTTAGAGGTTTGAGGTTCTCCTATGTACTTGGCTAAATGGGCCCAAAAGGCACTATTAGAAATGTGCATGGTTTGGGGCTCTAGTATTTTAATTAAATATTAGGCCTTAAGATGAGTACTTAGACTTTGAGTTTGCTGAATTTTTGAAGTTTTTCTATGTCAAGTTATGAATTTTAAAAGTTTGAGCAATTAATGAATTATTAAAATTATCAAATTAGAGGTATTTTAGGGGTTTTAATCCAAATCAACTCCAAACTAATTGGAATCATCCCAAAGGTCAGAAATGACCTAAGACTAGGTTCATAAGTGTTTGGAATTTTTTTGGAATTTTTAATAATTTTTAATAATTTTTAATTATCTAATAATGATAAAAAGGTAAATTTTAGTTAAAGTTAAATTAAGGATTAAATTAAAGTCCAATGAAGGGATATTAATTATATGAGGCTAAGGGATAAATTCTGGAGAGCTTGAGGTATTATAGGTAATTTTATGAGTTGAAATAGATTCATTAAAATTTTTTAAGGTTATCGGGGCCTAATTAACTAGTAAATTAGGATTTGTTAATTAAGGTGTCTAAAGGCTCCAAAAAAATTCCTAGAAAATTCTAGGAGGTTTAGGATATCATAAAGTTTAAATGTTGAAAGTTTCATGTCAATCAAGAGTCTTTCCTAGTTCCTAAATTTTTTTTTTTATGTTTGCTAGATGGGTACTTAATTATTATTCTTAAGGAGTCGCTACGTTGAATGGGTTTAAAATACATGTTCAAGACTAAACCTTAGGAAAATATGAAGGGAATGCATAAAAATAATAAACACACCAATCCTAAGATTTAGGAGGACCTAAACTAAGTACTTGTCCGTCCTATGTATGCAAAAGATAACAAAATAATGATTAAGCATGCTTATCGATGCAATTAATGGATGATTGGAACTTAACAATTCACTGATCCACCTCCCCATAAATGCTATTCATAAGCATGATCAATATTTAAAATTTCATAAGAGATCTCTCCAAATTAAGAGATTTAAACTATATATAATTTAAAAATAATTTAAAAGATATAATATGTAATTACATAAATTTGAAAATAGAGTAATTCAAAATAATGCAATGTGTATAAATGCATGTATGTAGGTGAGAGATCTTTTGATCACTCGAAGAAAGATTTCAAAATAATTAGTCTATTAATTATTTAAATAATAAAAATAATTAAATAATATAGAAATTGATTAGAAAAATAATTTTTAATATCTAAAAATATTTTTAAATGAAAACACATATTTTTTTGAAAAATATGAGGTATTATACGTCAAAATCCAATTTAAAATGAAATAGTTATGAAATTTTAAAGTTTAAAGTATTGAAAGGTATTTTTATATAATTTTAAATAATAAGTATTTAAATATAATTATCAAATTATGTTAAATTAATTATTAATATCTTCTGAATTTAAAGAATTTTATTAAAAATAATAATTTTTCATAACTTTAAAAAATGTTAAGTTTTAAATTAATTAATTATTAGTTAAATAATCTAATTAATTAATAATTAAAAAAAATATTTAAAAAAGGGAAAATAATTATTTAATTTAAAATTAAAAAAAAAATTATCCTATGATTTTTAGAATTATTTACAAAAATAATTTTTATAGATTTGAAAAATAATTAAATTTAAATCAATTAATCATAAATTAAATAGTTTAAGTAATTAATAATTTTAAAAAAGTATTTTAAAATAGGAAAGATTTAAAACAAATAAATAATAATAATAATAATAATACTATGATATTTGAGATAATAAAGAGAAATAAATTTCATAAGTTTAAAAAATAATTAAATTTTAAATTAATTATTTATTAACTAAATAATTTAAGAAATTAATAATTAAGGAAAATATTTAAAATAGGAAATATTTATTAAATAAAAAATAATTAAAAAAATCTCTTATATGTTAACATAAAAAACAATTTTTTTAAAATTTAGAAAGTAATTAGATTTTGAATTAATTAATTATTAATTAGGCAATTTAAGTAATTAGTTAATTGAAATAATTCAAAATTAGGAAAATTTTTATTAATTTAAAATAAATTACTTAAAATAAATTATATGATATTTTAAAATTATTTAATGAAAATCTTTTTTTTCTAAATTTAAAAATTATTTAAATTAATTTTAATTAATAATTTAAACTTTTTATTGCATATCTAATTAAGATTTACTTAAAATAATAATAATAATAAACATAATTAATATTTTTTTTAAAAAAATAAATAATAATAATAATAATACTAAATAGATTTTCTTATTTTTAAAATAACTTAATATAAATAAGTATTTATTATTATTATTTTAAAAGTAATTAATAAATATTTATATTAAATGAAAATTTTAAGGTTAAATTAATATTTTTATAATAATTATTTAAAATACATTAATAGAAAATATTTTATTTTTATAAAAATATTTAATATAATATTAATTAAATACTTAAAATAGGTTTAATTAAATAATTTAAAATATATATGATATTTAAGGATAATTTTAATTTTAAAATAAAGAGTATAAAATCTTGAAGAAAATGATATATTATATGTATTTTTGTTTAAAAAAATAATTTTAAATTCATTTTTAATCCTTTTTTAAAAAAAAAGAAAAAAAGATTCGTTCTCTCGATTGAGACGTCCAAATTTAATGAAATTTTAAAATTAGGTTAACATCATGAACAAAAAGCATGGGTGGTATTTAGAAGTTCTTAAAAGCACTTATTAGAGAGCTATATAGATCTAAGTGTAGTGACCTAGATCAAAGGTTTTTTGAAAAATTCTCACCGTTAGATTTTCGAGATCTTCAAATAGTTGAGCTTATAGAGTGTCCTCATATATTTCTCTAGTTGAATCCCCATCCAAACGAGCTATGAATCGAGCAGGAGAAGCTTTGGAATGTCCTTCAGCTCGGTTCGTCGGAGATCTCGTTGTTGGTGAGGTGTTAACGACGAGTTTTGCTTGGAGAAGATGGGGATGGGCTAGGGCAACTCTCACACGAAGTCTCATGGCTTGGGAGTCCTTGGAGAGGGAGAAAAGATCACAAAGTAAGAGCCCCTCTCATGAAGCCCTAAAAGAGTATTTAACGGATCAAGATCTTAGATCCACAACTAGGATTCATCCTAAGGCTAATTAGGAGAGAATTGATGTGATTTAGCCGTGGATTTGATTGCTTGATTTAAGAATAAATTTAAGCTCTTGAGAAGGAAAAAAAAGAATTAAATTAAGCATATTTAATTAAAATCAAGCTCAAAATCAGATCTGATTCGGGTCAATTTGGGATTCAATTTTATTTGCTCAAATTAACCTAATTAAATTTAAATAAAATGACTACTTTAAATCATAACAAACTAGACGTAACTAAGGTGAACTAATCAGGCTTAATCGAGCACAATCGAATCTAATTCGACTCAATACGAGCTGATTCGAGTTTGAATTGGACTTGACGGGGCTTAATTAAATTGATCAAAGGCCATCGAGGGCACTCGAATGAAAATCGAGGACAACAAATCTGAACAAATTTATTGCATTGCCCTACGATCACTGCTAATGTCCATCATTGACAACCAAATTACCATCGCTTGACTGATAACATCAAACCTTGTCATCGGACTTCAGTTGTCCAGAGGTAGAAATTTGGTAACTATTAAATTATCGTTGATCAACTGATGTTGTATAATAATCTTCACATTCTATCACTTCTTTTGTAAGATCTATAATTAGAATTAAATAATTGTTCTCATTTGTGTAATCTCGACTTCTTTAATTGTGGAGAAGATTAGACTCTTGTATCTTTAGTTATGTAGTGGATTGTTGCAATTGAGCAATGCCACATGGTTTTTCCCAACTTAGATTGTCCATGTTAAAAACATTGATGCCTTTTGAAACTTCTATTTGTGTCATGTGTACTAGATCTTATACTAACATAAATGAACCAAAAGTCTGAAAATTCATCATGCTCATTTTTTATTGCTAAATAATTTTTTTCTTCGTACTAATTATTATCATAAATATTATTTAATTATAAATAAATTTAATTGTCTTAATTGCATTTCTTCAAACAAACAACACTAGCTACTTGCCATTTCTATCTACTTATCCAATCGACTAAATCGCTATTATAATCATAAGCGACTCATTCTGTTACATGTTATAGGATAATTTGATGGTTCTATGTTGAGTCTATTTGGATAAGTCAATCTTATTCAGTTTTGTTACATGCTAGAAAATTTGTTGCGAGAAGGTGCTTAATTTCTTACTTCATACAAAAATTCTACATCTAGAGATAAATATTATGAAAGACAAAATATTTTTTTACAGGAAAAATCATGAGGCTTGCCTCAAATCTATCATATATTTGAAGATATATGAATTCCCTCTTCCTTATAATTATAGAAGATGATATTATATACATTTGAGTACCATTATCTAATTCCCATCGGGGATTACAAAAATTAGTTATCCATAAGTGAATAGTTAGGACTTAACGACGTAGTTGCATGTTAATAGGTAAACGATGATAATCAAATGATGTAATGATTGCTAAAGGAAGTCATCCATGGTGATCATTGTAAACCGCAATATAGTTTTGTAGCTCTGTCCAGTCTTAAACCTTCTATTTATGTAGAGAATGATGTACTATTTATACCCTTTTTTTAGAGAAACAATTTGACCTAAATCTAAAGCACTTTATTTTATGGTCTATATTAATCCCTTTGATCGTAGAATAATAATCAAATATTTAAATGTCTTAATGATGCCATAATCAAATGATCTTAAACTAGTTTGATTTTTCTCGTAGAACTGCTCAATTTGATTATAAACATGCAATATGTCTAATCTGTTTGGACCCTTAATTAATGGTTAGAAGTTTTTAAATACGTTCCATGTACTTGATTGAATCTCATTTTGAGTTAGATCTCGCCGCGCTTGTGAGGTGTTAATGACGAGTTTGGCTTGGAGAAGATGGGGAAGGGCTAGGGCAACTCTCACACGAAGTATCATGGCTTAGGAGTCCTTGGAGAGAGAGAAAATATCAAAAAGTAAGAGCCTCTCTCATGAAGCCCTAAAAGAGTATTTAAAGGATCAAGGTCTTAGATCCACGTCTAGGATTCATCCTAAGGCTAATTAGGAGGGAATTGATGTGATTTAGCCGTTGAATTGATTTTTTGATTTAAGAATAAATTTAAGCTCTTGAGAAGGAAAAAAAAAAGAATTAAATTAAGCATATTGAATTAAAATCAAGCTCAAAATCAGATATGATTCGGGTCAATTTGGGATTCAATTTTATTTGCTCAAATTAACCTAATTAAATTTAAATAAAATGACGACTTTAAATCATAACAAACTAGACATAACTAAGGTGAACTAATCAGGCTTAATCGAGCATAGTCGAATCTAATTGGACTCAATACGAGCTGATTCGAGCTTGAATTGGACTCAATAAGAGCTGATTCGAGCTTGAATTGGACTTGACGGGGCTTAATTAAATAGATCAAAGGCCCTCAAGGGCACTCGAATGAAAATCGAGGTCAACAAATCTGAAAAAATTTATTGCATTGCCCTAGGATCACTGCTAATGTCCATCATTGACAACTAGATTACCATCGCTTGACTAATAACTTCTAACCTTGTCATCAGACTGCAGTTGTCCAGTGGTAGAAATTTGGTAACTATTAAATTATCGTTGATCAACTAATGTTGTATAATAATCTTCACATTCTATCACTTCTTTTGTAATCTCTATAATGAGAATTAAATAATTGTTCTCAATTGTGTAATTTAAACTTCTTCAATTGTTGAGAAGATTAGACTCTTGTATCTTCAGTTATGTAGTGGATTGTTGCAATTGAGCAATGCCACATGGTTTTTCCCAACTTAGATTGTCCATGTTAAAAACTTTGAAGCCTTTTGAAGCTTCTATTTGTGTCATGTGTACTAGATCTTATACTAACATAAATGAACCATAAGTCTGAAAATTCATCATGCTCATTTTTTATTGCTAAATAAATTTTTTCTTTGTACTAATTATTATCATAAATACTATTTAATTATAAATAAATTTAATTGTCTTAATTGCATTTCTTCAAACAAACACCACTAGCTACTTGCTATTTCTATCTACTTATCCAATCGACTAAGTCGCTATTATAATCATAAGCGACTCATTCTGTTACATGTTATAGGATAATTTGTTGGTTCTATGTTGAGTCTATTTAATAAGTCAATCTTATTCAGTTTTGTTACATGCTAGAAAATTTGTTACGATAATGTGTTTAATATCTTACTTCATACAAAAATTCTACATCTAGAGATAAATATTATGAAAGACAAAATATATTTTTATTGAAAAAATCACGAGGCTTGCCTCAACTATTAATAATCTATCATATATTAGAAGATATATGAATTCTCTCTTCCTTATAATTATAGAAGATGAGATTATAAATATTTGAGTAACATTATCTAATTCCCATTAGGGATGGGAATTACAAAAATTAGTTATCCATAAGTGAATAGTTAGAACTTAATGACATAGTTGTATGTAAGGGTGTCAATTCGGGTCAACGGGTCGGGTTCTGGTCGACCCGTTTTAAAACGGGCCAGGTTTCCGGACCCGAACCTGCCCAATTCGGGTTTGGGTCAACCTGACCCGACATGAATGACCCGAAGTTGACCTAAAATTGCTAGTTCTTGGTTAAAAAATAGGGTCAATCTCGGGTTTTCGAGTCAAATATGAGTTTTCGTGTCAATTTTGGGTCATTTTCGGGTTGCTGGGTCAACTCAAACCCAACCCGATTTTTAAAACGGGTTGATTTGTTGAACCCGAACTCGACTCGTTTTCAGTCCGGGTTTACCATAACTCAAATTTTTCTGGATCGGGTTCGGATCGTGTCAAAAATTGACACCCCTAGTTGTATGTTAATAGGTAAATGATGATAATCGAATGATGTAATGATTGCTAAAGGTAGTCATCCATGGTGATCATTGAAAACTGCAATATAGTTTTGTAGCTCTCTCTAGTCTTAAACCTTCTATTTATGTAGAGAATGAGGTACTATTTATTCCCTTTTTTTAGAGAAACAATTTGACCTAAATCTAAAACACTTTATTATATGGTCTATATTAATCCCTTTGAATGTAGAATAACAATAAAATATTTAAATGCCTTAATGATGCCATAATCAAATGATCTTAACTAGTTTGATTTTTCTAGTAGACCTGCTTAATTTGATTATAAACATGCAATATGTCCAAACTGTTTGGACCCTTAATTAATGCTTAGAAGTTTTTAAATATTTTCCATGTACTTGATTGAATCTCCTTTTGAGTCAGATCAAATCACTTGTGAGGTCTATGGGTTTGTCTCATCGAGACGTTTAGTTTGACAATAATTTTGTTAAAATCAAAGTTCATTTGGTCTTGAAGTTAATTCTAAAAGTTTTCAATTCAAACATTACCTCCTAATTCTTGTCAAGCTAGCAAATTATTAATTTTATTTTATATGATCATATATGTCGTCATATGCATCAATTAAAATTTGAATTATTATTGTCTCACAATTTCATTAAAAAACTATCATTAAAATAATAAAATTAATTTTGAAATTATTATTAAAAAATAAAAATTTAAAAGACTATTATAGATATTATAGACTTTTTACCTTGAATAATATCATATAATAAATTTTTTATAACTATCACGTTTTAATAAATTTGAACATAAGAAACTCTTAATATAAAAATACTAAGAAAATATAATCAAATAAAAATATAATAGTAATTTATTAAAAAAAAGATATATATCTATTACTAGGGGTGTCAATTCAGGTCAACGGGTTGGGTTCGGGTCGAACCCTGCACTGTTCGGGTCAACTCGATCTGACCCGTTTTAAAAAACGGGCCAGGTTTCCGGACCTGAACCCACCCAATTCGGGTCCGGGTCAACCCGACTCGACATGAATGACCCGAAGTTGACCTAAAATTGCTAGTTCTCGGTTCAAAAATCGGGTCAATCTCGGGTTTTCGAGTCAAATAGGAGTTTTCGTGTCAATTTCGGGTCATTTTCGGGTTGCTGGGTCAACTCAAACCCAATCCGATTTTTAAAACGGGTTGATTTGTTGAACCCGAACCCGACTCGTTTTCAGTCCGGGTTGACCCTAACTCGAATTTTTCTGGATCGAGTTCGGATCGTGCTTCGGATCATGTCAAAAATTGACAACCCTATCCATTACTCTTTTTTTTTTCTTCTTGGAGGCATAACGGTTCATAGTTTTCAGATGCATAAAAAGCCTCCAATTAGGCGCATAAGCAAACTTCCAACAAGAACATGCTCTTAGGAATCATTGATCGAGACTTATAAAAATAATAATAATAATAATAAAATAAATAAATAAATATACATAAATGCGAGTTTTTACTGTGATATTTGAAATTTGCTGTTTTCTTATTATTTCCTTTCTAGAGTTGACCTACTCTTTCTCGTCGTATTACTTTTTGTGAGACTTTATTCTCTTGATTGTTCCGTACAAGTGATCGTTATAGCAATATAAAAGAAGACATTTAATGTCTTAATTTAAAAAAAAAATTATTTTGTGCAGATGCCAAACATTATTCGGAGATTAATCAGAATGTAACACGTCACCCTTTTGCTCGGTACTATGGCTCGGTACTGCTGACATGACTGCACCTTATTCGTCTCTGAATGCAAAGCTGCATCCGGCGTCCGCACAAAATAAATTCTCCTTAATTTTAGGTGACAGCTCTCACATAATATAAGGTAGATAGAACATCATAAATTTTTTTGAAAGATCTCTAAAAAAAAAATTAAGGGATTTGAGCCAATATATACAATTTTTTTATTTTAAATTTAAATTTATGATTGATCATTAATTTTTGAAATTGGAGGTATTTATATACCTTGGGGTGGGATTCCAAAGCATTAGTGTGGATGATAATGGAGAATGCTAAAATTTTTGTGAAAGTAGGGCTTTAATTATTTTACCTATAATCAGGGCGGATCCAGCTCCTTTTTTAAGGGTGAGCAAAATTTTAATTAAATAATAATAATAATAATAATATAATACTAATTATTATTATTATTATTATTATTATAAATTATGAGAGATTGATAAAAAAGGACTCCACAGAAAATCATAAACAAAAGACATCTCAACACACCACATAACAACAACAACAACAACATCAACATCAAGTCTTTCTCCAACTATATAGGGTTAGCTAAATGAATCTATTCTTCACGGGTTGGGTGCTATTTTTGAAAAATTGACGAGGCTACTTCTGTGGGATCCCAACCATACATTGCTCATGTTTTAGTGGAGCTTGATATAACTAAATCCTATCTAAATCAAGTTTCATTAGGTTTTGAGAATTTAGGGTATGTGCATGAGGTTGTTTTGGATGAATTACCCCCCCCCCCCCCCCCCCCCCCCCCCCCCCCTTTGTGTGTTTTGTAAGTGTATTGGGCATGTGCCTGGGAAATGTCGTCCTCCTCTTTCGACTGTTTTTCCTAATGCTGCATCTAAACCGAGTTTGAATTTAATCCTCTCATTTGTTGGGAATGTTTTTATCCCTTCTGTGACGGAGAATGCTGAGCAGGTTTCAGGTTTTGATATTGGTAATTTAGAGGAAACTGTTGTTGTTTTGTCACCTGTTTTCTTATCGTATGTCCCTCCTGTTTATGATTTGGAGATTTAGGTGCCTGTCTCTCCCGTCTCCTTGCCTGTTAATTCGATGGGTGTTTTGGTTATTTTTGATGGTGATGTTGCTGCTGTTTCTACTCAGGTTGGACCAGTCAATTCCCCTGTTGCACCTATTTCTATTGCTTTGAATGGTTATGGTGGCTCAACTCCCTATGATGTTGTTGTGGGCGGGGACCCTCTTGTGTGTGGCTTCTGGCTGTGCAAATTTAATTGTTCCTCATTGGGTGTTAATTTTATATCTAGTCCTTTAATTAATATTAGTGTGGAGTCTTCGGATGCTATCTCGGTTTCTTCAGCTAATGGTGATGATGTTAACTCAGGGGGGCGGGTTGGTGTGGCTCAATGTCCGGGAGTTGGTGTGGCTTCGCTTGTAGAGGTGCCTATTTCAGTTATTTCAAATGCTAATTTACAAGCCCATCTAGCTAGGAACAATGTTCAATGACAATGTGATTGGTTACACAATGATTTGCTGTCTGAAGGAGAGGATGCTTTTGATGGTGGTTTGTAAACTAGTTCGCTGGATATTGTTATTAGACATCATAAATGAAAGTCAAAAAATAAATCTTTTCTTGGGCCCTTTACATGGACTATGGTTTTGGTTACAATATGGTTTCGGCTGCCTTTGTTGGCTTGGATCTAGACGATGAGGAAGCAATTATTCTGCATGCACCTGTGATGGCCAGGGTTGGGCAACTGTGGCAGCCTGCTGATGCTTTTTCTAGATCCACACTGGATGGCCCTCCCTTCCAACTGAGTGTCGGTCTGAGTCCATGTTGATCCGTTTCTAATTTTGGTTTTTCGTTGATTGTACCTCTATTGATGTGGCCCGGTTGGGGTCTTCTAGTGTATCTTTCTTTTCTTTAATGTCATTTTCATTTTGTAAAAAAAAAAAAAAACAAAAAAAGGCCCAGTAGTAATAAGTGAATATTGTTTCTCTAAAATCACAAATAATAACCACATATTTCACCATTTCTACCTCTTCTAAAAAATACAACAAAAATTATGAGATGGCCTTTTCGTTCACCTGAGCACAATCAATACTCCAAATTTGAATTGATGACAAAACAAGATGAAGAAGCGTTCACTCAACTAATTGTATACAACATCCCTACCTCCAGCTGAATCACTGTAAAATAAAGGATTTCACTGAATCAAAACAGAGAAACTGCACGAAACAAATAAAGGCCAGATTAAGGTAGAAATTAAATTAAACTCACCGCCCAAAGAGGAAGCAGAGAGACGAAACTATCAATAAATGTCCAAATCAAGCTATCCTTTATAATTTTAGGTTTGTTTGGTAAGAGATGTGATTTAACTCAAGTAAGATTTAGTAAATTTTATAATTGTTGCGTCCAGGAGTATTCGCGGCGGTAGAGAAATATCATATTTAACGTCTTAGCATTGTACGAAAATCCGGCACGCAATCAGATAAGGAGAGAGGGTCTAGCATTTATGAGACACCAAGATTTTTACGTGGAAAACCCCTGTAAAAGGGGGGAAAAACCACGGGGCCTAGCCCAGTTTGAACGAATCCACTAGTATTGCAGTCGATTACAAATGAGGCCCTTCCTTGGTGGAAGGGGTTAGCTTGATGTACATCTTATGGAGTACATTACATGATGTAAATACAAAGAATCACTATTGACATGTTCGCTTTGTTAGAAGGACTGCAGTCGGCGGGCAACGTAGGTCAGGAGGACCGTAGTCAGCTGGCGACGGAAGACTGTAGTCGGCGGGCGACGTAAGTCAGGAGGACCGTAGTTGGCGGGCGACGGAGGTCAGAAAGACTGCAGTCGGCGGGTGACATAAGTCAGGAGGACCGTATTCAACGGGCGGCGGATGTCGGAAAGACTGTAGTCGGCGAGCGACGTAAGTCAGGAGGACCGTAGTCGGCTGGCAACGGGGGTCGGAAGGACTGTAGTCTGACGACGAAGATCAGTAGGACAGCGTCAGGTAGAAGTCCAACAATAGAAACAAATGCATCTTCGCATAGACGTCCAACGAAGTCCGATAACCGGTAGAAGTCCGGCGTCGGATGGAAACTTAGCGAAGAGTGAAGATCCGACGTCAGGTAGAAGTCTGGCGTCTTTGGTGGCAGAGGAGAACTTCAGCTTCACTTGGGCGGAGTTTCTGCATCAGGAGGGGACTCTGTTGTTAATTGGGAAGGATTTCAGCATCACGTGGAAGTTGTGCAGAATTCCTGCATTTCCTAAAAATCCGGCAGAGTTCCGGCGTCTTCAGGCGGCAGGAAGAGCTCCGGCGGTGGTCGAGGAAGTGAGGAATCTCCTTTTCCCCTTTCTCCTCTTCTTCTTCTCTCTCTTCCCCTCCCCCCCTTTGGTGTAGAATGAGGGCTCTATTTATAGTTTTTTTGGAGTGGCATAGCCTGTAAATAGGCGTGAGATCATGGGCGAATTAGGAGTGGTTTGAATGGACGACCGATATCGAATCCTTTGATCATGCACCGTTCGTTGGTCATTTGAAGCCCTTAATGATGTCGGAATTCAGTGATCTTGGGCTCATTGGATTCGTCTCGTCGAGCCGTTCGATTCGAGTATAAGCTCGTCAAAATCGGAGACCGTTTGGTAACTCAAATTATGATTTGAATCTTCTAACAGCGCTTTGAGCCCTTGATTCGGACTCATTTGGGCTCGCTTTTGGTTGATCTTGGTGTCGTTGGATTCGTATTTCCGAGACGCTCATTTTGACCGTAAGCTCGCTGAAATCAGAGTTCATATGCCCCCGAAATTAATTTTTGAAGTTTCCAACTAGCTTTTGCCTCGAGATTCGTGCCCGATCAAGCTAATTTTGCGATGTCATATCAGTTGCCCCCCTATTTTCAGACGTCGTAGCTTCAGAAGTTCGAAAATATGCGTCACCAATTTTTGAGAATTTTTCCGAGCGAGCCAAAATTATTCTTGTGTGTAGGAGCTCCGAAAGGCTTCGAAAGTGTTAAAATCGAGTCTGGAACGTCGAAAAATGTGTCCGGGGACCCAAAAAATGTCAAATTTGGACTTGTCGTGGCGAAAAAATGGATCCCGTATGAACCGGGCGGCCGAACCGGCCGGCCGGCCGCCGCAGCCGTGCCGGAGGGCGGAACCGTGGCCGCGCCTGGGGCCTGCCGCGCCTGGCCGCCCGCGCTGGGCCTGCCGCGCCTGGCCGCCCGCGCTGGGCCTGCCGCGCGCTGTGCTGCCGTGAGCCGCACCCGCGTGAGCTGCACTGAGACCGGGTTGAATCCGCGCGTGAGCCAGACCTGCCCGCGCCTGGTCTGTCTGCGCGTGAGCCAGACCTGCCGCGCCTAGGCTTTCCGCGCAGCAATGTCGCTGCTGCTGCTGCCGGCGGGTGCCGACCGCTGGCCACATGCGGCCAGCCGCAATCCGCGCGCCGTGTCCGCGGATTGAGAATTCATCGATGAGCAGAAGTCCGACGTTAGGTAGAAGTTCAACGTCGGGTAGAAGACCGACGAGAATTCATCGACGAGCAGGAGTCTGACGATGAGTAGAAGTCCGTTGACGAGCAGAAGTCCAACGTCGAGAAGAAGTTCAACGTCGGGTAAAAGACCGACGAGAATTCGTCGACGAGCAGGAGTCTGACGACGAGCAGGAGTCCGCTGATGAGCAGAAGTTCGACGAAAAGGAGAAGTCCTTCGTCGGGTAGAAGACTGACGACGAGTAGGAGTCTGCTGACGAGCAGAAGTCTGACGTCGGGTAGAAGTTCAACGTCGGGTAGAAGACCGACGAGAATTCGTCGACGAGCAAGAGTCTGAAGACGAGCAGAAGTCCGCTGACGAGCAGAAGTCCGACGTCTGGTAGAAGTTCAACGTCGGGTAGAAGACCGACGAGAATTCGTCGACGAGGAGGAGTCTGATGACGAGTAGAAGTCCGTTGACGAGCAGAAGTCCAACGTCGAGAAGAAGTTCAACGTCGGGTAAAAGACCGACGAGAATTCGTCGACGAGCAGGAGTCTGACGACGAGCAGGAGTCCGCTGACTAGCAGAAGTTCGACGACGAGTAGGAGTCTGACGACGAAAGTCCTGCAAGGCAAAAATTCAGTGACAAAAGGAAATTCAACATCAGGTAGAAATTTAACTTTGTGGAGAAGTTAAATGAAAGTCCCTTGACGGCATTCTGGCGACGTTATCCAAGGATGTAAGACCTATCCGAGGTTGTATGTTAGAACATTTGTTCGATAACATTAACCTGTGTGGAAAAGGTCGAGAGAATCCACCAAGGATGTGAGACCTTTCCAAGGTTGTATGCTGGAGCCCTGCTCGACGACGTTAACCTGTGTGGAAGAGGTCGGGAGAATCCACCAAGGATGTGAAACCTTTCCGAGGTTGTATGCCGGAGCCCTTCTCGACGACGTTAACCTGTGTGGAAGAGGTCGGGAGAATCCACCAAGGATGTAGGACCTTTCCGAGGTTGTATGTCGGAGCCTTTGCTCGACGACGTTAACCTGTGTGGAAGAGGCCGAGAGAATCCACCAAGGATGTAAAACCTTTCCGAGGTTGTATGCCGGAGCCCTTCTCGACGACGTTAACCTGTGTGGAAGAGGTCGGGAGAATCCACCAAGGATGTAGGACCTTTCCGAGGTTGTATGTCGGAGCCTTTGCTCGACGACGTTAACCTGTGTGGAAGAGGCCGAGAGAATCCACCAAGGATGTAAGACCTATCCGAGGTTGTATATCGGAGCCATTGCTCGACGACGTTAACCTGTGTGGAAGAGGTCGGGAGAATCCACCAAGGATGTGAAACCTTTCCGAGGTTGTATGCCGGAGCCCTGCTCGACGACGTTAACCTGTGTGGAAGAGGTCGAATCGGATCCCCCTGGGATCGATTTTACCTTGATTGGGAGGAGGCGAATGCCGCGTCTAATTTTAGACCGTTACTGTCTTTTTGAGGTAGAGGTTAAGACCTTGCTGGAGGAGTAGAAGTCCAACAAGGGACTGTATAAAGCTTGCAATTGATTTGAAGTATCCTTGCATTTGCTCGGATATTCCTGAAATATCATCTTGATATAGAAAACATCGGAGGATCTTTTTGACCAGAATTGGGGTCAAAGTTGCCCCCCAGTCCGCATCTGATGCAACAATGACTGATGTCAGAAAGTTGATAAGAACGATCTTTTGAGATTGGAGCAAAAGTTGCCCCCCAGTCGGGAACCACGTTCCCACAGACGACGCCAAACTGTTGCGTGCCGGATTTTCGTACAATGCTAAGACGTTAAATATGATATTTCTCTACCGCCGCGAATACTCCTGGACGCAACAATAATTATGAAATTAGTAATTTGTGAGTTAGTTTGATCCTTAATACTATGACTTGACTTGATTAAACCAAATTAAATATTAATGAATTGTTTGGCTATTTAGTTAGGATTTAAGTATATTAACTAAAATAAGATTTTAATAATGATTATTGATAATTAAAAATATATAAACTCATTACATATGATTGTAATTAGCTTAAATAATATTAAAAATAATTATTAATTAGTAAATTATTAAATTAATTTAATATAGTAACTTCTACATAATCAACTACAATAATTACAACAACATCAAAAGCTTTTATCTCACAAAGTGGAATGAGCTACATGAGTCATTTTTATTCATTGTTATGTTAAGATTTAAATTTTTATTTAAATATGTAACTTTTATATAGTTTTTTTTGGGAATTACTTTTAAATAGTCATTAAATATTAAAGAATATCAATATTTAATTAATAGTTATAATTAATTAATTTTAATTATTAAGATTAATTGAATTAATGACTAATATTTATTAAAAAATATTTATTATCTCAAATCACAACATAGTTAAAACTTAAAATGGTTAAAAAAAAAAAAAAAAAAACATTGTTAAATTTGTTTTGTAAAATAATCCAATCCCTAACCCTAAATCAAATGTTAGTGGGCAATGCACAGTGATCCGTATTGATCAACTATCGGATCCAAAGGCACCGTAATGGAAGCCCCGTTAGTTGTTTCTTCACCTCCTTCAACTCCTCCGTCGACAGCGTCTACTCTTCCTGTTAGCTGCAGAGAAACGCGCTGAAAAACTTCTTCCTCGCCGTCGCCGGAGTGATTGTCGGATCGGATCCACCTCTTCTTCGCGGCCTCGCTTTTTTCTGATCCGCTGCGATTAGAGAAACGACAGAAACTCGCTGGTAAACCGCAATCTTTCTCCCCTTTGGCGCACGCTTCTGCCCGCCCTAAATATGTTAAATAAGCGGCATGATACGATTTATTAATGCAAGGATTTACGGGGATTTACCACGAAACGGGCGAGAAACGGGATTTACGGGACTTTAGGATTTCACTTTGGCGTGAATACTTTTGGTAGGATTTACGCATAAATCCTCATGGAGATTTAAATGTAAAGGATCATTTTATTCATATCTATTGTCGGAGATTAGGGTTTCAAGCATGTTCTACTTCCAATTCCCTCAACCCACCTACCCGCATTGGCTGCACAAGGATTTAGTAAATCCTGAAAATCCGAATTTATCATATACGGAGGCTATTAAATCCAAAAAATTGTTTGGTATGATAATTGATAAGTCTTGATAAATCCTAATAATTGTTTGGTTATGCATCTTAGGATTTGTCAGTTAACTTTAGGATGTATATTTGTGAGAATATCTGATGTAGAACTATATGCGTAATTGGAGATTTGCACAAAAGGATTTCAAGAGCAACTTTAGATTCTCGTTAAAGCGATTAAAACAACAAGGTAAAACAATTAAGTAGTTATTTCGCTTAGGCTAAACTACACAAGAGACTAAGCTAGATCAAAACACATATAAAAAAATAAGACGTTGCATGCGAAGTAGTTTCCAACTTAACCCTTGTTTAACAACGAGATCTAAAGCGAAGAAGTAACAAATCCTACGAATGCTAGTGGATGGCAATAAAGGGACACAATCTCTCGCTTTGAACAAATTCTCGTGAAGAATTTGGAATTCAAAAGTAGAAGAATCATGAAAGAGAAAGAATCACCTTCACGGAGAGACGGCGTAGAGATCCCACGTACCTTCCAATAATTATCCGCCCAAGGCTAGATGAATCCTTCCCGAATAAACGTCGTGATGAGCAAGGTTAACTCAAGTGCCGGATGGATCGTCCGTCTTCAATCGAAATAGGAGCTACACCTTGAGAGGAGGGTGAAGAGAGGTAGAGAGAGGGACGGTGGAGAGAGGATGGCCGGCGGGTGTGAGGAGGAGGGGAACGGCTAGGGCTAGGGGAAAAGAATTGTCTTGACTCATAAATCTGAAATTATTTCAGGTTTGAGTGAATTTGGAGGGAAAATCAAGGAGTTTGAAATTTCAATTATCATGCATTAACTCTCCTTAATAGAGCATTAAAGGGGATGGCCCATTAATGGGGCTGGCGGCATATAGAGAGGGGAGAGGGAGGAGGGAAAGTGATTAAGCGTTTCCTAATCCGCTCCGATGAATTAATGACGAAAATTTCAAATCCGCCCAAATTCAAATTTGAATTTGCCACGTCATTGAAACTTTCCTAATTTGGCGTCGGCCAAATTTGGAAACTTCCACCTTGAATTTCAAAATCTGAAATTCATGGAGGTGGTGGGGGAAAGGACGGTGATGGGTGACCGGGATGGGTGGTGGCCGGTGGAGAGGCCGGCGGCCAAGGTGGTGGCCGGCGGGATGAGGGGAAAGGGGACGGGTTTCTTGGAAGAGGGAAAAATTCGTGAGGTAAGCTAAGAGGCGACGATTTGTGGTGGTGGAAGAATCACCTGTGGTGGAAAAAGAAGGTAAACGTAGAAAGAAGAATGGGGAAACCAAGAACCACCGGTGGTGGTTGTTGGGTACGACGGGTGGCCTCTCCTAGGCTCCACCTAACTCTCAACCTCTCTTTCAAGCTTCTACAAAGAAAGCTCCAAGAAGACTAATGCAAGAAGAAATTGTAATATCATTCATCATCATGAAAATACAAGAAGGAGGCTATATATAGCCCATTACAATGTCATAAAAATAAAATACTAAAATACCCTCGAGGGGCTACAAGACTCAATCCCTCAAGCAAGGGTAAAAAGGGAAAAGTGCAGAAATAAAAATTACATCAACTAAAACAATCATGCTGAATTCAAAAATACATCGGGTACATCGTGGCCGTAGATCTACGGCCACGTCGATGGTAGACTCTCCAACTGATGTCCCCATCATTCTCCCGGGGTAGGAGAAAACTCGACTCCGTCGAGTAAGCGTCTCTCTCGTAATGCTCCAAAGCATCCGGGTCTATCCGCTGCAGCTCCTCGCGGTCTATCCACGTGTCCTCCGATTCAGGTTTTCCTCTCCACCTGATCAAATACCTTCTCCTTCCTCCTTCTTTTGTAGAGATAATGTCATCACTCAAAACTGTGTCCACTTTATCAGCCATGGGTAGTTTGGGAATGGTAGGAAGGGGGGGCAAGTTTGGGTTTTCCAATGGTGGGGTTATATCAGGCTGTTGCAAAAATGGGTTGGGTGGATTGAAATCAGGGCCTTCATAAGCTACTAGATCCTCAATGTTAAAGGTCGGGTTGATGTTGAACTCATAGCTGTCAATGGCGCAAAATAGCGCGCGCCATGGCGCACGGCGCGGCGCGGCGCACCTACGGCGCCATGTTCATGGCGAGGCGCATGTGTTTAAAATAGCGCGCGCTATTTGCGCCACATGTGAGCCATGGTGCATTGCGCACGGTGAAAAATAGCGCGCCAAATTGTTTTTAAATTTTCGTATACTTATGAATATTTTTTATATTTAAAAATATATCTATATTTTAAGATAAACGACTATTCATTGCCCTAATTTCACGAAAGATTTTCTGTTTGCTGCATCCGCCGAACACATCCCGCAGTCCCCAAGTCGAGGTCGATGAATCTATCCCGAAGTCGAAGGTTTTTTGTTTTGTATTTGCTGCATTCGCTACTTCCGTCGAATCCAGCCGAATCTGTCCAGAAGTTGAAGTCGTTGTTTCCGTCGAATCGTCCCGCAGAGCAGTGCTTCTGCCAAATCCGCCCCCTCCTTCGTCTGTTCCAATAAAAAATCTTACCAGCTGACTCTGATTTGCAACCTCCAACTATTCTGCACAGCTCTGTTGTTTTGCACGGCTATTTCTTACAAGAATTTACAACTTAACAGGTATGCTCGGTACCGCTAAGTAAATGCTCGGTACAGCTATGTATATGCTAGATACTGCTCGGTATAACTAGGTACCAGCTCGGTACAACTAGGTACCAGCTCGGTATAACTAGGTACCAGCTCGGTACAACTAGGTACCAGCTCGGTACAACTAGGTACCAGCTCGGTACAACTAGGTACACGCTCGGTACACACTCGGTATTGCTAAGTACATGCATGATACCGCTCGGTACCACTATGTAAATGCTCGGTACCGCTCGGTACATGCTCGGTACCACTAGTTACATGCTTTGTACCACTCGGTACAGCTCGGTACAACTAGGTACACGCTCGGTACATGCTCAGTATTGCTAAGTACATGCATGATACCGCTCGATTTGACTTGTGTTAAGAAAGGTAGGAGTAGACCTAAAAAAACTTGGTTAGAAAATATTAGGAATGACCTTTCTTTATTAGATTTAAACGAGAATTTGACTTTTAATAGGACACAATGGAGAAAAAAGATTCATGTAGCCGACCCCACGTAGTGGGATAAAGGCTTGATGTTGTTGTTGTTGTATATAAGCTTTGAGAAGTGCTAAATCACTAGATACTGCCATCTCAATTATAATATGTTTCTCAAGATGTCATTACTCTATGTTATGACATAAGAGTCTGTGATTGGGCTTCTCCATCCTCTATAGGAGATTATTGATTGAAAAGCTGATGATAGAGATGCTTTGTGCTTGAAGAATCTCATTCAAAAACTTCTCAAGAAAATATTCTTCATACTGGATTAGGATTTTGGAGGATTCCAATGTGTTTCCCACAGATCTTCAGACATCAAAAACACATAATATATGGCTGATGTCTTGCTGGGAGCTGGGGGAAGGGAACCATCATCTATTATAGTTTCTTAAATGATGTATCTATTAGATTATTTCGAATCCTTGTGTCTAATTTTATGCCTAACTAGGGTTCCTCTGAGAGACCTGCACTTTATGCAATAATTCAAATATGTGAAATAAATTTATTTAAAGAACATTAAAATTCTAAAATAGAGCGCTTTGACACTAATATGATGAACGCTGCTGCACTAGGCCATAAACAGTTACAACATGTGTAAATATGATCTAAATTTATTATAATCTGGATGCATCCCTAGAATTTAGTCACACTTAAGTTCAACTGATCTATTGGATGAGTGTCCTTTGAGGTTAACAATGCTTAAATAAATGTGAATGACAAAAGGGAATTCATTGAAACAAACCATAAATTATTGAGGTAGAACAAATATAAATTTGATGAAAATGGTTCTAATCAATACTAACTATTACATCATAAGAAAATAAGGTACTACTATAACCTAAATAAGCATAACTTGAACGGTCCTTTATATCCAGCTCTACTGTCCACCATTTTATAAAAACTAGAGACGGCTAGCTTTAGCCAATAAAACAGGCTTAAAACTTGCAAATCCATTGATTTCTCTTCCAGTCACCATGCTGGTGATCTCATAAGTTCCATCATATGTAAATATGGCCTCCAAATCACAAAATGCCTAATAAGACAACATAAAAAGTAATTAAAATGGAAAATATAGGCATATTGAATGATGTAAACAATAAAGTTTGTTTCACTTCGCATACATTTCCTTCCAATCGATGAATTATAATAAATATATACCTCAAATATGATAAGGATTAGAGTTATAAACTAAGGCTTCTTTTGAGATAGCTTTAAAATTTTTGGAAGCAGCAAAAAAATTGTTCAAAATCTGCCCCAAATGAAAGCTAAGTCTTCTCCTATATTCATGTCTGTAGCAAGAATAAGCTGTTATAATTATTGCGAAGGTTAATAGTAGATGTAGAATTGTAGCAATAGTTTACCAAGAGTTAAGGCACCAATGATTTTAGGAAAGTTTTTGGCTTGAAAAAAAGGCCAACTTACTGTCATATTTGGCTCAACTTCGATATCGTTTTGTTTCACATTCTCTGATGAGTTGTATCAAAGTTAATATTTAAAAAAAAAAAAAAAAAATGGGGAATTTTTGGCTTACACGAGTCTTTGCCCTTCCATAGTGGTTGGGTAAGGTTCTAAAATCACGAACGCAATTCGAACAGCTGTGTGAAGTCTTTGCCCATTATATTTACTACTTCTATTTGAATGAGAGCTATGACCAATATAAGAGTTTGCATTTAATAAGAAGGTCATGAAGGCATGCAAGACTATGAATTTAGTCCCACATCGAAAATTTGAAAATTATATTGGTGTAAGAATATGAATTGATTAGCCATCCATTCCTTGTAGAAATAAATTTTTGTGCTGACGAATATAAGCTTCATTAAATTTGTATTGATCAAGCCATCCAACTTCAATTCTCATTTGGTTTACCTCCTTATAATTTGTTTAAATCTTGTCTTTCTTTTTCAGGGAGCAAGGAATTAAAGACGCTTAATTTACTTGATCAAGAGCACTAACCTTTCCCACAAGAAAATCAGCCAAAATACCATTTCCTCCAAGTAATTCTCGACCTAAGGAAACTGTTTCCCTTGCATTCTTGGTTGTCCATGCCTGTAGAGACAAAGCATGCTTATGATCTATATAGACAAATTAATGTATATAATTGTCATAAAACATATGAAAAACTATATACTTCATAACCTTTGCTAAGCTGGCTTGGCCGATAGTTATTTTTTCTGATTCATATAACTTGCATAAACGCCAACCAAGAAGAAACATTGCTTGTATGTTACCCAACATTCGAACCATTTTTTCTTGCGTTATCTGAAATGATGCAAGTGGAACTCCAAATTGCTTCCTTTCATTTAGATACCTATGCATTTTCTTAAATATAAATTACCTTATGTAAAGCATATATATGTGTAGTTTATGAAATCCATATCAATATGATAACACTATAAGATCCAGATTTACCTGTGACACAAATCAAATACGCCCATTGATATGCCAATTGCTTGCCATGAAGCCATAAGACGTGCAACAAGAAGCATCTGCATGCATTTAAAACTCATAAGTGGACACAAATTTCGATTTCTGCCTTACAATTTCTGAAGCATAAGAGCATCTCCAACCGAAAATCTCATTTTTCACTCCAAAATGTAGTGATTCATTTCCAATCGAACTCCATTTTGCACGTTTATGCTAAAGTAACCTTTTTTCGCGCATTTCCTCGGCAAATTCGGTTGAGATAGAAAAATCGCGTGGATGAACAGTGCCACGCCAATATTGGCATTGCATTGTTCACCGGCAAGCAAATAGCGGAAGATTTGGCGTTCGGCTGGAGCGATCGAACGATGCCATACACATGTTTAGCGTTCGGTTGGAGATGCCCTAAGTATGGGTTTGCTTTGTAAATTTAATAAGAAAAAAATAATACCTTGTTTACATCTTGAAAAGAATTGATACCGGGTAAACGATCTTCTTCTGGAACAAACACTCCCTTCAAGAGGGTATCTCCATTTTGCATAATTCTTAATCCAATTTTATTTTGTATCTTGGTGGTCATTAAACCAGGAGCACCCTTCTTCACAATAAACCTGCAACAACAGACGAAATTAATTGATAAAATGCTTGAATTCGATGCTTTTCAATGGTGATATATATGGCTAGACAGCTAAAATTTGACATTTAGATTTCGTTTGGGATGACTTTTTTACTGCTTAAAGCGGCTTTTTTTTTACAAAAAATAAAATTTTTATATAAAAAAACTGCTTTAAGAAGCAGTAAAAAACCCGTCCCAAACGAAGCCTTAGTTACTACAATGCATGCATTTTTATCCTGATGAAAAAACAAAGAAATTTACCCACCCGTTTATTTTGTTTGTAGTAGTGTTCGTGGCACAAACAATGAATACATCTGCAAAAGTGCAATTTCCTGTCCAACGTTTTTGGCCATTCAATATCCAACCTCCATTCACCTGTTTAAGTACAATTATCATTAGATTAGCATAATTAATTATTCTAATATTAAAATTATACTAAGCATGCAATACAGTTTAAGCCTCATTTAATCTTCATAAATAAATTTATTTCACCCGAATTTCCAAAACCATTTTGTAATATATACATTGGCTTCATTATTTAACAAGCTGCATCGTGTAGATGTGCCTACTGTTACTCTTCAAGATGAAGTATCATGAAAGTTCTGAAGGAATTAGATGTTACTCAACAATCCCTTAAATTATTGTACTAGAAAGTTGCTTCAAAAAACAAGAAAAAATTGAGCTATCTTAAGCTTCATTTGGGATGGATTTTTTACTACTTTCAAAATTAGTTTTTTAACATAAAAATTTTAATTTTTATATTAGAAAGCTGCTTTAAAAAGCAGTAAGAAAGTCATCCTAAAAGAAGGCTTAGGCTTCGTTTGGGACGGCTTTTTTATTGCTTTCTAAAACGGAGTTTTAGTACAAAAATGAAAAATTTTGTACTAAAACTCCGTTTTAGAAAGCAGTAAAAAAGCCGTCCCAAACGAAGCCTTAATTTGGGGTGATTTTCTTACGGGTTCTTAAAACAGCTTTTTAGTACAAAAAATATAATTTTTTTATTAAAAACTGCTTTATGAAGCAATAAGAAAGCCATCCCAAATGAAACCGAAGTCTTATTTGGACGTTAATTCTGACCATGGACGTGTTAACAACCACATAGACGTGTTAACAACCACCTAAATGAGAAAATAATGACTGACAATTTCTTCTTTGCTGTGAAACTGGGCTTATATTTTTGTGAACAGTTTTGCTTTATTTTGTTTCATATTTTCTTATTTTTTCCCTTTGAGACTAAGGACCCTACATTTACATTTTTCTATCAAGTAATAAAAAACATAATCTTTTTGTTTGAAAACTTAAAGACATTAATGAATGGACCTTCGTTGCAGTGGTTGTCAAAGTGCTCGCATCGCTTCCATGATCGGGCTCAGTTAAAGCCTGAAATATGTAAATTCCTCTTTAAACATCAATAGAGTAAACAAAATATTGAATAAGATTATATGTATTTCACAACTTACCCAACAGGCAAAAGTATTCAATTGGGCCAGTGATGGAAGGTACTTCTCTTTCTGCTTCTCCGTTCCATAAAATGCTATATACAAGTGCACAAAAATTAAGAAAGTTGGTTCTTTTCGTTCTTTATTTTGTTGAGTATTTATTCTACAATCAGAATTGAAAGATATTGTACCAATTGAAAGCATAGCCAGTGAAGAATGAACTAGAATTACAGAGGAGCAGCTGGCATCCACTCTTGCAATTTCTGCCATGGCGATAGCACTAGCAGTGATTGAAATTCCAGGACAACCATAACCCTGCAATATCCCATTTTCTTTCTATAAATTATCATAGTTCTTATAAGTTTTATAAGAAGGAAGAACTAATTATAGTTGATGCAGGCACCTTTATTGTTCCTCCTACACAACATACTTCAGCAAGCTTTGGCATGACATGGAAGGGGAACTCAGCTTTCTCACAGTACTGAAACGCATGATGAAGAAGATAATCGTCTTTCATCAAAATAAATGTGCAGAAGAAATAAATTTTATGCTTTTCAAGTAAAAAATACCTCTGCCATTATTGGAGCAATCATTTTTTCCATCACTTCTCTAACTTTCTTTCTCAAAAGCTTCTCCTCTGAGCTTAGCAAATCATCAAACTCATAATAATCTGATGCTGCAATTGAGATTAAAAAAAAAAACAAAAACATCATTGAAAAAAAGTAAGACCATAAAAATTATCAATGCAATAAGTTTGTCAAGTTTATAAGGCTTCGTTTCGGACGGTTTTATTATTGCATCTTAAAGCAGTTTTTAGTATAAATTTTAATTTTTTAACTAGAAAGCTGTTTTAAAAAGCAGCAAAAAAGTCGTCCCAAACGAAGCCTAAATTTGAATTCCGCTAACATTAAACCTATTCCTTGATATTCATCCTTTTCCAAAAAAATAAAATAAAAATAAATGATTACACATATTGATAAATTAAATTTAAAATCCTTTCCAAACAATACAAATTTATAATTAAATTATAATTTCAAATATTTGTCCCTAATTTAATATTATTGCTGTAATATTATTTTAGTTTGATAATTTACTATTTATAATTTGATTTATAATTATTTTTTTCTATACTTAACAATATAAATATATAGTTAGTCGATTTTAAATTTGTTTTTAAAATGGCTAATAGCTTCCTAAGTCGTTGGGCTAGCCAAGGACTGGCTCCACGTCATAGAACAAGAAGCAACAATCTGATGTTTTGGTTCATGTATTTTTAACTGATATTCAACTTGACCCTTATACATGGTTGAGATCAGCTTAGATAAGGTGGTGGTATTGATACAGATCGAGTCAAAATTGGACTTGAATATTGGGTACAAATTTCGATGCATAGTTTAATTAAAGACTTTTGAACTCAAATTTTGAACCATTTGAGCTTGGCTTTCTACAAACTTATAGTCGAACTAACATTGCAACAAGCCAAAACCAACGACACAAAAGTCATCCAATCCGAGTTCGAATGTGTCTAGATCTAGCACTCGAAGCTTAATTAAAAAACATTTTGACATCCAAACTATTTCCAAAACTCACATGTTTATAATCAAATTGAGTGTATCGATGAGACAAATTCATCGAGCTCAAAATCATCCAATACTAATATTAGTAAGACATTCAAATGCTAAAAGTATAGTCTATTATCGAGGAACTAAATACAAACTGTTTGATGGAGTGTTTTAGATTTTGGTTATATTTACGAGGAATGATACTCTTAAAAATCTATAAATAGGCTCTTAATCTCTATATGAAGCGGAGCTTGGACCTAGACTATATAATTGGGTGAGCTAAGTAGTTTGAAGAATCTTAGAGCTCAACTGAGCACTATGGTCATTGGAGTACCACCCGACCACAGCTATCAAATCATCACCGAAATGTCATATCGATAATCACCTAATGCCCCCATCGAATGAATCACTTAATCATTATCGTTGAATGACTTCCACCCGTTCACTGTAGCTCAATTATTGTCCTCTGATCACAGTAGCTTGATTATGTTCCTCCAAATACTATCTCCCGACCATGGTACTCTGATCTTCATGGCTCAACTCTGGCCCTTCAACTACTATCTATTAAGAAATTTTTATGTGGGGCCCATTAAATATATAATAAATAAAGTATTATGCATTAGTAGATTTCTAAAAAAAATAAACCAATTAAAATTCGTGATATACTTAAGAATTAAATTATTAATTGACTTATATGACATCTCAATTAAATTGTATGAAAATAAATATTGTTTAGAGACCAAGTAGTTATTTTATTAAAATTTGAATGATAGACTGAAATATAATAAATATCGAGTGAAAAGAATGGGTCTCTCTTTTTTGGAGAACGCCGCTTCAAACGTGAAAGACTAAAAACGTCAATTTTGCATTTCAAAGGATTCAAGTACTGTTCTAATAATTTTCTCGATGATTTTGACAAGTATTTTGGAGTCGATGAATTAATTTTTTATCTCCATGGAATCCTACACTATCACCAACTACAATCCTTCAAACATCCTCACACAATTGCAATCTCTGACCACTGTTACTTGGCTACAAACTATCATTACTTGATTTCGGTCCTTTAACCACCATCGCTAGACAGCGATCCTCGATCATCGTTGCATGTTTATAGCTCTACAAAATCAAAGTGATCTAATAGATTTTTATCCATCCATTCATCTTATATATATATATAATAATCTATGCAAAACTATTACGCACTGTGCATTATTATTATTAATTTTTTATGGGACTTACTCATGGGAGGGAATATTGATGCAGGTGTAGCCTGAGGAAATGCTACAGAGACCTCTAATGAAGGTAATTCCTTTTGCGATCTCTCAATATCCTTAGAACCAGCACCTGCAATGTTAATCAATCAATTAACAACTATCTTTGAAAATCATAAATATATCATTTCATTAAATTTATTTAAATTTTATTTTTGTTAAAAGTGTGAAAATTGGCTAAAGATCAAAATAAGTACTAAGGCTTTTCTTCTCAAAACATTTTATTAAAAAATATGATTAAAATTAGATATATGACCAAACTTTATATAGATTATTTGTTGTGTTGTACGAAAGAAAATCTAAATCTAATAAAAAAAATAAAAAAAAAAAACCTTTCTTTTGAGACAAAGTTGCCATTGCAGTCATGGATGAATGCTCAAAGGAGGACTGAAAACGAACTCTGAAAAAGTAAAAGGTTGAAGATGATAACTTTGATGAATGAAGAATAAAGAGAGCTATTTATAATATGCCATTATCTAAAAGAAACCTTCTTGAGTAGTACCTAATTTTAAAAAACATTATCATAGCTAATTAAATAAGCTTAAACACGCTTATTAATTTTTTTTTTAAAAACTAGTCATCATGGAACGAAAAATTATTTGGACATCGTCCGGAGTCGAATCAGAGCGTGTCACGTCATCTTTTTGTTGTCTATAGCGGCTGTATACTGGGTGACGTGGCACGCTCTAATTTGCCTTAGGATAGTCCGGTGTCCGCACAGAATAATCTCTCTCGTGAAAAAAGCCAGCTGCCATTGACATGGAGCCAGTTAAACAAATAATAATAAAAAATAATGAAATGCCTTATGGTTTTAATAAATATAAAAAAAATTTAAATCCATTTTTTTTTTAAACAGAGATGGAAAGAGATAAATTAGATATTATTATAAATATTTATTTTTTCCCTGTTTTTTTTTTCATTTTTTTGTTTTCTAAAAAATGAAAAATAAAAAAATAGAAATAATATTTTCCCAATTTTCTCTTTTTCATTTTTTTTTTCGTTTTTTACTTTTTTAGTTTTTTAATATTGAACTTTTGAGATATCTCATTTATTTATAAATATCTATTATGAGCAAAATATTTATATTTTATTTTATTTTTACAATCTCAAAATGAAATAATGCTCTCTCTTAGTAGAATGATGTAAAGGCCGGAATTTTTAATTAGCATTTTGATGAATTCATTTATGGATGATTTCATTTGATAAGATGAATACTATTTCAATGTGTTGAACTATTATTTTCCTCTTACATATGGAAGCAGCTGGCGTTGAACTATTATTTTTCTCTTATATATCGAAGAAGCTGGCAAATCAATTTAGGCTCTCCTTTTTAGGACACCTATCTTAAAAAGCAAAAAATAAAATAAATTATTTTAGACAAAGACAAATTGAAGTGTTCATCGAAATGATTATTATTTTTTAACTATTTTGAATAAATCATGATGATGATTATTGTTGCGGGTTAGAATATATGCGGTGATAGAGTTAAAATTTTTCGTCTCAACGTTGAACATATAAGTAGCATACAAACAGAAGAAAAAGGAAACACCATAATTTTTACGTGGAAACCCTAGAAAAGGGAAAAATCACATGGCCACGCCTAGTTGAAATGATTCCACTTTTGTTTGAATAAATTACAAGTGACTAACCCATCTCTAAAATTAATGACAATTAGATTACAATAATCAACCGTTGGGTTGAAATCCAATTACGAATATAGATCAAAAATCCGGCGACGTTTGGAGGTTAGGCGGGAATCCGACTTTAATTGTTGATCAGACAGAAGTCCGGCATTAGTCGGTGGTCAGGCTTTAGCATCAATCAACGATCGGGCAGAAGTCCGGTGTTAGTCGGCGGCTGGGCGGAAGGTTTAATTTTCCATTCTAAATATTTGGATGCCTGTCCAATGTTGTTGGTTTTTACTGGTATCATGTGAATTTCCGTTTCCTTTCTTATGGTCTCTCTATCGATATATATCTATTGTCTCTCTCTCCTGCCTTATCGAGCCGCTCTGGCGATTTAGGGCATCCCTCGAGCGTTTGCCTTTGATCTCTTTGGTGCTGCTTTTTTCTTCAATTTTCCTCTGTGAGTTGTAAGATCTGAGTGTTTTGGTGATTCTTCTGGTGGTTTTTGCCCTTTTGGGCTAGGTCTTCATGGCGGATGTTCCTCTAGCAAACCCTTGGGGGAATGCGTCTGATCCGTTGGTCGTAAAGAATAAAGGTTTTTTTAACCTTGATGCGGATGGCTCTAAATCTCCTTCTAGATCTATATTGTTCAAAGAAGTGTTATCGGTGCTTCCTCTTCAGGTGATATTTTTCCTTCTCTTCAGCAGTCGATTTTTAATGGAGTTCCGGCTGTGCTTTTATCGGATGAAGAAGTTCTTAAACTGGCTTCCCCTTTTCAATTTACGCTTGTGGGTAAATTTGGTTTGCATCGTCCTAATTTGGATGCGATTCGGAATTTCTTTTCTTCGCTTAAGCTCTCTGGTTTTTACTTGGTGGGTCTCTTGGACTCTAGGCATGTTGTTATACATTTATCTAATTATTTGGATTATAGTAGGGTGTTTGCTAGACGTTCTAATTTTGTCTATAACTGTCAAATGAGAGTGTTGAAATGGACGCCCTTTTTTGACATTAAGGAAGAATCGCCTATAGTGCCGATATGGATATCATTCCCGAATTTACGTATGCATTTTTTTAATTCGAAAGTATTGTATGCGTTGGGTTACATTTTCAAGAGGCCGCTCCAAACGGATCAGTCTACTGCCTTTCGGACCCGTCCCTCTATTGCTAGAGTTCTTATGGAGGTGGACATTTCTAAGAAGCACCCGAAGGAAATTTGGGTTGGTTCCAAAGCTTATGGCTATTTGCAAAAAGATGAATTTGAAAAAGTTCTCGACTTTTGCTCTCACTGTAAAATTCATGGACATGCTCAAATTGACTGTTTTAAACTTCACCCGAAATTAAAGAACCTGCTGTTCAGGCTAGTGGGAGGCCTGGATCTGCCAAGAATAACAAAATTTATGTGTCAATTGCGGATAATATTAAGGAAAATAATGTTATTCAGGTGGAACCGCCTCCGGCTAGTCAAATTGTGCATATGGTGAGTGTTAATGATACTGTGGAAAATTTAGAAGAGAATGGTCATAAATCTGGTGATGTCCATGATACGCTTGCTCTTGATTTAAATTCCAAGAAAGATTTTATTATAGATGATAACATTATCGAAATTACTACTGATCCTAAGCTTTTTATTTCGATTGATGCTATGTTAAATGATATGCCTAATGTTTCTAATCCCATGGCTGCCGAGAATGCTATGATCTTTACACAGGGAAATAATGAGATGATGGGTAATGGTGGTGATGCTTCTAATGACTATTATGAAGAAGGAGAAATTATTCCTCTTTCCATTATAGATGCCACTTCTCTAAAAAAAACAAGGTACTTCCTCTTCTTCTCCTGCTAACTATGTCAAAGATGGACAAAAAATTTTTGAGGAAGATGTGGTTACGAAAGGTGGTAAGAAAAAAGGTAAACAAATTAAAAATACTTGCTCTACTACGCCTAGACCCACTAGAGCTCAAACTTCTTCTAAAGATTGCAATGATTAAAGCTCTCATGTGGAATGTTAGGGGCATTGGTGGTAGGGATTCTAAAATTAGAGTTAAAAACCTGTGTAGGATTCATAACATTCAAGTTCTTGTTTTATTTGAACCGCTTATTACTCCCGATAAAATTGCCTATACTTCTAATTTTTTGGGCTTTCCTATGCATTTTGTTAATTGTTCTAATAAGATTTGGATTATGTGGCATAAGGCTATCTCTTTAAATATTATTGTTGATTGTCATCAAGTTGTTCACTGTCATATTAATGTTTTTAATGTGAATTGTTTTGCTTCTTTTGTGTATGCTGCTTGTACTAGTCTTAATCGAATAAATATGTGGAGAATCTTATTAACTTTTTGGCTAGTATTAATGGACCTTGGTGTGTGGGAGGTGATTTTAACATTATTTTGAATGCTAGTGAAAGAATTGGGGGTAGTCAGCCAAACTTTAGAGCCATCGAAGATTTTAATTCTATGATTAATGATTGCAATATTAATGATATTGGTTTCGTTGGTAATCCTTTCACCTGGAATAGGTCTAACCTCTAGCAACATTTGGATAGATTTCTTTTCAACAATAATTGGATTGCTCAATTTTCTGCTATTAATGTGGAACATTAAGTAGAAATCTTTCTGATCATGCTTCTCTTCTTTTAAATATTAATGTTGCTAGTCAGATTGGTTCGTATGCTTTTAGATTTCTTAATATGTGGCTTCTTCATGATAGCTTTAAAGATGTGCTTGAGACTAATTGGAATGCTCCTGTTTTCTCGGATAACAACATCACTGGTATGTTGAGACTTTGGGCAAAATTGAGTAGACTAAAACAATGTCTTAGACACTGGAACAAAAATGTTTTTAAAAATATTTCTCGAATATTACTGAAGCTGAGAGTAAAGTTTCTGATTTGAATGATGTTTATTTTGACAATCCAAATGAGGAAAATCTTCTGAACCTTAATCTTGCTAAAAATGTCTTATGTCATTAATTACAATTTCAAGAAGAATTCTATTGGAAGCAAAAGTCTAATGCTAAATTTACTATGGAGGGAGACAGAAATGCCAAATTTTTTCATGCTATTGCTAATAAGAATAAGACCAAGAGTAAAATTCATAAAATTGTGAACAGTGAGGGCATTTTATTAGAATCAGATGAGTTAATTTGCAAGTCTGGTGTTGATTTGTTTTTGAATATTTTTAACAGTCATTCTGATATTGCTCCTATTTCTAATCCTAATGTTATTCCTAAGCTTATTAATGATCATGATAATCTTTTGCTTTGCCAAATACCATCTGAAACTGAAATTTTAACTATTCTTAAGGATATGAATGATGAGGCTACGGCGGGTCCGAATGGTTTTACTACCAAGTTCTTCCAAAAATCGTGGGATATTGTTAAGGGGGATGTTATTGATGCGGTGAAAGATTTTTTTGGAGGTACCCCTTATCATAAATTCTTCTCTTCTACAAATATTGTTCTTGTCACGACCCGACCCGACGGGGACGGATCCCGCCCGAGCCGGATCGCGACGAGAGCTAAGCTAAACTTGCTTATCCAGGATCTGGCTTTGGATTAGGTTACTGAACTGATCTTCCAAATTCTTAACTCAACAGAAAAACACAGAACAACAGAGCTACTAAAAACATCAAATGCAGCGGAACAAAACATCTATCTTTTCATTTCCTCAAAATAATCATCTACAGAACAGTACATGGCTTTCAACAGAAAGAAAGACAGAACAGAAAAGCCATGACTGTACAAAAATCAAAAGTACAAAAGTACCTAATCGGATCAGACTCTGAAACTAATCCTGGACCTCCTTGCCCTTCCCAGAACCTAAAAACCACCAGAAAGCAAGGGTGAGCTCAACAGCTCAGCAAAGCAACAAACCACCAATCTAAATTCTCAGAAACCAAAACCAAATTCATCAGACAGAAGTCAGATCAGAAATCGAAACAGAATCGGAAATCAGAACTTATACGGACAGATATCAAATCAGAATCGGAATCGTACAGATCATATCAGAACAAATCAACAGAGTCAGAATCAGAATTCAGAAATCAGAATCGTACGGAGCATATCATATCAGAATCACAATTTCGTACAGAACAGAACAGATACAGAAAACAAAAGAGATACACATAGCTAAATGCCCTGACACTGACGGAATCTCTACGGATTCCGGCCCCTTATGCCTCCCTTCCCAGACACTGACTGAATCTCATAGGATCCAGGCCCCTTATGTCTCCCTTTGTGCTCACGGCACCAAAACATATGTGTTTATAGCACCAGAACAGAATTCATCGGATCCGGAACAGAACAGATATCAGATTTCAGATTTCAGATTTGAGCTCATTTCAGATTTCCCGTTTCACTAACTGAATCTCATAGGATTCAGGCCCCTTATAACTCCCTTTTATAGTTTACACACATAGCATTTCAATTCAGAAGAAATTCGGACATTTCAGAAATTACCCGAAAATCGGGCAGCACAACGGCAGTATACAGAATTTACACAAAAATTCCTGCAAAGAAAATTTACCGAATTCGCACAGAACATAGATAATCACATTCCAGAACATTTATTCTACTGCACAGAGAATTTACGATTTCACAGAAAATTCCGGTCGACTAAAAATACAGTCGAATCAAAAACACCCGGACGAAAATCTTCAAAATATAGTCAAAACGTGCACACCCGGCACGGCAACGATATACAGAAACTTACGCGGTAAAAACTGAACCAATCGAAAGATACGGACGAAAAACCGTAACGAAAATGAAATCCGGACAGAAAAATACCGCCAACCGCGACGGAACTGAAAATTGAGAAAGACGGAATGTGCCTTACCTCGAGCACAGCAAAATCCTCAACAGTCACTTCGCTCGAAAACGGCTCCGCGTCTTCCCGAAATCAACTTTTCCAAAATCCTCTTTTTTTCTCTCCTCAGACGAAAAATCAGATATTTTTATTTTAATTTTTTCTCTCTCTTCAAATGAGCTGATTTGCCTTAAATCTTCTTCAGATCGGCCTGGCCGATCATCCAGATCGGCCTGGACGATCAGACCAAAATCCTATCGTCCAGGGACGATTTTTCAGGACGATGTTTACTATTCATAGGCGATAAAAACCTCTACTCACTGACTTGTGCCATCCACTGATCGTCCCGGGACGATACCTCGATCGGCCTGGACGATCCCTACAGGAAAACACTTAGAGCAATTCTGGCAAAATCTGGAACTGAAAATACACTGATCGTCCCAGGACGATCCCAGATCGTCCTGGACGATACTGGAGCAGTTTGTGATATTACAATCTCCCCAACTCAGAAAAATGTCGTCCTCGACATTATCCAATCCAAACGCAGTCAAAACAAGTACGGGTACGACCGTTTCATATCAGACTCTTTTTCCCAAGTTGCTTCTCGTGCAGTCCGGTGCTTCCACTGGACTTTAACCATCGGAATCTCTTTATTTCTTAACTTCCGGACGTCGTACGCTAAAATAAGCTCTGGCTCTTCCTTATACGCCAGATTCTCCTGAATCTCAACCTCGTCAGCTGATACCTTCTTCCCAGAGTCGGATACCCACTTCCTCAGAGTGGATACATGAAACACATTATGCACATCAGGCATAGAATCAGAAAGTAATAACTTGTAAGCAGCTTTTCCAATTCTTTCCAAAATTTCAAATGGTCCAACATACCTTGGACTAAGCTTGCTCACCTGACCAAATCTGCTCACACCTTTCATCGGGTTGACTTTGACATACACAAAGTCACCGACCTGAAACTCAACAAATCTGTGCTTCTGATTATAATATTTCTGCTGACGATCTTGAGCGGCTTTCAATCTCCCTTTTATCAAACTGATCTTCTGAGCAGTTTCATCAGCAAAAGTGGCACCCAAAGTCTGTCTATCTCCGACCTCCGTTAGAGTCAAAGGAGTACGACACTTCCTGCCATACAAAGCCTCGTACGGTGCCATACCGATACTGGACTGAAAACTGTTGTTATAGGCAAACTCAATCAGCGGAATATGATCTTCCCAGCTTCCGCTAAAGTCCAGAACACAAAGTCTCAACAGATCTTCCAATACCTGAATAGTCCTCTCAGACTGTCCGTCGGTCTGAGGATGAAAGGCTGTACTGAAATGCAATTTCGTACCCAAGCCTTACTGAATGCCTTTCCAAAGTCTGGAAGTAAAACGTCCATCTCGATCAGATACAATCACACGAGGCACACCGTGTAATCTGACTATCTCTTTCACATATATCTGTGCCAAGCGTTCAACTGAATCCGTCTGTCTGATCAGAAGAAAATGGGCTGACTTCGTCAATCGATCCACAACTACCCAAATGGCATCATGTCCTTGTCGTGATCGAGGAAAACCCATCGCAAAATCCATCGTTACCTCCTCCCATTTCCACTCAGGGATAGGCAACGACTGCAACAGTCTACCTGGTCGCTGATGCTCTGCCTTCACCAACTGACAGGCTTCGCATCTCGACACAAACTCCGCCACATCCTTCTTCATTCCAGGCCACAAGAACAAAAGCTTCATATCAGCGTACATCTTACCACTGCCTGGATGAACAGTGTAGCCTGAATGATGAGATTCATACAGAATCTCCCGCCTCAAATCTCCAAACACAGGTACCCACAACCTGCTCTTACAGAAAATAGCACCAGAATCAGAAATTCGAAGTTCAGGAGTCTTACCAGATCCAATCTGAGCTAGCAACTTCGAATAATCAGAATCTGACTTCTGGGCTTCTTGAATCCTTGCTTCCAAAGAAGACTGAATACTCATCTGAGCCAACTCCAAACCACTGGAGGAAATCACCTCCAACTGCAATCTTTCCAAATCACGAATCAGAAAGTCATCACAAGTAAGCTGAATACCTGATAATCCAGAAGACTTCCTGCTCAAAGCATCTGCTACCACATTCACCTTTCCAGACTGATACTAAATAGTCAGGTCATAGTCCTTGATCAACTCGAGCCACCGCCTCTGTCTCAGATTCAAATCCTTCTGAGTAAAAATGTACTTCAGGCTCTTATGATCAGTAAACATCTCACATGTGACGCCATACAGGTAATGACGCCAAATCTTCAAAGCAAAAACAACTGCAGCTAACTCCAAATCATGTGTCGGGTAATTCTTCTCATGTGGTTTCAACTGTCTCGAAGCATAAGCAATTACCTGACCATGCTGCATCAGGACACATCCCAGTCCTTTCAGTGAAGCATCACTGAACACCTGAAAACCTTCCGTACCTGACGGAAGTGCCAACACTGGAGCTGAAGTCAAACAATCCTTCAATCTCTGAAAACTAGCTTCACACTCCGGTGTCCAAACAAAAGGAACCGACTTCTGAGTCAGTCTCGTCAGAGGAGTCGAAATCTGTGAAAATCCTTTCACAAACTTCCTATAATACCCGGCCATGCCTAAGAAACTACGTACCTCAAATACCGTAGTCGGCCTTGGCCAATCAGCAACCGCCTGAATCTTCTGGGGATCTACAGAAATGCCTTCTCCGCTAATCACATGCCCCAGAAATGAAATGCTCTTCAGCCAGAATTCACACTTGGAGAACTTGGCATACAACTGATGCCTCCTCAGAGTCTCCAACACAATCCTCAAATGTCTGGCATGTTCATCCTCAGAAGCAGAATATACCAGAATATCGTCAATGAAGACGATCACAAACTGATCCAAATACTCCCTGAATACTCGGTTCATCAGATCCATGAAAATTGCAGGCGCATTGGTTACCCCAAAAGGCATAACCAAAAACTCGTAGTGCCCGTACCGAGTACTGAAAGCAGTCTTCACCACATCAGATTCCTTCACCTTCACCTGATAGTATCCGGATCTCAAATCAATCTTCGAAAATACCGAAGATCCGGAAAGCTGATCAAACAAGTCGTCTATCCGAGGCAAAGGATACTTGTTCTTGATCGTGGCCTTGTTCAAATCTCTGTAATCCACACACATACGGAGTGTACCGTCCTTCTTCTTCACAAACAGAACAGGTGCTCCCCAAGGAGAAACACTAGGACGTACAAACCCTCTGTCAACCAACTCCTGAAGCTGAACTTTCAACTCAGAAAGTTCTTTCGGTGCCATCCTGTACGGAGCTTTCGATATCGGAGCGGTACCCGGAAAAACATCGATAGAGAACTCCACATCTCTATCCGGAGGCAAACCAACCAACTCCTCAGGAAAAACATCAGCAAACTCCCGTACCACTGGGATCTCAGAAACAGAACCAACCTCCAGGTTCAGATCCCGCACTGAAGCCAAAAATACTGGATATCCTTTCTTCCACATTCTGCTCACCTCCAACGCAGAAATCAGACTGGAGAGAACACCTCGTAATCCCTGAAATACAACTCTCTCTCCAGCCACAAGCAAACTCACTTGCTTCTTCAGACAGTCAATCTGAGCCTCATACTGACTCAGCCAATCCATTCCCAGAATTACATCATACGAAGAAATCGGCAGTCGAATCAAACTCGATTTCCACTTCTTGCCAGAAATCTCAATCTCACACAAACAAAACTGTCGAGCAATCAATGGATTCCCAGCCGGTAAAATCACAGACAAAGAAACCGGTAAAACCATTGAATCCAAATGTAAAAGCTCAAAACAATGCTCGGACAGAAAAGAATGACTCGCTCCAGAGTCAAACAAAACACGACAGGGCTGATCAGAAATGTAAACCGTACCTGTCACCACATCCGGAGCATCTCGAGCCTCCTGCTGACTCAGGCTGTAAACTCGTGGCTGAACTGGAACAGGAGCTGAAGCAACAGAACTACTCTGCTCCCTCTGAATCGTAGGTGGTCTCCGTGGTGCAGAACTAGAACCACCACCTCTACCAGCAAATCCCTCAGGGCGTGGAGGAACAGTCCTCGGTCTTCCTGCTGCTGAACTAACAGGTCTGACGAAGCCCTCAGATCGCTGCTCATATCCCATCTGTGGACATTCTGCAATCCTATGTCCCGGCTGACCGCATCTGAAACAAAGACCAGCTATCCTGTAGCACTGGCCATGGTGTCGCCGTCCACAACTCTGGCACACAGGTGCCGAACTGACAGATCCAGAACTAGTCGTACTGGTAGCAGTACCAGATGATCCTCCGCTCCTTCTGGAATCTCCAGATCCAGAACCAGGAACAAATCTCCTCTTCCCAGAGGAACCACTGCCAGAAGTATCACCTCCAAACCTCTTCCTACTCGCAGTCCACCGCTGCTGAGTAGTCGTCATGTCGTTCTCAATCAGACGAGCTCGCTCCACAAGCTCAGAGAAATCAGTAATCCGGAACGGTATCAAAGGCTGCCTCAAAGTGTCTCGTAAGCCTCTCAGAAATCTGTAGCACCTCTCAGCAGAAGTGCTAACCAGCTGCGGAGCGTACCTGGCTAATGCAGTAAACTCAGCCTCGTACTGCATCACCGTCTTGCTTCCCTGAACCAGCCTCAGAAAACTCTCCTGCATCTGCTGTCGTGCAGAAGGGGGAACAAACCAATCTCTGAACACTTCAGTGAACTCTTCCCAAGTGATCAAAGAGTTCAATCTACCCTGAAATCTGGCTGCCTGCTGGCCATCCCACCAGTGCTCAGCCTCTCCGTCCAACAGAAAAACTGCTAACGGAACCTTCCTGTCTGCAGGACACTGCATCCCGTCAAAAGTCTTCTCCAATCTCCTCAGCCACTCCTCTGCAGCTCTGGGCTCAACAGCGCCCTCAAACCTCGGAGGCTTCAACCTCAAAAATAACTGCAGGTGTCGGTCAATATCCTCAGATCTAACAGTAGAAGCTCTGCTCTGGGTCTCGCTCATCATCTGAGCAACAAGTGACGCAAACTGTGAAAGCGTATCAGCACCGACCACTGGGGCTGTACTCCCCACTGGTGCTGCCTGATCATCACTCTGACCGTCTGTCATGTCTGGGTCTGGCTGATCCATACAGAAAAATCCAGAAAATCCGGAAAACTATCACAAAAACAACACAAAAACAACACAATAAAAAGCCAAACGACCCAAAACTACCTCCCAGACAGACTAACTGATCACATCCTAGAGCTCTGTTTTACAATCCAACCTGTTTCCAAAACCAGTGCTCTGATACCACAAAAGCTTGTCACGACCCGACCCGACGGGGACGGATCCCGCCCGAGCCGGATCGCGACGAGAGCTAAGCTAAACTTGCTTATCCAGGATCTGGCTTTGGATTAGGTTACTGAACTGATCTTCCAAATTCTTAACTCAACAGAAAAACACAGAACAACAGAGCTACTAAAAACATCAAATGCAGCGGAACAAAACATCTATCTTTTCATTTCCTCAAAATAATCATCTACAGAACAGTACATGGCTTTCAACAGAAAGAAAGACAGAACAGAAAAGCCATGACTGTACAAAAATCAAAAGTACAAAAGTACCTAATCGGATCAGACTCTGAAACTAATCCTGGACCTCCTTGCCCTTCCCAGAACCTGAAAACCACCAGAAAGCAAGGGTGAGCTCAACAGCTCAGCAAAGCAACAAACCACCAATCTAAATTCTCAGAAACCAAAACCAAATTCATCAGACAGAAGTCAGATCAGAAATCGAAACAGAATCGGAAATCAGAACTTATACGGACAGATATCAAATCAGAATCGGGATCGTACAGATCATATCAGAACAAATCAACAGAGTCAGAATCAGAATTCAGAAATCAGAATCGTACGGAGCATATCGTATCAGAATCACAATTTCGTACAGAACAGAACAGATACAGAAAACAAAACAGATACACATAGCTAAATGCCCTGACACTGACGGAATCTCTACGGATTCCGGCCCCTTATGCCTCCCTTCCCAGACACTGACTGAATCTCATAGGATCCAGGCCCCTTATGTCTCCCTTTGTGCTCACGGCACCAAAACAGATGTGTTTATAGCACCAGAACAGAATTCATCGGATCCGGAACAGAACAGATATCAGATTTCAGATTTCAGATTTGAGCTCATTTCAGATTTCCCGTTTCACTAACTGAATCTCATAGGATTCAGGCCCCTTATAACTCCCTTTTATAGTTTACACACATAGCATTTCAATTCAGAAGAAATTCGGACATTTCAGAAATTACCCGAAAATCGGGCAGCACAACGGCAGTATACAGAATTTACACAAAAATTCCTGCAAAGAAAATTTACCGAATTCGCACAGAACATAGATAATCACATTCCAGAACATTTATTCTACTGCACAGAGAATTTACGATTTCACAGAAAATTCCGGTCGACTAAAAATACAGTCGAATCAAAAACACCCGGACGAAAATCTTCAAAATATAGTCAAAACGTGCACACCCGGCACGGCAACGATATACAGAAACTTACGCGGTAAAAACTGAACCAATCGAAAGATACGGACGAAAAACCGTAACGAAAATGAAATCCGGACAGAAAAATACCGCTAACCGCGACGGAACTGAAAATTGAGAAAGACGGAATGTGCCTTACCTCGAGCACAGCAAAATCCTCAACAGTCACTTCGCTCGAAAACGGCTCCGCGTCTTCCCGAAATCAACTTTTCCAAAATCCTCTTTTTCTCTCTCCTCAGACGAAAAATCAGATATTTTTATTTTAATTTTTTCTCTCTCTTCAAATGAGCTGATTTGCCTTAAATCTTCTTCAGATCGGCCTGGCCGATCGTCCAGATCGGCCTGGACGATCAGACCAAAATCCTATCGTCCAGGGACGATTTTTCAGGACGATGTTTACTATTCATAGGCGATAAAAACCTCTACTCACTGACTTGTGCCATCCACTGATCGTCCCGGGACGATACCTCGATCGGCCTGGACGATCCCTACAGGAAAACACTTAGAGCAATTCTGGCAAAATCTGGAACTGAAAATACACTGATCGTCCCAGGACGATCCCAGATCGTCCTGGACGATACTGGAGCAGTTTGTGATATTACAGTTCTGATCCCTAAAATTGAGGGGGCTAATACTTGGACTGATTTTAGACCAATTAGTCTTCGTACGTTTTTTAATAAACTGAACTCTTAAGATCATTGCTAATAGATTGACTAATATTTTGCCTAGAATTATCTCTTTAAATCAAACTGGTTTTGTCAAAGGTAGAAGTATTTGTGATAATGTTTTGCTTGCTCAAGAGCTTATTCATGATATTAATACTAAGGTCACGGGGGGTAATATTATTTTTAAATTGGATATTACGAAAGCTTGTGATAATCTGGATTGGAATTTTCTTTATAAGGTGATGTCTCTATTTGGTTTTAGTCACAATTTCATTTTGCTTATTAAAAATAGTGTTGAGAACTGCTATTTCTCTATTATTATAAATGGTAGAAATCATGATTATTTTAAATCTTCCAAAGGCCTTCGTTAAGGTGATACTATTTCTTCTGCTCTTTTTATAATTGCTATGGAATATTTATCGAGAGGTTTAGATGATTTATATGCTAAGAATATTAGCCTGAATTTCCGTACTATAAGAGGTTTTCCTATATCTCATCTGAGTTTTGCTAATGATTTCATTTTACTTTTGAATGGTGCCATTAAGAATGTTAAAATTTTAATGAAATTCCTTACTAACTTTCATGGGTGTAGTGGTCTTGCTTTTAGCAAAGACAAGAGCAACTTTATTGTTGGAAAATCGATAAATCATAACAGAATTCATGCTATTCAAAGGATTTGATTCCAAAAAACTTCCTTTAAAATATTTGGGAACGCTGATTTACAAAAGGAAAAAAAAATAATATCCTTTTTGAAGATATTTTCATTATTGTCCAGAAGAAGATGGCTAGTTTGACTTCTAACTTTCTTTCTTTTGGTGGTCGTTTGTGTAAGACCTCGTTCCTTTGCTGTAGCTTTTGAAAAAGTGATTTTCCTCCCAGAATCAGCCAGGACGAAGTTTGGATCGTCCAGGCCGATCAGTGCATTGAAAACAGCTGATTTCTGGAGCTATTTCTGGACTGAATCGTCCAGGACGATATTGAGATCGTCCAGGACGATCTGCACTGTTCCTAAAATCGTCCTGATCATCGCCCTGGAGTATCGGCCAGGACGACCAGAATTGGTCTGATCGTCCAGGACGATCGGGCGATCGGCCAGGCCGATCTGTGTATGATATAAGGAAATGAGCTCGTTTTGAGGAGAGAGAAAAACATTTATAAAAATGAAAATATCTGAGGAGAGAGAAAGAGCGAAAAAGCAAAGGAAGAAGTCCAATTTCGGGGCCCGCGGAGCGATTTTCGTCGTTCGTTGCTGTTGGATATTGTGTTTGTCTCGCTGTAAGGACTCCGAACCCTACTTCTGTTTTCGAAGATTTCGAGGTTTTGTAAAATGGTGCTCAGATTTGTGTTTTTGTAAGTGATTTTCGTACCTGGTTTGGTACTGGCAAAGATTTCACCGCATAACTTTTGGTATGCTGTAGATATGATTATTCTGCACGTTTTGATTATTTTCTGGTAGATTTCGTCCGGTCCGTTTTGGTTTTGCGGGGTTTTATTTTGACTGCAAATTATTATGATGTCCGAATTGGTTTGAGCAGTAGAAGAATAGTCTTATAATGTTACTGTGCACGTTCTGTATGAATTTGGTGAATTGTCATTTTTGGAGATTTTTGTGTAAATTTGACCGACTACTGTTACTCTGCCCGATTTTCGTACGATTTCTGATTTTCCCGGAATTGATAGATTGAATTGATCTGCCTATGATTATTGATATGATCGTCTTAGATTTCTTTATTTTTGATTATTGCATCGATTATTGCATTGATTGATTGTTACTGAAAGACAAGTGGGAACCTGGTTGAACGTTGGTTGAAGATTGATCGATACCTGTACAGGATGGTGGGCCGACGGGCTTTCCTTTAAATCATAGATCATGGATCATGGATATAACGATGGGAGTCATAAGGAGATTATATGCCGACGGGCGGCCGACGGGCAATAGAGTGACGACTCTTTTTTTCTTGATAGAACCAACGTGCGGATATCTACAACAGCAATATGGATTTCTACAACAGCACTATTGATAATAGCCAGTTAATCTGGTTGATCATAGCTAGTGTTTGTGCTTGTCGAGTAAGACCATTGTATGGATTTCCTGATATGCATTGATTTATCGATTTCCGACTGATTCATTGATATTGATTGGATTTATCGAATTGATTTACTATCGTACGGATTCATTGATTTCATTGAATGATCATTGAGCATTGGTACTACTTGACTATTGATCATTGATATTGATATGGATATGGACGACATAGATTCATAGATTCATTGATACTATTGATCTTGCATTGATTCGACCTGTTACTGTATAAATTTATCGTATTGTCCTTCTGATTAATTGGATCGACTTGATAGTATAGACTGGATTCGATTGATTGATTGATTTGACGGATTTAAATGATTTTATTGATTTATCGTATTGTTCTTCCGATTTGATTTATCGTATTACTTTTCCGATTGATGTTATCGACTTGATTGATTCATAGATACCGGCACCGATATTGATATGGATTCTACGTATTGATTCATAGAGATTGACACTGATATTGATACATTGAGTCGTCGTACCGGTTCTCGATTGATTGATTGATTGAATGGATTGTTTTCGTATGGATTTGATTTATCGTAGAATTGATTTCTATTGACCTGATGATTTTATTGTATATATTTGTTTTTAATTGCTAGGTTGATTTATTGAGTTGATTCGATTGTTCGATGGATTTCCCTACTGATAGATATAATTGACTGGAAAGTGCTTTATGGATTGGATAGATGATATAGATTCGACGAATTGATTAGACGATACGATTGATTGAACTGACAGTATTGATTGATAGACATTGCTACGACGATTGGATATTGACTAGGAGCACTTACTGATTTGATTGCCGAGGCGTATTGATTTATCGATTTGTCTGCCGCTGCATTAATTGGTTTTATTGATTATTGATTTCTGTATTGCATTGACTCATTGATCACGTTCGACTTATTGTTTTGATTTGATTTGATTAACTTGCATATTGTTTTCAGTGTCGTGCTTTGATTTCAGTTGTAGGCTTTGGTGACCTGCTGGGCTTTGTAAGCTCATTATATGTGGTTAATATTTCAGGTGCAGGGCCTCAAGTCTGAAGATCTTTCTGTCAAGTTCAGCCTTTTGTTTTGTAGCCTTTGGTAGGCTTTCTTTTGTAGCCGGTGTGGCTAGTGTAGATATTTCTTTTGGACTCTTTTGTCTCTTCTCTGATTGTACTATATGTGAATTATAGTATCTGCTGTAGTTTCTTTTTGTAATGTAATTATCTCTGGCTCTGGATATATGTATGTATGGATTGATATGAACAACAGATGAGGAACCCGACAGAAAAGAAAAAAAAAAGAACGATCAGATGAATCCTTTCGCTACACGGATCTTTGGGTCGTTACAATTGGTATCAGAGCAAGTGTAGTGAAAAGGATTTGATTATATCCAGAGTTGATGATTGCATTATTTGATTTGTTTTGTTTTACATATTTGATTTCCGTGGTTTTGATTTGAACGATTTGTATTGATCAGGCCAATGGATCCGAAAGGCAAAAAGATTGAGTCTGAGCCTGCTGCTAACCTCCCTCTCACATCTGAAAATATGAATAAATTTGCTGATATGGTTGCTCAGATGGTGAGTGACAAGCTAGCGAAACGCTCTGGGCGTAGCAAGAAAAGTGGGGAAGGTAGCAAAGCAAGAATTAATGTTTGTACGTTTTGTGGAAAGAGACACTCGGGACAGTGTTATCGAAGAACAGGGCAATGCTTCCGATGTGGTGCACATGGACACAGAATGACTGATTGCCCGAGTTCTGAACTTAGGCAAGGACCTGTTCCGACTGTTCAGACTGGAAATGTACAAGCCATGATAGAAGATGTTCCTTCCGTGCCTGCTGGTGAGACTGGTACGAGTTTAGTTTATTGTTTGTTTTGATGTGTTTTGTTCGATTTTTTTCGATAGATTGGATTTGTTTTGCTTTGTTTTGTTTTGTTCTGGACACGTTAGGGAAATGTCGGGACGACATTTTTCTAAGGTGGGGAGATTGTAAGACCTCGTTCCTTTGCTGTAGCTTTTGAAAAAGTGATTTTCCTCCCAGAATCGGCCAGGACGAAGTTTGGATCGTCCAGGCCGATCAGTGCATTGAAAACAGCTGATTTCTGGAGCTATTTCTGGACTGAATCGTCCAGGACGATATTGAGATCGTCCAGGACGATCTGCACTGTTCCTAAAATCGTCCTGATCATCGCCCTGGAGTATCGGCCAGGACGACCAGAATTGGTCTGATCGTCCAGGACGATCGGGCGATCGGCCAGGCCGATCTGTGTATGATATAAGGAAATGAGCTCGTTTTGAGGAGAGAGAAAAACATTTATAAAAATGAAAATATCTGAGGAGAGAGAAAGAGCGAAAAAGCAAAGGAAGAAGTCCGATTTCGGGGCCCGCGGAGCGATTTTCGTCGTTCGTTGCTGTTGGATATTGTGTTTGTCTCGCTGTAAGGACTCCGAACCCTACTTCTGTTTTCGAAGATTTCGAGGTTTTGTAAAATGGTGCTCAGATTTGTGTTTTTGTAAGTGATTTTCGTACCTGGTTTGGTACTGGCAAAGATTTCACCGCATAACTTTTGGTATGCTGTAGATATGATTATTCTGCACGTTTTGATTATTTTCTGGTAGATTTCGTCCGGTCCGTTTTGGTTTTGCGGGGTTTTATTTTGACTGCAAATTATTATGATGTCCGAATTGGTTTGAGCAGTAGAAGAATAGTCTTATAATGTTACTGTGTACGTTCTGTATGAATTTGGTGAATTGTCATTTTTGGAGATTTTTGTGTAAATTTGACCGACTACTGTTACTCTGCCCGATTTTCGTACGATTTCTGATTTTCCCGGAATTGATAGATTGAATTGATCTGCCTATGATTATTGATATGATCGTCTTAGATTTCTTTATTTTTGATTATTGCATCGATTATTGCATTGATTGATTGTTACTGAAAGACAAGTGGGAACCTGGTTGAACGTTGGTTGAAGATTGATCGATACCTGTACAGGATGGTGGGCCGACGGGCTTTCCTTTAAATCATAGATCATGGATCATGGATATAACGATGGGAGTCATAAGGAGATTATATGCCGACGGGCGGCCGACGGGCAATAGAGTGACGACTCTTTTTTTCTTGATAGAACCAACGTGCGGATATCTACAACAGCAATATGGATTTCTACAACAGCACTATTGATAATAGCCAGTTAATCTGGTTGATCATAGCTAGTGTTTGTGCTTGTCGAGTAAGACCATTGTATGGATTTCCTGATATGCATTGATTTATCGATTTCCGACTGATTCATTGATATTGATTGGATTTATCGAATTGATTTACTATCGTACGGATTCATTGATTTCATTGAATGATCATTGAGCATTGGTACTACTTGACTATTGATCATTGATATTGATATGGATATGGACGACATAGATTCATAGATTCATTGATACTATTGATCTTGCATTGATTCGACCTGTTACTGTATAAATTTATCGTATTGTCCTTCTGATTAATTGGATCGACTTGATAGTATAGACTGGATTCGATTGATTGATTGATTTGACGGATTTAAATGATTTTATTGATTTATCGTATTGTTCTTCCGATTTGATTTATCGTATTGCTTTTCCGATTGATGTTATCGACTTGATTGATTCATAGATACCGGCACCGATATTGATATGGATTCTACGTATTGATTCATAGAGATTGACACTGATATTGATACATTGAGTCGTCGTACCGGTTCTCGATTGATTGATTGATTGAATGGATTGTTGTCGTATGGATTTGATTTATCGTAGAATTGATTTCTATTGACCTGATGATTTCATTGTATAGATTTGTTTTTAATTGCTAGGTTGATTTATTGAGTTGATTCGATTGTTCGATGGATTTCTCTACTGATAGATATAATTGACTGGAAAGTGCTTTATGGATTGGATAGATGATATAGATTCGACGAATTGATTAGACGATACGATTGATTGAACTGACAGTATTGATTGATAGACATTGCTACGACGATTGGATATTGACTAGGAGCACTTACTGATTTGATTGCCGAGGCGTATTGATTTATCGATTTGTCTGCCGCTGCATTAATTGGTTTTATTGATTATTGATTTCTGTATTGCATTGACTCATTGATCACGTTCGACTTATTGTTTTGATTTGATTTGATTAACTTGCATATTGTTTTCAGTGTCGTGCTTTGATTTCAGTTGTAGGCTTTGGTGACCTGCTGGGCTTTGTAAGCTCATTATATGTGGTTAATATTTCAGGTGCAGGGCCTCCAGTCTGAAGATCTTTCTGTCGAGTTCAGCCTTTTGTTTTGTAGCCTTTGGTAGGCTTTCTTTTGTAGCCGGTGTGGCTAGTGTAGATATTTCTTTTGGACTCTTTTGTCTCTTCTCTGATTGTACTATATGTGAATTATAGTATCTGCTGTAGTTTCTTTTTGTAATGTAATTATCTCTGGCTCTGGATATATGTATGTATGGATTGATATGAACAACAGATGAGGAACCCGACAGAAAAGAAAAAAAAAAGAACGATCAGATGAATCCTTTCGCTACACGGATCTTTGGGTCGTTACAGTTTGGTTCTTATTAAGTCTGTTCTTAATTCGATTCCTATATATCTTTTTCACACTTTAATGCCTATTGTTTCTATCTGTGCTAGACTTGAGAGAGTGTTTAACAAATTCTTTTGGGGGTCTAAATTTAATACCAATGCCATTCATTGGGTGGCTTGGCATAAAAATTGTGGGGTTTTTAATGAAGGGGGTCTCGGTTGCAAGAATTTGATTGATACTGCTTTTGCTTTTTCTAATAAATTGTGGTTTTTTTTAGAACTAATATTAGTTTATAGGCTCATTATATGAATGTTAAATATGGGAAGCTGAGAAGTTTATTCAGTGGGATTTGGGTAAGGGTGATGTTTATTTTTGGCAGGATAACTGGTTGGGTAAGATGTCGGTTGATTCTTACTTAAATACGCATACTATTGATTCTATTAAAGTTTCTTCCTTTTTTTTGGATAACAAATGGAGCATTGTTAAGTTAAAGGAATTCTTGCCTATCTGTTTAGTTGATATTATTATTAATATCCCCTTACAAATGGATTGCATGGATAAAATTTTATTTTCTCCTTCTTATAATGGGAAATTTCATTTGTTGAACATTTGGGAGAATTTTCGTTTTTCTTTTGACAAATCCTATATTTTTGCTGCTATTTGACATAGTACTTTTCCGATTACTTATTCTACTTTTGTTTGGAGATGCCTTAAAGGTTTTCTTCCTGTTGACAATCTTCTGCAAAAAAAAGGTATCACTTTAGCCTCTAAGTGTTTATGTTGTTCTGATTTTGAGAGTATTGATCATCTTTTTATCAATGGTTTTGTGGCTAAAAAGGTGTGGTTATATTTCAATAGCATTACTGATAAGAATTCTACTACTAATCATACTAGCTTGATTTCGATGTTAGAAAGTTGGTTTCATACTACTAAAGGTCATATTCATAACCTGTTGCCTATCCTTATTTTATGGTATATTTGGAAAGCAAGAAGTGAGGCTAAACATGAGGAGGTTAAGATGGATGCGGCCCTTATTATTGCCAATATTAAAAGAAAGGTTTTGCAGCTGTATAGCTGTAATGTTATTTCTGGTAAGGCTTTCTCTAAGTGTAGAGAGCTGGCGAGTATCTTTGGTATTAATCTAGATCAGATAAGTACGAATACGACTGATTCGTTTATTTACTGTATTAAACCTAAACCTCCTTATGTTAAATTAAATTCTGATGGTTCTGTTGACCAAAATTGGGCTGGTGCGGGGTGGTATTATCCGTGACTCCCTTGGTGATATCTTGGTTGCTTTTGCTGCTCATATACAACATGATGATGTTGTTACGGTTGAACTTAATGCTTTATTTTTGGGTATGGAGCTGTGTTTAAAATTGGGCTTTAACTTTGTTTGGATTGAAGTGGATGCTATGCTTCTTGTCCAAATTATTAGGGGTGTTGTGCCCGATAATTCTCATAATTTTTATGTGATTAGGAAAATTATGACTATATTGAACTCGATGAATTTCTACATTTCTCATATTTATAGTGAGGGGAATGTCTGTGCTGATTGGGTTAGCTAATAAGGATTGTTCTATTAATGGCTATGAAGAGTTGGATATTCACAACTTAGATCATGCGTTAAAGGGTATGATTTTAGTGGATAAAGCTTGTATGCCGCATATCAAGTATGGCTGATTTTCTTTGTTTATTTCTTATTTTTCTGTTGTTATCTGGTATGATTCATTTGAGGTTTATGTTATTATTCTATCTGATTTGGTGGCAGATAGCCTTTTGTTGCCATTATATTTCCATGGTTAATATTTATGTGAATTCTCTGTGCGAGAATATGGTGGACTGCTCTTCTGAGCAGATTGGTGCTTTCCCTTTGGTTGTTAAATTTAGTTATTGCTGCTTATGTTTTCTCTGGGAGCTTTATGGGTATTACCCTGTATTCTTACTTTAATAGTCTCAACAGGTGGTGGGTCTGGGTTAATTTGGCTGTTTTGGGTGTTGGGGCTTATGACTGTATTAAACATTGGAGGAATTTTTATTACGAGTCGTTTCTTTATAATATTAACACTGCTGGGAAGATGTGGGTCTGGATTAAGGATTGTTGTTATGCTCTTTATTTCAAGTGGTTTGGCTGGTATTGGAGGAATTTAAATAGTATGATGAATGCGTTGGGTAAGATGATTTGGACTTTTATGCAAACAAATATGTTGGGTTCGGTTAAGTGTAGTAATTTCTGTTATAATAAGGAGAATACTGGGCTTTTAGTATTTACATACTACTATATCTCTCTCACCTTTTTTTGGAGAATTCCTTGCAGGTATCTTAACAAGTATCCTTTTTTGAGCTTTAATGACCGCAAGGTATTCTTATTTTGCTTTTTGCATTTCTTTTTCTATTATCGTCTGAAATTTTGCAGGAGAGCTGTGCTGAAGAGGATTTAGATGCTCTACCTGTTTTGGGTGCTATCTACTCACAGCACGAGTAGTTATTTAGGTTCTTTTTATAATCGTAGGAAAATGATCCACTGACTCATAGGTTTTTGGTTTTCCTTTTATCTTGTAGCTCTTTCGAGCAGTAGCGAGCTGGAGAATCCTTGTAAGGACTATGTAACCAATTTTTTGATATTAACGCGTAGGCCCCATAGTGAGTTTTAACTAATATATATATATATATATATATATATATATATATATATATATATATATATATATATATATATATATATATATATATATATATATATATATATATATATATATATATATATATATATATATATATATATATATATATATATATATATATATTGTTTTGATTAAGCTGAATTATATTCTGTTTGAGGTATAATGTTTGCAAATTTTTTACCTTGCAGGCTACTATTTTTATTATCAAGTAAATCTTGTAATGTGTTCTAGTTGGAGTTTTTACATGTACATCAATTACTTGCTCTTCCTCGTCGTTTTGCACTCCTATATTGCAAGTGGTTGGAGGATCGTCTTTTTGGATGGAGGTGGATCATGGTCCTCATACCACTCTCCCAACAATGATCCCTCATACCTCTATCACCTGACTAAAACTCCTCTGATGTATATCGCTCGACTATGATCCCTCTGGCCACCATCGCTGGACTATGGTCCTACCGACGAAATGAGCATGCCAACGTTCTCTTTAGAATAGCTCTCAAGTCATTGGATTCTTTTAAATCCAAATATTTAATATGATCTATACAATGTATATTTGTTATATTGAATCAACGTCTTCCCCTGCGGAAAGACATCATTTATAATAAACGACAAACACTAGTGGAATTGTTTTAATTGAACAAGACCTCATGATTTTTTTCCATTTTCTTGATTTTCCATGTAAATTATTTAGTGTGTCTTATGATTCCTGCATATTTCTCTCATTTATGTGTATGCTATATTTTCATATGATGCTAGGACTAAACACTATCTATCATCATGAACATTTCGACAGACAACAATAGGCAGTCAAAACTCTTTAGAAAAACACATTTGAATTCGCTTTACGCTTCATAACGAATATTCTAAAAATCAAAATAAATGCATTTTAAATACAATAAACCTAAAATCCCTCAAAATTAACCGCTCCTATAATTTTCTTAATTTTCATTTATTATTTAAAATTGACTATTACTATAGTATCGTTAGTTAAAAGCAAAAGGCTGGAATATAAGATAAAAGAAGGTTCAAATTTATAGAAAACGAGCAAAAAGATTGGATTGAATAAGACGAAGAAAACAAAGCATTCAACTATTCAAGCTTAGGAATGTGTATTGCTTTTTTCAACTTCGACTTTGTTTGGTCATCCTTTCGCTAGGGTTTCCTGTGCTCTGGCGATTTTTTTGCGATTTGGCGGCCCGCTTCCTTCCTTGCTTCCAGATCTCAATCCTTGTTTCCCCTCAATTTTTTTCTTGTTTTGATCGGGATTGTGGTTTCGATCTTGGCCTTTTGGCCCTTTTCTTTCTTTTCTCCTCATGGAGAAAAGTCGTGAGCCCCTACCGGATGGTGTGTGGGGGGTTCCACCGTCAAACAAGGGCGATTCTTTGCAAGGTTTGTCTGGATCTTTTTCTCATGCTTCTAGGTCTTTTCGAGATGTTCTTACGGGGACTTCTTCTTCTCAAAATCCGGTAATTTCTTTTACTAAATCTACGGTTAAAGGCGTTCCTGCTCTGCTTATTTCTGAGGATGATATCTTGAAATTAGCTAGCCCTTATCAGTTTACTTTGGTTGGAAAATTTACTGTGAGGAGGCCGAACCTTGATGCTATAAGAAATTTATTCGCGAAACTGAAGCTTTCTGGAAATTTTTCGATTGGCCTTCTTGATGCTAGACATGTTTCTATAAAATTATCGAATGATTTAGACTATAGTCGTGTTTTTTCGAGGCGCTCTTACTACATTTTAAACTGTCAAATGAGATTACTAAAATGGACTCCTTTTTTTGATGTGAAAGAAGAATCACCTATTGTGCCTATATGGATATCTTTTCCTAATTTAAGGTTGCATTTTTTCAATAATCATGTTCTTCATGCTTTAGGCTCTATTTTCGGTCGTCCGTTGCAAATTGATCAGGCAACTGCTAATAGGTCTAGACCTTCTGTTGCGAGGGTTCTTGTGGAAATCGACATTACCAAAAAGCATCCTAAAGAAATATGGATTGGTTCTGATAAATGTGGTTATTTACAGAAAGTTGAATATGAAAAAGTTCCTGATTTTTGTTTGCATTGTAAAGTTCATGGCCACGCTTTTCAGGATTGTTTTGTTGCTCATTCGCATTTAAAAAAAAAGTCTGAGGGAATTCCTAAAAAAGCTGATTTGGCTATGGAAGGAATCATCAAGCAAGGAAACCTTGATATGTTGGAGGGACAAGATGCTACTCAGCCTACTTTTAAACCTTATAATAAGGAGATTGACACTGAATCTACTACGTTAGAAGCTCATATTAATACTTATGCTGTTTTGGAGAAGGATTTAGAGGATAATAATGGTGAAAAAAGAGTGGATGATGAATTACACCAGAGTGATTCTTCGGGTAATGAAGAGGATGACATGACTGAAAATAAAGAGGAGGAAATTTCCATGCCTCCGACCCATTCCAAGGAGGGAGATATTTCTAAAAAGTGTAATATTGCTGATAGCACTACCAAAGAGCCTTATAGTACTAAAGTTACTGGAAATGCTTTAAAACTAATGGAGAAAGATGATGATGATTTGGCAGGAAATGTGGATGGTATGGAAGAAGGAGAAATTGGGTCATTGGAAATTGTTATTCCTATTGAAAACTTGAGTGATTTAAACGATGTGGCGGTGTCAACTCCGAATTATAAGGGGAAGAAAGTGGAGGAGGAAGGCTTTGTTCAAGTGAAAAAGAAAGGAAAAAATAAAAAAATGGTGCCTCCCGAGAACCCTAGGGCTACTCGTGCTTCCAACAATGTTATTAATGTTTAAAGTCCTCATTTGGAATATTAGGGGGGTGGGTAATCCCACTTCGAAAGATCGGGTTAAGAACCTTTGTAGGAATAATGACATTCAGATTCTCGTTTTACTTGAACCTTTTGTTTCTGCTGTTAAATTAGATAATGTTTGCAATATGTTGGGTTTTGATCATGCTTATGCCAATTTGACTAACAAGATCTGGATTCTGTGGAAACAGTCTATTTCTATTGATATTATTTGTGATTTTCCTCAAGTCGTTCATGTTAATGTTAATTTTACTCATATATCAGTTTATGCCTCTTTTGTTTATGCTTCCTGTACTAGAGCTGGTTGAAAAATTCTTTGGGAACTGCTTCGTGATTTCTGTTCCACTATTAGTGCTTCATGGTTGGTTGGAGGAGATTTTAACTGTATTACCAATTCCTCTGAGAGGATTGGTGGTAATTCTCCTCAAGTTCTAGCCATGGAGGATTTCAACGACATGATTTTAAACTGTAATCTTCACGACATTGGCTTTTTGGGTAATAACTTTACCTGGAATAGGGGAACCATGTGGCAAAGATTGGATAGGATCCTTTTCAATGACAGGTGGCTTTCTATTTTCCAGAACACTCATATTGAGCATTTATCTAGGACTTTATCTGATCACTCTCCGTTATTACTTAATGTTTCTACTAATAGTATTGCTGTGGCTCAACCTTTTCGATTTTAGAACATGTGGTTGTTGGATGATAGGCTTGAAAACATTATTAGTTCTAATTGGGCTGCTCCTCTTCATCCCAATGATAATGTGATTGGTATGAATAGACTTTGGCTCAAGCTTAAGAGGTTGAAACAACCTCTTAGATGGTAGAACAAGAACATCTTTAAAAATATATTTTCTAACATCAAACTTGCTGAAAATGAGGTCGATAAGGCCGATCGTATGTACATGTCTCAATCCAATGATTTTAATCTTTCTGCTCTTAACAATGCCAAGAATTTTTTGGCTAATTTACAAGAAAAAGAAGAAGCTTTTTGGAAACAAAAAGCTTCTGTTAAGTTTCTTGTGGAGGGCGATAGGAATACTTCTTACTTCCATAACATTGCCAATCATAATAAAACTAGTAGAAATATCCATAAACTTATTACTCCGGATGGGGAGGAGATCACTAATCAAGATTTGATTGTTGTTTCTGGTTCTAATTTTTTTGAGAATATTTTTAATAGCAACTTCTTACCTAATTTAAACACGGATTTTTATTTTATTTCTTCTCTTATTACTAACGATGATAATTTGGTTTTGAATAGTATTCCTAACGAAGAGGAGATTCTTTGTAGTCTCAAAGATATGAACTCTGAATCTGTTGCCGGCCCTGATGGTTTTACTAATAAGTTCTTCCAAAAGTTCTGGCCTTTTCTTAAAAATGATATTATCAATGCTGTGAAAGATTTTTTTGAAGGTAATCCTATGCCTAAATTCTTTACTTCTACTACTATTGTGTTAATCCCTAAAATTGTTGGTGCTAGTTATTGGAATGATTTTCGGCCCATTAGTTTATGCACTTTTTTCAATAAGCTTATTTCCAAAATTCTTGTGAGTAGGATGGCTGTTTTCCTTCCTAAGATTATTTCCTTAGAACAAACGGGTTTTGTGAAAGGTAGATCTATTTTTGACAATGTTTTACTTGCTCAAGAGATGATACATGATCTTAATGCGAAAATATCTGGTGGGAATGTCATTTTTAATATGGACATATCTAAAGCTTATGATAATTTAAATTGGAAGTTTCTTTACAAAATCATGCATTTATTTGGTTTTAATTTGCAATTTACAAATCTCATCAAACACAGTATTGAAAATTCCTACTTTTCTGTTATTATCAATGGTAAGGCCAATGGTTTTTTCAAGTCTTCTAATGGTCTTAGACAAGGAGATCCGTTATCTTCTGCGCTTTTCATCATTGCTGCTGAATTTCTTTCTCGAGGTATTAATCATCTTTTTAGTTGTCATCCTAAGCTTTATTATAAAACTATTGGGGGTGTGGCCATTACTCATTTAAGTTTTGCGGATGACTTTATTCTTTTTACTAATGGATCCATGAAGATGCTTAAATTCCTTTTCAAGTTTCTTAACATTTTCCAGCAAGCTAGCGGGTTAACGTTTAATTCTACCAAGTGTGCTTTTATTCCTGCCAAGACTATATCTGCTACGCATATTGGTAATATTAGTAGAAGTTTTGGTATTAATGAGACTGTCCTTCCCATTAAGTATCTCGGGGTTCCTCTTTATAAAGGGAAAAAATGGTCCCATCTTTTTGATAATATCTTTATGAACATTCAAAAGAAATTATCTTCTTGGGCTTATAATTTTCTATCTTATGGTGGTAGAATGGTTCTCATTAAACATGTACTTAGCTCTATTCCTATCTATCTTATGCATACGATCAGACCTACTATTTATATTTGTAACAAAATGGAAACTATGTTTAATAAGTTTCTTTGGGGGTGTAAAGGTGACAAGAGATCTATTATTTGGAGCTCTTGGTCTAATTGTGCAGGGACTAAGGAGGAAGGTCGTCTTGGCTTTCGTACTTTTGCCGATATGACCACTACTTTTAGTCATAAACTCTGGTTTTTCTTCAGATCTAATAAAAGTTTATGGGCTAACTTCATGAATGTTAAATATTGTTCTCATTACCACCCCTTGTTATGTTCTTATAAACCTGGTGATTCTGCTAACTGGAAGAGATTGTGTAAAGTTAAATGGGAGGCTGAAGAATTTATTCAATGGGGGTTGGGTGCGGGCAACATCTACTTTTGGCAAGATAAATGGCTTGGTAATTTCTCTATTGATAATATTCTGAATACTCATTCTATCTCTAAGATGCAAGTTAAGGATTTCTATACATTTGATAACTGGAATTTAAATTTATTAGCTGATGTTATTCCTGATTCTATTATCGAGCTTATTTCTAAGATTCCTATTCACAAGAATATATATGATTGCATTCTTTTTAACAAGGCCCCTAATGGTAAATTTAATACTAAGATTGTTTGGCTATCGGTTAAACAGAAGTTGCCTAATAATAATATTTATAAATTTTCTGGCATGATAATATCCCTCTTACCTATTCTTTTCTTTTTTGGAGAATTATCTTTAACTATTTACCTGTTGATTCTTCGCTTAGGAAGAAATGATTGGTTATTGTTTCTAAATGTCAATGTTGCTATCATTTTGAGAATATTAATCATGTGTTCATTAATGGTCCCATTGCTACCAAAGTTTGGAATTATTTTGATAGTATCTTTAAAGTGATGGTGGATGGTTATTATGTCTCTTTTTCTTCTAAAATTAAGGACTGGATCATCCCTATCAAAGGTCATATTAGAAATATTATTTCTGTTATTATATGTTGGTATTTATGGGCCAGTAGAAATGATTCCAAGCATAACAATATTCGTATGGATGCCATGAATATCATCTCCAAAGTTAAGAACAAAGTTATCCAATTATATAATGCCAATCTTATTAAACCGAGTTCTTTCAAGAGCCATTATAATGTTGCTTCTGCTTTTGGTTTGGTTTTTTCCAACAGAAAGATTCAGAGTAGGGAGAAATTAATCTACTGGAAGCGTCCTGTGATTGGCTTTTTTAAATTAAACACAGATGGTTCTTTTAATAGTGATACTGCTGGTTGTGGTGGTATTATTCGTGATCATAATAGCAAAATTGTTGTGGCCTTTGCTGGTCCTTCTTCTGGTACCAATGCTATTACTGCTGAAATTGATAGCTTGAAGTTTGGTGTTGATCTTTGTCTTTCCCTAGGCTATATAAATATTTGGGTTGAAGTTGACGCTCTACTCCTAATTCAGTATATTAGTGGTAATTCCAATTTCCATCCTACCAACTTCTATAAGATTCGTGAGATTAAATTAGCTTTGTCTGGTATGAACTACTCTATATCTCATATTTTGCGTGAAGGTAATGTTGTGGCTGATGCTTTGGCTAAGATGGGTTGTAATTTAGATTGTTTTTATCATTTTAATGAGGTTTCCATTCCCCAGAACATTAAAGGGCTGATTAATTTGGATCGAATGGGTCTGCCTTACATGAGAAACTGCTAACTGTGCTGTTGTTTGTGGTGTCGGGCTGGTTTCTATTTTTTCTGTTTTGTGTTTGTTTGTTCCAGAGATCTGCTGGTCTTCTGTTATCTTCCATGTCCATCATTTTACAGTTTTCTGGGTTTTCGGTTTTGATTTGTTGTTTCCGGTCTTCCTGGGTTTATCACGCTTTAATGTTAACTTGGTATACCTGGGAGTGTTGTGCTATGCGCTGGGGGGTGTGGTGGCTTACGTATTTGTGGTGTTGGTATTGTTTTTCTGTCTGGAGCAAGTCTGGATGTTTTCTCCCGTTATACTGCAGGCTTTGTGCCGTTTATTTGAGCTATGTCTTGTATTTTTTGGGGGTTACTGGGTGTTTTTGTGGTGTCACTGGTTGTGGTGCTTTTTGGCTGATTCTGGACAAATTATCTGTTGGTAAGAGCAGGGCGCTTATTTGGGTTTGTTGGTATGTTGGTTGGATTGCTATGCAGGGTTTGGTGTGGTGCGGCTCCTTTTTTCTTTGGTGGTGGATTGTTATGCTGTTTCATGAAATCTTTGGACTAACATTTTCCTTGAGGTTTTTTTGTAGGTATTATTACAAGCAACAAGGCAGAATTTTTACCAAGGTATGTTATTCTTTTTTTTGTTATTTCATTTTGCTATATAGTAGAATTTTTTGCAGGAGAGCGGAGCTGAAAGTTTTAAAGATTAATTGGTCTTTCCTTTTTTGGGTGCTATTGCTGAATAGCCCGATTATTTTTAGTTCTTTTTGTAATGGTAGTTTAAGGATCTGCCGGCTCGTAGGCTTTCTTTTTTCTTTTTGGATTGTAGCTCTTATGAGCATTAGTGAGCTGGTGGAGCCTTTTAAGGATTTTGTAACCGTTGTTTTAAATGAACACGTAGGCCCCATAAAAGGGTTTTAACCAAAAAAAAAAAAAAAAAAAAAAAAGCTTAGGAAGCAGTTCAAGGCTTCATCTATAGGTGGAAGACCTGCCAACAACGTAGCCATCCAAAGGAAAATGACAGGCATCTTGCGCTATCACACATGCAATATTTCCTCTAAAAAAATTTAATTTGATGGTTAAAAATCAAAGATGTGTTGCGTGCTAAAAAAATTTCTTCTAATTAAATTTATTTGTTTGCAACGTTCATAATGAATCACACTCTTATTTGTTCTTGTTCTTAATGAAAACCTCTTACTAGCGGAGACCGACGGACGGCGGTAGCCGAGGCTAGTGTGGACTAAGGCAGTGGCGGCGTGGCATAGTGTCGGTGTGGCGTGCTGCTGCGGGGTTGATTTGACTAGCACGGAGTGGATGGCTGGCCACTGGCCTGATGACTAAAGCGATGAGAGTGACATACGCGACACACGAGTCACTGCTGGCCGCATGGCGATATCTATTATACTTTTGGGTTTCCAGGTTTACCCGAATTACTTTTGGGTTTCCGAGTCAACCCGAACCCGACCAGATTTTACAAACGGGTCAAAAACAAAGCCATACATGGATCCTGGTTAGGTACCCATTGGGTACCCATGCGTTACTCGGACGGGCTTCACCCACCCATGCCCACCCATGGTGACTTTTAGGATGCCGTACCCACATATACCCACCCACTTTTTTATGTTTTTTAAACACAGTCTGCCACGGACTGATGGTTTTGAGGCCTTTTGCCCTTTGCTATGATTACAAACTTTCAAGCCTCATATCAGAATTTATTGTAGTAGCAACATGGTTAAGTGCTGCACACTATGTTGGGAGAATTGCAATGATATAAGATATACAGAGATTAGCAATATAAATCGATTTATCTCCCAATGTTGAGTACCCACCCACAAGGCCATGGGCGTACCATACCCATTGGGTATGGGTGGGTACATGGGTGGGTGTGAGTATGAGTACCTAATGCAGGGCTCTGGTCAAAAACTCAAACCCGAACCCGACTCATATAACAAACAGGTTGACCCGAACTCGAAATTTTCCGGGTCGGGTTTCGAGTCGGGTTAGATTTTGACACCCCTACTCCATACTTTTAAGCATAAGAAGTTAACAAAAGGCCATTCTTAATGAATATAGTTAAATGAGTAGTCAAGAGTCTCTCTTCTTGAATTGAATTGACCTCATCTTCCTTCATACTAAGTCTGGCCATTAATCACAACCTTATTTGATTAATAAAAGATTAACTTAATCATAATTTAATTTGAGATTAATTAATCTAATATTTAGTTGTCTTATTAAATTTGTTCCAAATGTCTTGAAAAGCTAAGCAACTCTTATCAGCTTATAATCCTGCTTAGCAATATTTTAATATTGGATCTTGCAACTTGCTAAGCATGAAATAGAGAAGACATTGACCATTGACATTCATAGAAAAGGTTGGATAATGAGGCCTAATAACTAATATATTTTTAAGTAGAACAGGCTTTCAACTTAATATAATATTAAATAATTAAAATATATATTAATAGAAGAATGTTAATACAACATAATTTTCTTAATAACAACTACCACAATACAACATTATTGCTATAAAATTTAAATTTTACTATGGAAATTCTTAAAATAATTGTAAACAAATTATAGTGAAATAGAATTTTGATAATTAAAAAAAAAAATCTTGAAAAAAGGTGCTCCAAGTTATGAAGGGGGTGGAACATTCAAGATTGAACATTTGTTATACTTTTTTTGTTTTTTTTTATAAAAAGTCAATGGGAAGAAAAATATCTTGAAAATTGAAGCATTAATATTTCAATATCATTATATCAACCTGCTATTTTGATTTCGTTCGGGGCATTTTTTCTAATGTTTTCTAAATTAACTTTTAAGTATAAAATTTTCTAGTTCAAAAAATTTATGTACTAGAAAATTGCTTTAGAAAGTAGTAAGAAAACTATCCCAAACGAAGCATTAACATAAATTATTTTTCTTTCCTTCATTACAAGAAATATGCTAGTCATATTTTATTAAATAAATATGAATGAGCATTAAAAAAATATGTTTATTGTTTATGTAACAAAAAATTGTAGTTAATTTTTACAAAAAAAGCTAAATAGCTCCTTTTAATCATATTATTAATAATCACAATTAGTAAAAATACAGCTAATAACAACAACATTATCATCATCATCAAGCTTTTATCCCACTTTGTGGGCTCTGCTATATGAATCATTTTTCTCCATTCCATCCTTCTAAGAATTCAATTCTCATTCAAATCTAATAAAGAAAGATCATTTCTAATATTTCTTATCAAGTCTTTTTTGCTCTAATATCTACCTTTATTATCATAGGTCAGATCTAATACATCTACTCTTCTAACCGAGTCATCGTATGACTGATATTTTATGTGACCACACCATCTAAGACGATTATCTCTAATTTATCTGTTGCAGGAGCCACTCCAATAATTAAAAATACAACCAAAAGATAAAAATATAATTAAAGATATAATTGTCTATTTTTTTTTTTAAAAAAATAGTACCTTAAAAATACTTGAATGTTCTACATACCGAAACTTAAAAATATTGCCCTATTGTATCATGCTCTCATCCTTTCCTTAAATAATGTATAAACAATAAAGAGTGAGTATACACATATACAAATGTTATCTGGAATTTTAAAAAATAATATTTTAAAATTATTAGAATGTTCTACAAATTGGACCTTGTCAATACAACATTATTCTACTGGAGCCTTACCCTTTCCTAGAATAATGTATAAATAATACATAGTGAGCAAACACATACTCAGTAAACTACAAAATCTACAGAAGAATTCAATATTCCATATTTCATCAAATCACACAACTCTAATTAAATAGTTAAATGTAAAGTTAAAAAGGAAATAAGTAAACATTTATATATGAGTATAATAACAAAGGAACTTTAGTTAGAAATTCACTTGCATTATAATAGAACATCAAAGCAAAACATAGTTTACTTGCACCAGAACATAACAGAACCTAACTTACATCATAATGGAGCAAATTAGAGCATGAATGAATGCAACATGTAATACATGAATCATATGATGTATATGCAAGAGAATGTCCCAATCTTCCTATTTAGACAACACATCAAATTCACAAAACACATTCGATTCATACAACACTTCAGATATGTACATATATGTGCAAAGGCTCTTATATAGCACAAAACATAATATAACTACCAAAAACAACACTTTATTCTCCCACAATTCCACTACATGAATGGAGGAATTCCACATTGCTAACATGTATGCATGATTGTATAGAAATATATAAAACTTACATATGTACGATAATTTTAGTAATGCACGGGGTATAATTTGTGCACATGTTTAACAGTAACAATTTAGGATATCATTCACGAGAAACATAGATATTATCATTTTAAGGCATTTATTGTATTATAGTAACTTACAGAGATATTAATAAACTCACAAAAACATAAAAAAATAAAGATATTAAACCTGCCGATGAAATTTTCCATTTTCACTATTTACGTGCTCATAATATTATATTCCACAACATAGAAAGTGTTACACGAAGAAATAGCCACCAGATTTTAAGAAATCACATAAAATCCCAAATCTACCCATATAAATGTCAAAATTAAAATCTCAAGCTGAATAATTTACTAAACATACTCAACAAAAGAAAAGAGCTTGAAAGTTTTGACTCTCTTCTTCTTCTTTTTCCTACCCCTCTTTCTTTCTCTCTTCTCCTCTCCATTGGCGAAGGATTTGGGTGAATGCATTTTGAGTTAGTAATTTTAAATATTTATATAAAAACAAATTTTGAATTAGTAATGTGGCGCCAACTTTTCCAATCACTACAGAAAAATGTGCAATTACCGGCGAATGGAATCCGCTGGTAACAACCAAAATACGCCAAAAATATCATATAGAGACTATAGGTGCCTAAACTCTTTCTCCCAACCCTGCTACGCTACCTAAAACTTGTCCTCCCAAACAGAGAACTCAACACTATAGCGTCCTAGCCCTCCCAAGCAAATTCCTAAAACATGATTTTCTTTCTTCTTAGCTCAACCCACAGACACAAGCAGACTAAAATGAAATAGAGAAATGGTTGTACATATGCAAAAATTATCAAAAACATAAAAAAAAAAAAAAAACATAAATTTTATCATATCATATATACTTGAGTCAACAAAGGCAGACCTGCTCATGTATCCTTTGTTATTACATTGTAAGCCTTAATTGCCTCCAAATTTAATAAATCAAATGAAGATAATCAACACTATTTTCAATGGAAATCTATTGTCTTGCATAGAGACTACGGATCTTAATTGCCTCCAAACTTAATATGTTCAATGAGTATAGTCAATGCCTTTTTCAATGAAAGGCAACAACCTCGTCATAGGAATTACAAGCCTTGACTGCCTCTAAGTCTAATCCATACACCTTTTCATGAGAAGACTTGAAGCTCATCATAAAGACTAACAGCCTAGATAGCCTCAAAACCTTTGTCATGGAGTCTTTATCACCTCCAACAAATTTTAAACTTCTATTGAATGTTTTTTAACACTTATGGAGGAGAAAGATCAAAGCCTAAATAGAAGAGGGATATTATAGTTCTGAGAGAATAATAAAAGACAGATCTTCTAATTTATTTTGCCTATGATGATCGGGAAACTATGGTCTAGCAATGATAGTTGGATGACTATAGTTTTATTGCAATTGTTAAGGGATTGTTATCAAGTGACAATACTCAAACTATATGGTCTTGAAATGATGGTTGGGCAATAATATTATGGTCGGGTGATAATAATCAGGTGATGAAATTATGGTCGGGTATCGGTGGTCAGGTTCAGGTAACTTTAATCTAGAAATTGTAGTCAAATCAAGACACTCGTAGATGATGATCATTATATTCTATCATTTGGCAGAGGTATTTTTTCTCTAGAACTTGATCTTGGCGCCCTTCATGTAAGGAATAGAAGTTATTTACATATTTGTCAGTCACATTTTAGTTATTTTAGTCAAAATCTTCAACCATTTTATTTGATGGCCTATATTGATCTCTTGACCATAGAGCATTCTTTAAAATGTGATATATTTATAATTAGAAAATTTTTCAAAGCTACTTCTTTATTGAAACTAAAAGAACACATACTCTTATATCTATTTGTTTGCTTGAAGACAATGTAATTTTACATGCCATATTTTCTTGTATATATCTGTTTGATCATATTCAAATTTGATGACCAAAAAGAAGATAAGGCTAAAATTAGTGTCATTAAAGATTAATGTCTTTATAATTTGAATTTTTTTTCTAAAAACTTAAGAAATTTTAAATTTGCATAGTTATCATTAGCTCATGTGATGTTTAGCAAAATATTATTTAACCTTTTGAGATTTTATATTAAATGTCAAACATCTTCTTTATGTTATCTCTTACAACTAATTTTATTAGTTTAATATCATCATTTCCATTATTTCATTTCAAGGCAAAAGTCATTTTATGATATTTGGTATTTTATTAAATATTAAGGGCCTGTATGATATTTAATAATATCTAAGAAGAGGTAATAGGAATATAACCTTATAATGTGCTATTATTTTATACTTAAATGTAAAGTTGTGGCACATCATTTTCTTAAACCTAACCCTAGTGTTTGATTTTATCATTTTTTTGAATGTAATTAATTTTTTATATGCTCCTTTTATTTAAGAGTTCAATACAAATAGGGGTGTCAACTTCGGGTCACGGGTTGGGTTCGGGTCGAACCCGAAACTAACCCAGGTTCAAACGGGTCAGAAATTTGAACCCGAATCCGACCCGGGTAGGTAAACGGGTAGGAAATTCGAACCCGAACCCGACCCGACGGGTTGCCGGGTTGACCCGACAAGACCCGCGCGGCAGCGAGCGCGGGTTCGGCAGCAAGCGACTGCGCTGGCGCGTGGGCCAGCGGGCACCGGGCAGCAACGCGGGGCAGCTGGCAGTGCGGGGCAGCAGTGCGCGGCGCCCGGGGCAGCGGGCAGCAGCGCGGGGCAGCGGGCGGGAAATCTAAACTTTTTTAAAATAAACGGGTTTTCGGGTTGACCCGGCAACCCGCCGGGTCCCGAACCTGAAATTTAGCCCAATTGGGTGCTCAATTAGCACCGTTGAACTATCATTAGTTTGGTGTTGTTTAAATTATAGTTATCATTTCCATTGATAAGTTATGAGCTTATTCAGAATTATTATTTTTTAAATATATTAGATTTACTATTTTAAAATATTTTTTATTTTTTAAATTAATTGCCGGCGCAACCGAAGGCTATTCTGCCCCATAGCATTGATGGACATATTACAATATAATTAAATTAACAAATAAAATTAAATAATTAGACAATATAACAAAACTGTGTCTAATAATTTATATGTCTTATCTAATAATTTAGTTGTATATATATAATAATTAAATTATATTTTTTCAATAATTTAATTAAATTGAAGAATGACGAAAAATATGTGTCTTAATTAAATAGGTCTATCATGATATAAAATTTATTAGAACAATGACATCAATTTGTTTTTTTCTAATTTGGAGTTTCATCAACAGCTTTAGAGATTTGTTTGGGAGATTGAAATACATTTCAATTTATAGATTTATTAGACAAATAAAGGCGTACAATGAATTTGTTAATCCATAAATATTATGAAAAAAAAAAAAAACAGAAAATAAGAAAGCAAGTTCTGTGAAAAGATTGGAATTTTTTTGAAATAATTGCATGACCAAAACTTGCACTATCATTCTGAAATAAAAAGATTATGTTTAGATGGCTATCTATAAGATGAGGATATTTTACTTGAAAATGAAGATACAAGTATGGGTGCATGTGAGATAAGTTGGCCTTCAAGCCGGCTCAAGCTCGACTCAAAACAGGTTCATGAGTGAAGAGTATTGAGTCATGAGCTCTTATATTAATCCTCATATATCATATGAGTTTGAGTTCAACAAAATTCAAGTTTTTGGCATTTAGCTAGACAAGTATATTGAGTTCTAGCTCTAGATGCAACTTCACGTATACAAACTTCTTTATTCTGCTTCAAATGTTGTTGTTCTTGTAGTTTCATCGCAACTTTATCACTTCTATAGTGACCTCTCATCATAACACTACCAAAAAATAGGGCTTTTCATAGCAGTTGTTGGGGGCAATTTTAAAACTTCTACCAAAACTCTTATGTCCCAGTGGTTTTGACTACAACAATTTGCACCTATTTTAACCTGTGCAAATAACAAGGGTTCTGACCATTGGTAAAGCCTCAACAGTAGATCGAATCTCTAATTCCCAATATTACATGTGATTTGAAGCTCAACTCTCCCTCTTCCCTCTTCTTTCATGTGTTCGTGACTCTTAGCCTTCAATGGGAATGAATGACTGTGTAGAAGACTAAAGGTTGGAGTTGCACTCCATGGCCTTCGTTCGGAGAGAACCACTGAAGAGCGTCACCTATTGGAGCTATTGTCGTAGGAGCGACACCATTATCATCGGAACCCTAAAAGCTCGTTCTCTCGCACATCCTACTTGCATCTAGCTCTTCCTCAATCTCCTTGGCCAATTTGTCCCCAAACCTATGCTTAGGTTCGTGTGAGCATGCTCGGCCCTATTCCGTCGCATGTGGTTTCATTTGAAATGTTTTCATATTCTAATTTGTGTTTTCTACTGTTCTTTTGTGGTTTCATTTGAAATGCTTGTGTATCTTGTAGTTTCATTCCTAGCAAAGAAGTGTAGCTTGTATGTTTTTCTTATTTCTAGGTCTATATTGTAATGGAGAAAAAGAATTCATATAGCTACCCCACATAGTGGGATAAAGGCTATGTTGTTGTTGTTGTTATATGAAAGTAAGTGCTTCTATTGTTAAAGGACCCAGTGCTAGTCTTTCTACCCACTTTATAAAATAATCAATTAATACCAAACAAAATGCCTCAGTCTAGATATCATGAGAAAGGGACCAATAAAACTCATTTCCCCACATGGAAAATAACCATGAGAGACTATGAGTTGAAATTTTTGACTTGGTGAATGATTCTTCCATGATATTGATAGTTTTGCAGTTTCTTGCTTAGCTTTGAGCATTTCTATGGTTAACCAATAATATTTTTATCTGAGAATTTTTCTAGTCAAGTTATTTGATTTGGAATGGTTTCACATTCCCTCCTATAATCTTCTTTGAGCTTGTGGATAAAGTCGCATCAATATTATCCTAGGTTGGATTTTTTGAGTGAGCCTTCATTTGAGATGAAATACTTTATTGATGTGTATCATAAAGCTTGACCACTATCTTTATTTTTTAGCAAAGTTCCTTGCCACTCACCATAAATGAAAAACATATTGTCTTCATTTCAATATAAATGCTCTAGCTCGCCAGTTTAAGTGTGAGACCTCGTTCAGGACGATATGGATTTTCCTCCCAGGATCGTCCAGGATGATGTTGAGATCGTCCAGGCCGATCAGTGCATTGAAAACAGCTGATTTCTGGAGTGCTTTCTGGAATGATTTATGGACAGGATCGTCCGGGACGATATTGAGATCATCCAAGCCGATCGGTACTGTTCAAAATATCGTCCTGATCATAGCCCTGGAAACGGTCCAGGACGATCAAAATTGGTCTGATCGTCCCGGGACGATATGGCTATCGGCCGGGCCGATCTGAGTTTTATAAAGCTGAAATCAATCGTTTTGAGGAGAGAGAAAATCATTTTATAAAATCAGATATTTTGAAGAGAGAGAAAGAGCGGAAAAGCAAAGGAAGAAGTCTGATTTCGGGGCCCGCGGAGCGATTTTTGTCGTTCGTTGCTGTTGGATATTTTGTTTGTCTCGCTGTAAGGACTCCGAACCCTACTTCTGTTTTCGAAGATTTTGAGGTTTTGTAAAATGGTGCTCAGATTTGTGTTTTTGTAAGTGATTTTCATACCCGGTTTGGTACTGGCGAAGATTTCACCGCATAACTTTTGGTATGTTGTAGATGTGATTATTCTGCACGTTTTGATTATTTTCTGGCAGATTTCGTCCGGTCCGTTTTGGTTCTGCGGAGTTTTATTTTGATTGCAATTTATTACGATGTCCGAATTGGTTTGAGCAGTAGAAGAATAGTCTTATAATGTTGTTGTGCACGTTCTGTATTAATTTGATGAATTGTAATTTTTGGAGATTTCTGTGTAAATTCTGTAGACTGCCGTTACTCTGCCCGATTTTCGTATGATTTCTGATTTTCCCGGAATTGATAGATTGAATTGTTATGTGCATGACTATTGATATGATTGTTATAGATTTCTTTAATACTGCTTATTGCATCGATTATTGCATTGAATTGATTGTTACTGAAAGACAAGTGGGAACCTAGTTGAACGTTGATTGGAGATAGAACTTGACCTGTACAGGATGGTGGGCCGACGGGCTTTCCTTTAAATCATAGATCATCGATATAACGATTGGGAGTTATAAGGAGTTTTATATGCCGACGGGCGGCCGACGGGCAAAAGAGTGACGACTCTTCTTGATCGAAACCAACGTGCGGATATCTACAACAGCACTATGGATTTCTACAACAGCACTATTGATCATAGCTAGTGATTGTGCTTGTCGAGTAAGACCATTGTATGGATTTGCATGTGTACGATAGTGCATTGTATGGATTTCCTGATATGCATCGATTTATTGATTTCTGATTGATTTATTGATATTGATGGATTTATTGAATTGATTTATTATTGAACGGATTTATTGATTTATCGTATTGATTTCCGATTGATATTATCGACTAGATTGATTCATAGATACCGGCACTGATATTGATATGGATTTTGTGTATTGATTCATAGATATTGACACTGATATTGATATAGATTGTATCGATTGATAGATACCGACATCGACATTGATATAGATATGATATTGACATATGGATGCTATTGATATGACAGATCCTGACATGCTATTGATACATTGATACATTGATTCGTCGTACCGATTATCGATTGATTGATTGAATGGATTGTTGTCGTATGGATTTAATTTATCGTAAAATAGATTTCTTTATGAAGCTGATTGTATTGATTTGATTTCAATTGATCTTTGTATTGATTTGATTTCAATTGATCTTTCGCCGTATTGACTTGATCGTTTATTGAGATTTTGAGCCGATTGATACTATTGACTGGCAGAATTGATTGATACGATTTCACTGTTGTAGCATCGTTCGTGGTCGTCAATGGATGGTTCTTTTTATGTATATGGATACATACACTGCCGTATTGATAAGAAGTAAGTGAGATTGAACGATAGATTGATTTGCAAGTATATGTTCCGATACGATTCCACTATATTGATTTGACTGATGTGATACGATAAGTAAGACGACTAGACGATTGTATTAATGTAATTGATGTTATCGATTGCTATGATAGAGATTGTAGAGAATGGATTGACGCATTGATTTTTGAGCTTTATGGATTTCCTACTGGTTATTGATTTTATTGATTTCTGTTCCGTATTGATTTATGTATTGCATTGACTCATTGATCATGTACAATTGATTGATTTGACTTGAGTTGATTAACCTGCATATTGTTTTCAGTGTCGTGCTTTGATTTCAGTTGTAGGCTTTGGTGACCTGCTGGGCTTTGTAAGCTCATTATATGTGGTTAATGATTTCAGGTGCAGGGCCTCCATCTTGAAGATCTTTCTGCCGAGTTCTGTAGCTTTTTCTTTTGTAGCCTTGATAGGCTTTCTTTTGTAGCCTATACGGCTAGTGTAGTTTTCTCTTTTGGCTGTACTCTGACTGTTGTACTATTTGTGAATTATAGTATCCGTTGCTGTTTCTTTTCTGTAATATAATTATCTCTAGCTCTGGATATATATATGTATGTATGGATTGATATGAACAACAGATGAGGAAACCGATAGAAAGGAAAGAAAAAAAAAAAGAGGCAATAGAATAATCAGATGAATCCTTTCGCTACACGGATCTTGGGGTCGTCACATCAAGTGGCATAAAGATTGTCATATTTTGTAAGAAGAACCACTATTTTGTAAGAAGAAACTATGTGCAATTTGATATTTCTAACATTAAAATTTTAGCTTGTACCTTGTTTAAATATCACCTTAAAGTAGGGATTATATTTATGTTGAATATGGTTCATTTATGAGTTCAAAGTCACTAAATATGCTTTAGTTCTTTGCTCCAGCATCATTTATGATTATGAGACTAGCAAGGAGAGCTTCATACTTGAATTGGTTGATTGTTATTTCAAACAAATATTAGGTGCATATAAGAGAATTGATCCTTAAGGAATTTTGAGGACATAGCCTATTCAGCTGATGTTTTCATGGATTGCACCATTAGTGAACCTTATCCATTTTATCTCTTCTTCTTGGCCTTTTTTTTCTCCATTTTTTCTTCACCTCTATAAAGTTAGTAATTACCGAAACTTATATTAATATTCTCAATAGATATTTAATCTCACATTCAATGAGTTCAATAAATTATTTTATGAAGGAACATAAGCTTTTGAAGCACTTTTGAATATGGTTCATTTATGAATTGATGAAGCTGATTAATAAATACAATTAGTAAAATAGATTTTTTGGTGACGGTTTAAACCGCCGGTTTTAATGGCCATTCAAATCTCCATAAACCGATCGCACGTATTGGATAATGATATGCTCTTCCATCTTGATGCAATGCACTTTAGTTTGAGATTTAATATGATGACAAGTCTATGAACATGATGGTTGCATAAAAATTTGAGTGACCTAATGAATCTTTATTCTTAGCAGTGACTTGGAAACTCATTTTTCCTTTAATATGGATAATAGTTGGATTACAAAAGCCAATTGAAGTCATGATTATGTAAATGGTGCAAACAATTTCATATAATTTACAAGTTGAATAAGCCAGAATTTATCAGGGAAAATTTTACGTCTATGCAATTCATGCATTAATAGGCACTTCCATTCTATGAAAGATGTGAAAGACCTTTTAATTTCCAAAGAATTTTTTGTTGGATATGTTGCATGAAATCGACATGGGGAAGAGCATTGTATTATAGCTGAATGTGCAATGAATGAAACATCTGGTGTCAAACCAAAGTTAAAGGAAGGTGAAGCTCCTTTTGAGGATATAAGAACATATGATATAGATGGATTATTAAGAGATATATTATGTCCAAATGATTTATTTCAAAATCTAGTGATGGAGCAGAATGAGTTCAATACAAATAAATAAAATGATCATGGTGAGAAATTTACAAATTTAATGCAGGAAGCAGGAGCAGAGTTGTACCCTGGATGTAAAACATTCTCAAATCTTTCTTTTATTTTGAACTTATTTCGTTTGAAGATTTTTACATTCTTGAACGACAAGAACTTTTGATATGCTACATGAGTTACTGGTCGATGCATTTCCTAAAAGGACGTTGTTGCCAAAATATATATATGAAGTGAAAGAAGATGGTGGCAAGATAGAGTTGAATGACTATACTTGGAGTTTACAATTTTGGGAGTTGGGTTCTGGCCGACCTAGCTAGACTAGGTTTCCTTGTAATTTACTTAGTGGAGACCACTGGCTCGTAGGTGTTTTTTTGACTTTTTTTTGTAGCTAAGTCGAGCAGTAGGGAACTGGCGGTCCCCTTAAGAACCTTGTACAATTTTTTTCTCATTAATGAGTAGGTCCGTGGATGGGTTTTAACCAAATATATATATCCAAACGTTAGTGATTGTGTTAGTCTTGGCATTCACAATTTCTGAAAAGCTCCTCAACTAAGTGGTGCATAGCTTTGCCAGTTCTCATGCATTAGCAGGCAACATACGAGGTTTACTAAACTTACATCATCTGTGATATGCATAGTAAGGAATACTCATTATTCAAGTGATGCTTGTGTTGGAGGCTATAATTGTGTCTGAAGCAACTTTAAGCATACATGCATGCAATGATATCTCCCCCACCTTATGGTTTGTAGAATGGCTTTAATCCAACAAGTCCAGAGACTACTTATATATGCAGCTACTGCTAGCCAGCCAACTTATTCAACACAGTAATTGAAGGAGAAAGTTGATCTTCTAAAATCATCAATTCTAACAACATATTTTGAAATTTATTGCTCCTCATTCTAAAAAGAAAATCAAAATAAAAATGTCACAGTTCCTTTCAATTACTTGTTTGTGGACGAAATTAAGTATGCATGAGAAGTAAGGTAGAACAAGCTAGCATCTGCTCAACTATGCTATAAATAAATCTCCACCTCAAAGACTATATCACTTTTCATTATAGATACTTTTTTTTGGGATATTTAGATCAATTAGCTAGGACAAATTCATACACATATCATATACGCAAGACTCGAACCTAAAATCTCTTTGTTGATAGTCAAAATTCGCAACTAAGATTTTGTTTAGGACAGCAACTTCCTTGCTGCTTCTTAAAGCAACTTTCTAGTACAAAATTTTTAATTTTTGTACTAAAAAACTGCTGATAAAAAAGTCGTCCCAAATGAAACCTAAGAGATCAAGGAGAGCTGCGTTACCATCTTGGACGTTAAGAAGTAACGATAAATACAAACTGGTATATATCTCATTAATGTCAACTAATTCTAATGTGATATATGTTAGTGCAGGTGGGAGATGTCAATAGGTGCGGGTGAGAAATATCAATGCCTGTAGTTATAAAACATTAAGACATTAAATGGGTTCATGCCCCAACGACCAAACTGTGAGGCGCTACAATTTATTAATTGTTGTAGTTGGCATCGGTAGGTAGAAGCTAATAAGCACCTCAACTCTACATTTATTTTTCGAAGGAAATTAGGTTATATATTCTGAACTAAATTTGACAAATATGAATTAAAAAATTTATATATGTAAATAAATATTTGTCATAAAATATATGAAAAAAAAAATATTATGATATTTTAATATAATTAGCAAAATAATTGCACTAGAGAAAAATATTAATATTGGATATGAATATTATCTGACAATGTTTTTTTCTTTAATTGTTCTTCTACTTAAATGCCTCATCGCTCAAATTTACTGCTCAGCTCAACTTATTATTTTTCTTTTGTGAATTAATTAGCTTTGCCATGAATGCCAATCCATAACAGGAGTGCCTAATAATTTAATGGAAGTTAATGGTGCAGGTATTGAAGGATGATAATCACGTGCTGCATGAAATGATGAAAAGAAGATATATTTATAAGGATTAGAAGAGATATGGAAGTCGCTTAAGAAATGAAGATGGTTCTGAGTTTCTTAGACCTGCAACATACCATATATATCCATAGTTAAAACGAGTGAAAGAGATTTAGGTACAGCTAGCTGATGGAGTATTAGCAACTAATTAAAATTTTAGTTAACTGCTAGATACGACAGAGTTGGATGTATTAAATACTGGCAAATGAAACTATAGTAAAATATGAGGAGGACTTGCAGATCGAGGGTATTTTGTTTTGATGTAACGAATCTAAAGATGTTTGATACCTCATAAAAAATCTGTCTTTGTTGAGCACAAATCTTGAGGGACCATCTGAACTCTGATATCATCAAACTTATAATCAAATCAGAAATCTTGGCAAGGTGAACCTAAAAACGTCAAAAACGGTCTAATCCGAGCCCAAATGAACTTGAATTAAGGGCTCAGTACATATTTGAAAGCTTTAGGGCATTAATTTGATGACTAAATTATATCTAAATATAGCATGTTTATAATTGAATCGAGTGGCTTGACGAGACAAATACATCGAGTCAAAATACTGAACAAATGCTCCATGATCAAGGGAATCTGTATGGGTTGTCCTATAAAGCACTCCGAATTTGCACAGGATCTTCTTCATATGTATGAGGCATAGCACTCTCACATAAAGGTGGGGGCTTAGAACTTTGAAGGCTTAGACCTTGGATTAGATAGTCAAGATAATTCTAAGGCTTAAAAAATGCTATATTGTCATTTGATTATTCCAACTCCAACTATGTAATAGGCTTGTGCATTTATTATATTGAGCCAATGTCTTTTCTCGAGTAATTTCATCATTTCTAATCAACAACAAATACTAGTAGATTCATTTTAACTGAAGCGATACCCCATGATATATATATATATATATATATATATATATATATATATATATATATATATATATATATATATATATATATATATATATATATATATATATATATATATATATATATATATATATATATGACTTTTCATGAAACAATTTGAAATGTTATTTTTTAATAGCAGTTTTTACAAGACGGAATTCTTGAAAAAAAATGGTAAATGTTATCTGAACAGGATATATCAACCGTCTCAAAGCTAGTGAAAAACATTACTCGATGGGCCCTGAAGTCTGGAACTAATTAGTTCAAAAGCTGTTAATATTGATATCAAGTGTATGAAAGTAAGTTTCTATATTTTAATTTCATTTTGTAAAAATTGGCTATTAGAGCAAAATTAACAAAATGGGTAATATATTATACAAAAAATAATATAAATATGAAATAAAATGGGTTATGATGATCCATTTACTCTGATAAGGGAGTGGAAAAATGTAGCACTATGACCCAAACAAAGAAGAAACTAAATTCATAGAAAACAGAACGTGGTGCTCTCACTAACAAGCATCGCTGAAAATCATTTCTAGGATTTAACCCCAACAAATTTCACGCACTTTAGTCAAGACAAATATGCTCTTAGCCAACTAAGAATGAAGTAGGAAGAGTATTTCAAGCATTTAAGATGAGTCTACACGCCACTTTAATGCTAGCTCTGTCCAACTTTTAATGGTGTTTGATGAAGGACATTTAAGAACCCTATTTACTTTTCACGCCACCTCTTGCATGACCTTATCAATCAAGGAGCGCGAACTAGCACTCATGAGCTTATTCCCTTTCTATAACTCAGTCGTCAAAGTTCTCTTCTTCTCACATCCTCTTTTCTCTCTCACCTTTATATCCTTCCTCTGTGTGCATAATATAGGCAGCATAAGTGCTAAGGTGGAGCATGCATGGTGAAGAAGCTTCTTCTGAAAGCCAAGACAGAATTGCAAGTAGTGGAGGAGAAGAAGCGAAATACTACTAGACGTAATACTGATCAAAGATTGTTCCCTTTGAGGAATATTATGGATCATCCAAATCTCTCTTTAGGTCCCTCAATGTCACAGGCTGATAGCAACAATAGCTCCTCTTGTAAATCAGAAGAAAATAATAGCAGAAAGAGGAAGCTGGCTAGCTGGGAGGAGCCCAGCACTCAAACTGGCATAGACTTTCACATCAATGATCCCCTTCCTATGGACTGGGAGCAGTGCCTAAACCTTCAAGTAAGGTCTCTACTTCTCTAGCTCTCTATCTCTCCCTCCATAATGGAAAATTGTTACGTCCGGTGATCAGATTCGTTCAGACATCAATCCAGATGCGTCACGTCACTCGGATACACCCAGGGGCCTAATGTATCTGGGTGACGTGGTGCGTCTGGATTGGTGTCCGGACAGTCCGGTCACCAGACATAATGATTCGCCCTCCATAATATACGATATTTTTGTGGGAAACATATAAATTTGAAAAAATAAAACTATACTGATCATTAAATTTACAAAAAAAAAGTGTTATGCAGTCAGATAAAATATCTTAAACTTTTCTAATTTCCACTGTTGTTTTCCAATTAAATCTTATTTTTCTATGGCAGTCTGGAAGGATATACTACCTAAATAGAAAAACTCTGACTAAGAGCTGGGTGAGACCGAAAGACCAGAACTTAGACTTGGAGCTCAATATCTCAACTCCTTCAACTTCAACAAGTTTCAGAAAGAGAATCTGCCATAACTTAGAGGAGGAGGTAAAGAAACCAAGTAGCTCTAGCAATGGCAGCAGCAGCATGGTTGCCATTGTCTGCTTTAATTGCCACCTTCTGGTAATGCTTTACCGTTCATCGCCCTCCTGCCCAAACTGCAAGTATATGCACTCACTGCCACAGAAGATGGAGACTGTGAAGTCCTTTGAAACCCTAAGCCTCCTTCATTAGGTTAAGTATCTGGTTAGTAGCTATCTGTCGAGCTGTAATCAAGAATGAAAAAGCAGAAAAGGAGTGGTTGTTTATACTATCTATATATGTAACCATAAAATGTAAGTGTTTTGCCGTGCACTACATGGATGTATTTTGCTGTGTCAATGAAGTTGAAATCAGACAAGATTAGAATTGCCATGAAATCTCTTGATATTTACAATATTAAGAAATATTTAGAATTAGAAAATTATTAAATATAAATAAAAATTATATCATAAATTAATTTTATGTTGATAAATTAAATGACTTATAAGATTAAATATTTATATGTATAAATTATAATATCGTGTAAAATTTTGATTCCACTTGTGTCTTCATCACAAGTATGGGGGGCCTACTCTCTGGATTTAGTTACTGTTGCTTAGCAACTCAGAGGTAGGGATATTCCTAAGCGTTCGTATCCAAGAACTTACTGGGAACACCTCCCTATGCTGATGCACTTGCTTTGCAGGCACTTCTACAGTTCTCAAAGAGTAAGCTTTATTTGTTTAGTTTTTTAATGTTAAGTCATGCATCATGAGTATTTTATATTGCAAGCGAAGTGCAGTTCTCAACAATTATGACATTAAATGCACTACAGCCTTTAGATCAACATCATTGTAATTCAAAAATGATAGAGTTGAATCCGAATCATTTGATATTTATCGGCAGTGTTGAAATCACTATTAATTTGAGTTTAAGTTTAATTAATTAATTGAGTTTGAATTTGAATTTGAGCTTTAGTCATCAATATAAGCTGGCTTTTTAATTATGAAAATAGAAAATAATTATGATTCAAACAATTTTTTTAATAAAATGCTAAAAAAAGATAAATTAAAAGAAAAATAATAAAGCATAAGTTAATATAAGAAAATGAAATATAATTTTTTAAATATTTTTAATAATTTTATAATTAAAATTTTGAATATTAATATATTTTAAGTATATTTTATATTGATATTTTAAATGAGTTAATTTAAAAACTAATGAGTCGAGTAAAGGCTGACACAAGTTTGACTCATTAGCTTATTGAGCTCAGCTCATGAGCTATTTATCGAGTCTAGCCTGAGCTGGCTCACGAGTTGATTTGACTCACTTACACCCTTAATTAGCAGTAATCTCACCATTGTCGTTAAGATTATTACCCTAGGGCTTGATAGATCTTAATTAAGTGCTTCTTTCTTCTATCTGTTTTGCGTTGTATTTGATATTTGTCTGAAGTTTGCATATCTCTCATCTCCACACATCAACCCAAGCTTCCTCTTTCTAATCGATCTAACTCTAAAATCCATAAAATAAGCTCTTCTCTTTCATTATCCAAATCTATGATATCTCACACCTACACTATGGCTACCACAGCTATAGATCCAAACATATCATAAGATACTACATATATAGGTCTAGCTGATTCAATCAGCTTCGCCAGAAATTAATTGGATTCAAGACTAATAGGATAGTTAGTTATTAAAAGTCACCATCGAAAACTAAACTCAACACCAAGTTCGAGTCTTTTATTTTTGTTTGATCTAAGATACTCCGCCTCAAAGCTAAGACTACTCTCTCGAGATATTTTCCCAAAGAACCTGTCTTGGTGCTCATCAAAACTTGGCAAGCTCATGTAAAGTCAATAGGTTACCTCACACCAATTCATCCTTAGAGTCAATATATGCTCTCTCAAATACCTATAGATAAGAGAAATTTATATAACAACAAAAATTTGAAAAGTTTTCTATATATAATTTTACTTGTATTGCTTATAGAGCATTAATGCATGCTTTATCATCATCTACATATAATGTTACATTCAACTTGAAAAAGGTTGATTATTTCCTAAATGAAAGAGTGATGTCTTCTCACTATATTATTCCAACAATATGGAAGAAAAGGTATCATTCTTCACGCAAATCTTAATATTGCAGAAAAAAATAGAAGATGGCCTTAGTTGAATATGCAATCACTAAGTGACCTTATTATGGTTCTCTCATATTGGCTATAAAAATTTTGGAAGCTTTGGGATCCTCTTGAGCTTCTCATTTGTTGAAGATGTCTTTCTATTTAAATTTGTATGCTTAGATGATTATAATTTGATATGGAATGTTGGTTATATATATATATATATATATATATATATATATATCAATCAACCATAAACCAATTATGTTTAAGAAATGACCATAGGAGTTTTTTGTCAATAAAAAAGATTTTAATGAACCCTTTTATGGGCTAAGTTTTTAAATTTTCTTTTTGTTGTTGAAATGAAAGGGACTCTCAAAAGTGAAGAGAAAGATAGGTGTTCCTTAGCTATTAATAATCTTACCACAAGTTGATCTTGTTTTAACCATTTTCATAAGAATCTATATGCAAATCAATCCTTTCGTATTATATTCTTCTAGATTAAACTTTTACATGAAGTTCATTATGATTAGAATCCTAGTGCTTGAAAAAATGTGACTACCTTGCTCATGCATGTGGATCTTCATGCCTTTCTTGCCTCCTAAGAATATCAATTCTAGCTTCAGAGATATGATTCGTAATAAATACCCTTCAAGAAAGCCTATACATGGCTCAAATAATCTCATTCACTATTCATATGCTTAGGTCGCAGATCTTGCCATTCATCTCCCTAGCATCTCAATGAACAAAAACTATCCCTCATTACCCCTCCCTTATCAATACAAACTTCCAATAATAACTCATACTTTACAATAGCTCTACCAAGTCTCCTACGCTTCACAATAATAACTCATACTCTTCAAAACTCCTAATATGTTACCTAATTACCTCTACAACAACTCATTGGTCCTCTACCAAAAATTGCCCCATATCTTGACAATAATTCTTACGTACTATCACAATACCAATTAGAGATAGAGATATAAATCAGCATATTACATTATGTACCATATAGTTGGCATCTCTCTCATCTTTTCTTTGGATATAATTTTGCAATGCAAATTTTTTGAAATATGGTTCTTGAGCATAACTTTTTCATGTTTGAGTTTTGATTTCTGCAAGTTTGTTAAGCCAATTCCATCCACAACAATTGTTTTACCATGAGGCTTTTACTTCTTTTAGTGAAATTTGTAGTACATAATATTTTGTGGCAATATAAAAACAACGTTAAAAAAAGTGGATGATTCAAATTTTAATATTATAATGCTAGTGGTAGAACCATGGTGGAATTTAAAATCAGCAAATGGAAAAACTCTAAAGACTGGTCATTCATCTTTAAGCAATTCTACAACTTTTTAGGCATTCCTGTAAATATATTATTGTAGTGGTTAATGATTAAGAATTCTTCAATTCATCTACTTTCTTCTAATTATTTTATTTGGGGTCTAACTCTTTTTTTTTTTTTTTTTGCTTTGCAGTTGTAGTTTTGGATGATGGATTTGTTGAGTTGTGATTTTGGTTTATAGCACTATTCTTTTGCTCATATTCTATCATATTACACATATTGGTAGATATTTAGGAATGAATTCTTTGAATGTTTCAAGGCTTATCCAATGCTAAGGAATTCTAAATTTAAGACAGGACATTCTACATGCGTTCATAACAATTTGCTCACCCCTTTGGTACACTACAAGAAATGCGTTGAGTTCGTCGATAATAATCAAAATACGCTGCGTCGAAAATATGAGATTTTTGGCATATTTCTTGCGTAAAATGCTCCGACGGTAATTAAAACGTCGGAAAATCAACACCTGCAAAATTTTTTTGATAGAAATATATCCGGCAAATTTTCTAATGAAATACCGGTGAAAATATAGGAGAAGCCTATGCATTTTTTGGTGTTGTATTCCAGCGTAATATCCGTCAATATTTCCGAACGAAAAGCTACGCCGGAAATACCAGTGGATAATCTGCCGCCTAAAAAATCCCATCATGTACCAACATGCATTACCGTCATAATATCCGCCAGAAGTAATGGTGCAAAAGTTCGCTGGAAATGTCATCATATCGTATTACCGACAGCATTTTTGGCGAAAAATCCAGCAGAAATCTATAACATAAACAAAAAAAAAAAAAAACCTTTCACCTTTTAAAACTGATTTCTATAATTAAACTTACATAAGAAAAATACAACACTATATACATTCACACATTTACTTCTGATCAAGAACATCACCAATTACATTATTAAATATAAATATATATGCAATAACATAAACAAGAAGAGTATCATCAACAAATATCTAATAATAAAAAAGTAAAGATGTCCAAACAATAAATAACTAAACATGTTCAAAAACACATAAATACAGATGTCCAAATCAAAAAAATAAATAATAATTACTCTGATTCAGTCTCCTCCTCAACTGATGTTATACTCCTCCCACTACTCATATGCTTCCTCATCTTTTATATTTCTTCTAACATTTGAGCTTGTTGCATCTGTATCTGCTGTTGCATCTCCAACTGATATTGCTGCATCTGCATCTGCTGCTGGTGTATCTATATTTATCAGTCAGCTTGTACTTTCCTTACCTGTTCTAGCTCGGTTGTAAGGGCATCTATCTGTTGGGTATATAAAGACTCCTGTGAATTAACTGAGAAACTAGAGCCATCAGATGTCGATCTGTCTCTCATATGCATAGGCTTACGAGCTGATCCACCAGAAGAACCTTCACCTAATACAACTTGGCTCTCTCGAAACCGTGTATACTCATCCTATGAAAGTTAAAAAAAATTAAGCAATTTATATATAACATCACAAAAATTAAACTTGTATACTTACATAGGCTTTCCTCGCAGGCTCATCAGTCCATTGTTGGTCCTGCCGCTTGTGGGTATGACTATGCAATTCAACAGGAGTCAGTTTTTTACCCAGCACTTCTTTTTATAATAGACATATATTAGTATTATTGTTAAAGTAAATTATTCAAATTTTTTAAAATTCCTTACCAAACATCTTTTGTGCTCAATATGTAGAACAAAACTCTCAGTATAATATAACCTACATATAATATGGAAATATTAGATAATGTTTTAATATTTATTGAAGAAAAATGCAAAGAGTCTTAACCTGCTAGGAAGGCTATCATTTTAAGTAACCAAACCATCCAAGGCAACTCTTTTTAATCTTATCTTCCACTAGAGCTACTCCAACCTTCTCACATATATGCTATTTTCATATCATATCTATAATCAAGTATGCCTAATGCATTTCTCTATGTCCACACAACAACGCTCAATGCATTCTTCTACATCCACCATCCAACATGAATTCTATAATAATATCCCAATCTATTTCACCATAAATAGATCAATGGTATTAAAAATGTGTACTTCTATTAATTACTTCATCGCTTAAAGTCACAATCCCTCAACTATGTCTATTACTACTAAAAATACACTCCATATATTAAATTCTAGATCAATTTACGTGAAAACCTTTAGACTCTAAGGTTGACCTATATAATTCAAGTTTACCTTCAACTCCCTCTCTACTATTATCAATTACAAGAATAATATTGACAGCAAAAGCATACAGCAAGGTACAATATTCTCTTGCAAATATCTAGTGAGAACATCCATAACTAAAACCAATGGCAAACACAAAAATATTTACATTTTCTTGCAAATGTCTAGTGAGAACATCCATAACAAAAACAAATTAAAAGCATACATAAAGATACATTCTCTTATAAATGTCTAGTGAGAACATCCATTACAAAATCAAAATCATGCTAAGATTCATTCTCTTGAAAATGTCTAGTGAGAACATTAATAACAAAACCAAAAGGCATACACCAAGATACATTCTCTTGCAAATGTCTAGTGAGAACATCCAAACTCAAGGTCATGAGATAATACCTTCTCTTACCGGTGGCGTTCGGGGCTGCTTTTGGCGAAAGTCAGCAAGGGTTCGGTCCGGGCAGCTCTCGAACGCGAGGAAGAAATGTTCCCCAATTTGGTCGTGGCAGCTCTTGGACAGCTTCGATAATTTAGGTATGCTCCCAAAACATGGAGCTACATTTAGTTTATCATCTTGAGATAATGATTGATGTACTTGTCCTTGCTAGCCCTTCAATTCTGGTCACCTCTTCACTTGTTGATATTATCATAGAGAAAACACCTCAACTTTATCCTACTTCTGATCATAACAATGATAATTTATCTCCACACATTTCTAACTCTAATGGGAGCATTCATAGTGTTTACTCTCTCATGGTTAAGAGATTTCATGGTCTTTATATCAGAAGGGACTTAATCAGAATCGGCACTCATCTTTATTCATTTGGTTCTAGATCAATACATTTTTTTTATGCTGCTATAATTTTTTCCTTCTTTTTTTTTTTCTCTGCTATTTTTTTATAATTATTCTGGTTGTATTCATTTAAACCATTTATCTATTTTGTAATGATAAGTTTTTTGACATAACTTTTGTGATGGTCATAAGCAGCAAGTTGTTCTGCGCTCTGCTAAGGTTTCCACCTTATGTGCCTCATCCTTTCTTTTCCCTGCCTTTTGGGTGATCGGACTTCGCTTCTTTCAGAGTTAGAGTAATTTTAACAATAACGTTAAATTTGATAATTAAAAGCTTCGGGTAGGAGCTTTTGTAGAGGTTTTGAATAGTACTATTTTGTTATATTTGAATTAAAATTGTGTAATTTTATTTTGGTGACAAAAATGCATATGAATGTTACTTTCCTTTCAGTGATGTTTTGGATAATTACGAGTTCATCAATTTGCATTTAATTATGAAATGTGATGTGGTTAAAAGTTATGATTACTTCTTTTTTTTTCTTCTTGTTTTTGTTTCTTTTAAAGTTTCTTTTAGCTTTTCCTTTTATTAAGAGTAATTTAGTAACTAGCTTTCATTATAGATTTTTGTTATAGATAGCTAAGAGTTTGTTTGTGATAGCTTTCTGGTTACTTTGTTTTTCAACTACAATTTCATTTGGCTACTAATTTCTTGTTATTTTCTCACTATTTACAACAATTTCTGTAATGAAAAATTATATTTTATAACTAAATTAGCTATATTGTTTTCCTCACAATAATTTTATAATCAATTTTATAAAATATTGCAGCCGTTCCAAATTGATCCTAAGCCTTATGGGCAATAGATTTCATGTTTAACCTGTTTGAGAAGATTTCCCTGCTCTAAGGATGGTTTTTCCCTTATCTAGTGTAGAGGTAGTGGGGAGAGGAAGCAATACTGAGGCCCAAGATCTCACCAAAATTACTTTGCCTTATGCCCAAGGCCCTTTCCCTTGAAACTGAGAGCAGTTCAAGGCCTCCTGGATCTCACAAACTTCAGTCTAATGATCCAATAACACCACCAAAGCAGATTATCTATTTTTCAATTTCTTTTCTATCCTATCCTTTAAGTCCAATCTTTCTTGTGAACATTTAACTATTATTTGCCATTTTGTCCATAAGTGCAGGAGGCAACAGTATTCTAGCTCACACCGATTACATATAGGGAATTTTCTTTGATAAAAATGTTTCTCGAAGTTGTTCTTTATAATTTATCAAATGATATGCAAGCAGACTTCTCTATCGTGAACTCCATTTTCTCTGCAATAGGGGCAGTAATCTTTTACTGATTTTAATCCTAACCTTACATTGTTAACAAGCTATCATCATAGCCCTTTAGTTCTAACAGAATTCTGCAATAAATTTAGCTTTTTCCCTTGCTGTTATATATAGAAATACGCTAACTATTACGTAATGTAAGGAAATACTATGAATCATAGTTGTCACAGTTCATAAAATTCCTTGGTTCCTGTTTCAGCTTCTATCTTCAAACTGTTAGTTTTCTATTTTTTCTTCTCACTCTTCCTCTCTATTCTTCCGTCATTCAACGATGGCAACTTTAGCAACCTCTACAACAGATCCCTCCATCCCCTTGCAATCGAATCAGCATGACTCAGCCGAGTCCCCCATCCCCGCCTTAAAATTTCTTATGTCCAATATCAAAGCCAGAGTCCACACTCAACTCAGCATTAACAACTATCCCATATAAAGATTGCAAATCTTGAAAATATTTTCTGCCAACATTTTTTACAGCTATCTAACAGGTTCGACTATCTGTTCTTCTAAGCAAATGGTTTCAGCTATGGATGATATTACACTAAATCCTGCTTTTAATATATGATAACTTTTTGATCAAAATCTATCCGCTGCTCTCTTCTCCTCTTGCTCCATCTTACCTAATATTCGCATTCTCTCCGCTTGTCATAAAATTTGGCTCACCCTGGAGAAACGTCTTCAACCTACAATTGAGTTATTCCACTCTAGAAGGAACTCCACAACATAACCACGAAGGATCTCACCATGTCCCATTACCTTTCTTCAATCAAATCACCGGTCAATAATATTGTAGCCATCGGTTCCAATGTTGATCATGAGGACATTTTTGTTTACATCATAAATGATTTACCTCCATCCTACTAAGCCTTCAACACTACAATTCTAATCATACTCACCCTAATCAGCCTTGATGATGTTTATTCTCTACTATGCAATGAGGAGATCAATTTAAACAATATATGGCATTTCCAAAACTCTTTCCTCCACTAATCCTACCATGGCCCTTGCTGTGCCCAGTGGACATATCCCTAAATTTTGGAAGGCTGTCTTGCGCTAGTAGAGATCTCAACTCCCTTATCTCACATAGATGACAGGTCTCTAATTACTGTTGCCCCATCTACCAAAGTTTCTCCAAGGTCGGTCATATTATTGTAAATTGTTGGCTTTGCTGAGATCTCCAATATAGGGCTACACCATATGCATCCACTGGCTCATTTTCTAATATGCAACCCTCACTTAAGCCATAGCTTCTCAACTCTGGAGCTTTAACTCATCGAGATCTTCAACACCTTTATCTCTCTACACCTAAACTGGTTCATATTCAAATACCATTGGTGATGGCTCCTCTTTGTCCATCTCCAACAAGGGACAAGGTCTTCTCCCCACTCCTGATTGCCACCATAAGGTACTTCCAATAATATTCTTCATGTCCTTTCTCTCTCTCACAACTTGCTCTCTATACAAAAATCAACTGCTAATAATAACTACATTTCTTTTGATGCCACTTGTTTTCAAATCAAGGATCTCCAAACTAACCATTTACTTCTCCAAGGTCTAGCTCTAATTGTCTCTATACTCTTTCATTTGTCACACAGATCACCTCTCTTATAGCCCTATCAACTCAACTCTGCACACTTGCTCTTTGGTATGCCCATCTTGATCATCCACATTCCTTTGTTCTTGCTTCACTTGCACAGCTTCTCAACATATCTTCTAATTCCTCTCTGCTTTACTTCAACTTTGTTCTTGTAGCGTGCATGGCCAAGAGTCACAAGTTTTCTTTTCCTAATAAAAATTGTGTTGCATTTAGACCTTTAGAACTTATTCACTCAGATGTATGAGGTTCGTCATCAGTCGCCTCTTTTAATGGATATAAATACTATTCCATTTTTTTTTGAATGATTTCCAAAAGTTTTCTTGGTTGTTTTCGATTCATAGCAAGGCTGAAATCTCACACAAATTTATACATTTTGTTGTTATAGTCAAAATTTTCTTTCAATCTAAAATTAAATTTATAAGATCTGATGGTCATGTCAAATATACCTCTCATTATCCCCAAAATTTTCCCTTCTCTCATGGCATAACACACCAATTCAAAAGTTCATACACCCCAAAATAAAATGGCATTGCTCAATGTGAAAACATGCATCTTATTGAAACCACTCTTACACTTCTTCATGCTGGCAATCTTACCACCTCCTTCTGGCTCGAGGCTCTATCCAATTCATCTTCCAAATTTTGTACAAAATTCATCCTTATACTCTTCTCAAAAATTTCAGTTGCTTAGGATTTTCTTGGATGCAACCATTAGCTACTCACAAACTCGCTCATTGCTCGTCTAATGTCTCTTTCTAGTCTATTTCTCTTCTCACAAAGGCTACCCCTCTTACAATTTACTTACTATAAATTCTTATTTAATTCTCTTAATGTTGTCTTTCACAAAGCATATTTTCCATACAAACTAATTCCAAACACCACTTCTCTTCCCATGGGGAGATCCACCATGGTCTTAGGGTGGGCAAATGCACACCCTCAATTTTTTTTAAAAAAATATTTATAGGGGATTTTTTGGAATATTTTGAGTATTTTGGGCATTTTGCCCCCTTCAAAAATATTTTTTGCCCTAATTTTATCAATCATAGGCATCTTTGCCCATCCCCCACAAAAAGTTTTTGTTTGCCCACCCTGAAAAAAGAAGCTGGATCTGCCCTGTCTCTTCCTATCCATTTCTCCACACAGCCTCCTCCATTTAGCTTGCTTTCTACTACCACTATATCTTCTTTCCAAACTCTAACAAATACTCCCATACTCAATCCATCTTTTTCACCACCGGCAAACCTCTCATCCACCCCTGCATCCCCATCACTTTTCATGACAGCACCGACTAACTCCTCTACTTCAGCTCCTAGCTCCTCTGAACTTTCTCATACATCCACCATATGATCACATTTGCTTCAAAATAGGCAACCGTAGGCCAAAAACTATCTTCACACTTTTTTTCCAAACCTCGTCACTCCTCACCCTAACTTCATTCTACCAAGCTCCAAATTTTTGGAATGGCCTCAAGCTATGTCTGCAGAATTCACTGCTCTCTAGTGACAAGAGTCTTTGTCTTTGGTTCCTACACCTCTCGACCATAGCATTCTTGGGTATTGTTGGACATATACAACCAAATTAAATCTCAATGGAACAATTGAGCATCACAAACCTTGCTTAGTCACTCAAGGTGTCATTTACTTAAAGAAATTTAGCCCTATTACTAAAATGTCTATAATCCATCTTATCTTAGCTATTACTCTTCACAATTCTCGTTCAATCCTTCAACTCTACGTATATAATGTGTTTCTCCCAAGCGCACTCAATAAAGATCACTATATGTCTCAACCCAAGGCTTTGTTAATCATCTTCATCCCAACTATGTGTGCAAACTCCATAAAATAACATATGGGCTAAAACAATCCTCTCATCAATGGTTTGAAAATTCCTCCACCTTCCTCAAAACTCATGGTTTTTACTTTAGCACACCAAATTCTTCTTTCCTATTTTACTCTCAAAATTGAACGTCTGCATATCTTCTTCTTTATGCAAATGATATTCTCATTATAAGAAATTAATAGCTCCTAAGTGAGCAAGATATTTGTTTGCTTTTGGTTCATTTATCACTTGAATAAACAAATCAATTTTGAAGACTTTCACAATTCTTTGGATTTAAATTACATTTTAAAATAAAAAGAGGCTCAAAACTCCCTATAAGGGCACGTAGTAAAATAATTCATATAAAAATCTCAAAATCATATCACATCTCACAAACATTTGCTCATTTCTGAGCAACATGTAATTAATTTTGGCCAAACTTTTTAAACTTAATGGGGGTTAATGCAGCAAAATCACCTATAAATAATTAATTTGTTTTTAAATTAATTAATTTAACCCCTTTTTTATAGAAGCCTTGCACAAATATGATCACATGTAAAATGTTTTATCAAAAATAACATTCACATAGCCCCTATCCTAGAGGTAATCTAATATGCCCATCAAAATCACATAAAATCATCACATAATTAATCATATACAGCCACACCAAGTAGCATTACACAACCACCATGATAGTAATAATATATAATAATAATAATAATATCAATCTAACCTAAAGCTAGAGTTTGTTTCCATAACAAACAATTCTAAATGTGTGCTAGGCTGTGCAGGTGTTAACCTTTTAGGCTTTATAACCTATTTTTTAATTAAAATTTTTTATTTGTTTAAAGTTGGAAAATTTTTTTAAGTTCAACTATTAGTACATTAAGATTTAATTAAAGATTTTAAGGTTCGATGATTGAATTGTAATGTTATGCTTTATGTTTTGGGCTTCGAGGCTTTTGCTAGTTGGTAATTGGGGTCTTTTGGGCAAGGTTGTTGGTGTGTTTGGTTTTAGTCCTTTACGTATTGGATTGTGGCCCTTTTGGTGTTGTGCTTGGCTGCTTGGTGCTCAGCTGTGAGGGGTTTGGCTATTTGTTTGGTGATTCTTTGGCAATTCTGCTTCTATTTTTTGTGGTGCTTATATTCCTGTGTTAATGTTGAGCTTATTTGAGTACTTTTGTTTGGAGATTTTTCTTTAACTACAGGTTTGGATTGTGGATCTAGTCTTTGGATTCAGTTATTGATGGCATGATTGGTGTTCTATCTAGTGTTGATGGCCATGCTTGTTGATGGAGTTTCATTGGTGGAGGTTGTCTTTTGCTAAGGTTCTTTTGTTGAATTGCAGGTTTGTTATCTCATCTGTGGGTTCCATCTTGTTTCTATTTTTCCTTTTTTTCTTTTTTTTATTGTATTCTTTATAGGATCATTGGCTCATTAGAATTTTATTTTTATTTTAAGTATAGCTCTCTAAGAAATAGTGAGCATTTGATCACTTTAGGGGCTTGTAACCTTTTTTTTTTAATGATTAATGCATAAGCCTCTTTTATGGGTTCTCTAAAAGAAATGCAAAAGAAATAGTGGTTAGAAGTTATTATTGGAAAGCAATGAATGTAAATTTGATTTAAAAGAAAATGAGTATTTACCTTTTTCAGACTTGTTTGCTAGCTTTGTTATCCTGCTTTATGGGCTTCAAACACGTGAGAGATGTTTGCATATTTGGAATTCATTTATAATGATAATGAAAGGAATAGAAATGAAAATAAATAAAAAAGAGAAATAGATGAGTATATCAATGGAAGTAGTTAATAAAGTATAAAAAGATCACTATGTTTTTTTGTAGCAAATTACTCATACGAGACTAAAGGAATTTCATCTATATATATATATATATATATATATATATATATATATATATATATATATCACTCACTCTCTCAGCTCTGCCCTAAGCCACCGCCTGAGCAATTTTAGGGTTCCTCTCGGCCCATCACCTTGCGATCGATTTCCTCCACTGTTTTTCGAGTTTCCTCTTCGTCTTTCTTCACTTGTTCGTATTATGGTGATGCTTCAGCCTTTTCGCCCTTGTTGGGGCCTTTTGCATGGCGGGGATGTCCTCTTCCAATCCGTGGGGGAAGGTGTCCAGCCCGATTCACGGGAAAAGTAAGGGCTTCTTTTTCCTGGATGGTGATGAGCCAACTAAATCTCCTTCTCATTCGTTCAAAGATGTGCTCTCTGGTAACTCGATGCAAGGTGAAAATGTTTCTAAATTTACTCAATTGGTTGCTAATGGTGTGCCGGCTGTTCCAATTTTTGATGAAGATATTCGTAAGCTTGCTTCGATGTTTCAATTTACCCTTGTTGGGAAGTTTAATTTGCGTAGGCCAAATCTTGATTCTATTTGGAGTTTTTTTGGTAATCTTAAACTGACTGGTTTTTACTCTGTTGGGCTTTTGGATTCCCGTCATGTTGACATTCAATTGTCGAACGATCTTGATTATAGCAGAGTTTTTGCTAGAATGGCTTATTTCATTAATAATTGACAAATGAGGATTTTAAAATGGACACCTTTTTTCGATGTTCATGAGGAGTCTCCCATAGTACCGATCTGGATCTCCTTTCATAGTTTAAGATTACATTTTTTTTAACCCTAAAGTCTTGCATGCTCTTGGATCTATTTTCGGGGGAGGCCTCTGCAAACCGACCAAGCAACTGCCTCCAGGACTCGTCTGTCTGTGGCTAGGGTTCTTGTGGAAGTTGACATCTCTAAAAAACATGCAAAAGAGATTTGGGTGGGATCCAAGGCTTTTGGGTATTTACAAAAAATTGAATTTTAGAAAGTCTCTGAATTTTGTTCTCACTGTAAGATGCATGGTCATTCGTTATCTGATTATTTTAGATTGCATCATGAATTAAAAAAGACTGCTAAACCTTCATTAGAGAAGGTTGATTTACTTGTTAACATTCCTACTCCTATACCGCTGGATAATGTGGTACCGGATACTACTAATGATAACCAGGAAATTGTTGCTGCTCTTAATTCTGTTTTGCCATAAATGAGAGGTGACAAAATTACGGAAACGATTTTGGATGGTAATATTTTGTGTAATGAGAATGAAAAACTTCGTAACATTTATGTTTCTATTGATTCTATGCTTCAAAATGCTAGTGATGCTCAATTAACCGTCCCTAATACTAATACAGCTGTGAATGTTGAAACTGAATTTAATGAAAATGAGGGTTGTGAAGAGGGGGAATTTATACCCACAACGATTACGGAGAATAGGAAGGAGAATCGTTTGTTTAATATGGAAGGAGGAAATTCTTTGTCTTCAGATTTGGAGGGATCTATGTCTAAAAAATATGAGGAGGAGGAATCTATTTCCAAAAACTTTGAGGAGGAAAGTTTTACCAAGGTTGATAGAAAAAAAGGGAAAAAGACTAAAGATTCTTTTTCTTCCACGCCTCGTTCTACTAGAGCTCAAACTAGTTCTAAAGGTTGTAATGGTTAAGTCCCTCATTTGGAATGTGAGAGGTATTGTGGGGAAGGATTCTAAAACTAGAGTTAGAAATCTCTGTAGAATTAATAACATTCACTTGTTGATCTTAATTGAACCTATGATTACTTCGGATAAACTTGATAGTACCGCTTCTAAGTTGGGTTTTGCTAATAAATTTGCTAACTGCTCAAACAAAATTTGGATTATGTGGAATAATGCTATTACTGTTAATATTCTAGATGACTTTATTCAAGTTGTGCATGTTCAAATAGCTATGTTTAATTTCAATTGTAGTGCTTCTTTTATTTATGCCTCTTGCTCTAGAGTGGGTCGGTTGGTCCTTTGGGATCAACTTAATAGCTTTGCCTCCAATAATTCTGGCCCGTGATGTGTGGGATGTGATTTTAACATTATTTCCTATGCTAGCGAAAGATTGGGAGGTAATCAACCTAATATTAATGCTATGGAAGATTTTAATTCCATGATTGCTAGTTGTAACTTACATGACATTGGTTTCTTTGGGAATGCTTATACTTGGAGTAGATGCAACATTTTGCAAAGACTTGATAGAATTTTATTGAATAATGAATGGATCGCTAATTTTCATATGACTTATGTTGAGCATTTGAGTAGAACTGCTTCTGATCATGCCCCTTTACTTTTATCTCCTAATGCTAACAAAAGTTATGGTCCCTCTGGTTTTAAATTTCAGAATATGTGATTATCTCATCATGATTTTTTAAATGTGGTTTATAGTAATTGGCATGTCCCTATCTTTCCTAATAATAATATTTTGGGTATGGCTAAATTGTGGAACAAGCTTAGTAGTTTGAAACAAGTGTTGAGATGGTGGAATAAAAATATTTTTAAAAATATTTTTTCTAATATTAAGAAGGCTGAAAATGATGTGATCAAGCTTGAAAAGGTGTACTTGCTTAACCCTGATTGTACTAATCTTTCTGAGCTTAACAATGTTAAAATTAGGCTTTTTTGCTTTACAAGATCAGGAAGAGATCTATTGGCGGCAGAAAGATACCACTAAATTTGTCATCGAAGGTGATAGGAATAGCAACTTCTTTCATGCTATGGCTAACAAGAAAAAGGTTAGAACCACATATTTAAAATTGTGAGCAATGAGGGAAGGGTCTTAGAGGATGAGGATTCTATTTTAAATTCTAGGGTGGAACATTTTAAAAACATTTTCAATAGAAATTTTCAACCATGCCCCATTGTTAATCCACATATTGTTCCTTGTTGTATTATAGATAATGAAAACCTTATGTTGACTCAATCTTCGTCTAAGGAGGAAGTTTGGAAGATTATGCAGGAGATGAATGGGGATTTTGTTGCTGGCCTTGATGGCTTTACCATTAAATATTTTGTGAAAACTTGGAATACCACCAAGTTGGATATTATGGAAGCTGTTGCGAAATTCTTTCGGGTAAACCTTACATTAAATTTTTTTCTTCTACTAATATTGTCTTAATTCCCAAAACAGAGCTTACCATAATTGGAATGATTTTAGATTATGCTCTTTCTTCAACAAGTTTATTTCTAAAATTATTTCTACTAGACTGGTTAATATCTTCAGAATCAAACTATTTTTGTGAAAGGTAGGAGTATTTTTGATAATATTTTGCTTGCTCAAGAAATTACTCATGACATTAACGCTAAAGTTAAAGGGTGCAATATTATTTTTAAACTGAACAGTACTAAGGCCTATGATAACTTGAGTTGGACTTTTTTATATAAAGTGTTATATTTATTTGGTTTTAGTCAAGATTTTATTTCTCTAAGTAAAAATAATATTGAGCATTGCTTCTTTTCTGTTATTATTAATGGGAGGAATCATGACTTCTTTAAATCTTCCCAAGGCTTGCGTCAAGGTGACCCTTTGTCCCCTATTTTTTTTCATTATTGTTGTTGACTATTTGTCTAGGGGTCTGGAGGAGTTATATAAAAGGCATCCTAAGCTCTTATACCGTACTATGGGTGGTATTCCTATTACTCATCTTAGTTTTGCAGACGATTTTATCATTTTTACCAATAGCTCTTTAAATAATATTAGATTTTTAGTTAATTACTTAAATGATTTTCAGAATATGAGTGGTATTTTGATTAACAAGAATAAAAGCAATTTCATTATTTCTAATTCTGCTAGCCAAAGGAGAATCAATGATATTAAAAGGATATGTGATTTTAATTGCACTTCTTTGCCAATTAAGTACTTGGGTACCCCTATTTTCAAAGGTAGAAAAAAAAACTCAAAATTTTTAGGATATTTTCATGGTTTTCAAAGCAAAATTTCTAATTGGTCTTCTAATTTTTTGTCTTTTGGTGATAGACTTGTGCTTATTAAACATGTTTTAAATTCTATTCCCATTTTCATTTTTCACACTACACCCGGCTCCTTCTATTTATCTTAGATTGGAGAGATTAATTAATAATTTTTTTGGGGGGTCTAAGAACAATAGTTCTTGTATTTATTGGTCTTCTTGGTTTAATATGTGTGGGCCGTTAAATGAAGGTGGATTAGGTTGTAAGAATATTTTGGACATGATTAGGGCTTTCTCTCATAAATTATGATTCTCATTTAGAGCTAAAATTAGTTTATGGGCTCAATTTATGCATGTTAAGTATTGCAAAGATATGCATCTAATTTTATGTAATTTCAAAAAAGCTGACTCTTTGGTGTGGAAACGTTTATGCAATATTAGCTGGGAAGCTAACCAATTCATTCAATGGGGTTTGGGCAACTGTGATTTATTTTTTTGGCAAGATAATTGATTGGGGAATGACTCTATTGATAGTATGCTTAACTCTCATACTTTGATCAATACCAAGGTTCATCACTACATTGAGAATGGGAACTGGAATGTTAATAGTCTGAGTCAAATTTTACCTTATGAAATTTTGAATCAAATTTTGAGCATCCTGTTACATATTCATGATAATGACCATATTTTTTAAAATATTTCGTCTAATGGTCTGTTTAAACATAAAAATGTGTGGGATGTGAATAGAGTTATGCATGAGAGTTATATTATTTATGCTTCTATTTGGCACAACAATATTCCTATGTCTTACTCTATTCTGGCTTGGAGATGTATTAACGGTTATTTGCCGGTGGATTCTCGTCTTTGGAACAAAGGTTTTTATCTTCCTTCTAAATGCCAATGTTGCTTTAATATTGAGACCATTAATCATGTTTTCCTCAATGGTTGCATTGCTCAAAAAGTTTGAAGGTATTTTGCTAATTATGTTAACAAAAATTATCCTGACTCTGTTAGTAATGTTATATCCTTTTTGAATGAATGGGTGACTAATCCTAAAGGTCATATTTTAAATTTATTGTCCATTCTTATTTTGTGGTTTATTTGGAAGGCTCGGAATGATGCTAAACATAATGATGTAAAAATGGATGCCAATAGTATTATTTCTAATGTCAATAACAAACTTCTTCAACTTTTTGTTGTTAACCTTATCTCGAGTAAGAATTTCAAAAATTGTGATAGTTTGGGTGCTAAACTTGGCATTCGTATCTATGCTGAAACTTTGGTTAGAACTGAAAGGGTTGTCAGATGGTTAAAACCTTTGTCGACTTCTCTTAAACTCAATACTGATGATTCTGTTGGGATTTCTGTTGCGGGGATGGGGGTATGATTCGTAATAGTTTTGGTGAAGTAATTGTGCCTTTTACGGGCCCTTTATATCCGTGTAAAGTCATTTTTGCTTAACTAATGGGTTTATTCAAAAGGCTTATTATCTGCAATAATAGAGGTTATGTTAATATTGAGATTGAGGTGGATGCTTTACTCTTAATTCAAATTATTAAGAATGAGGATGTGTTCTACCCTCAGTTTTTCTACCTTATTAGAAAAATTCGTATGGCCCTCTCTACTATGAATTATACCATGAATCATGTTTTTAGGGAGGGAAACGCTTGTGCTGATTGGCTGACCAAATTTGGTAGTAGGCTGGAAGAGGATATGCAATTTGGTAATGATAACTTGCAGCATCCTTTGAAGGGGTTGGTTAAGCTAGATAAAATTGGTTTACCCTACATCATATCTGGTTGATTGATTTGGCTGTTTGGTGCTGTTTTCTTTGCTCTGTTGGGTTATTTTTTATGGTCCTTTTAATTAAGCTAAGGGAGGGGGGTTTCTGGTCGTCTGGGGTGCTTGTTGGTTGCTGCTGGAACAGAGATTTCTTGTTTATCTTCTTGTTTTTGGAGACTGCTGGGGATTTGCTGTGGATTTTTTTCTGGGGTTTTTATCATATAGCTGAGCATTTCTTCATTGCTTTGCATATTCTGGTAGATAATCTCGAATTTTTTCTAGGTTGTTATGATTACCAGATTCATTGTTTATCCTATCCTATTATGAAATCAGATTCAAAAGTTGTCGTTAAGTTTGATAACTATACCTGCTTTAGTTATACTTGGGATTCTTGGCAGAATTTTTACACTGCTATGGGTTTTCAGCTTCTTTCTTTTATGTCTTTATTTTCTACTAACTTGTTTTGTTGTCTTGTAGTTTTTTTTTCTGGGTTTGTTTCCTTCTATTTTTACAGGTCCGTTTTGGCTTACAAGCTTCATTTTTGTAGAAAGACTGTCATGAATGCTTATTACATGCTCTTTCTTTTTTGGACGCTTTTTCGTCGTCGCCTTTGATTGTATCTAGTCATTTTTGTAATTGCTTTAGTTGGGGACAATTGGCTCTTAGGTTTTAAGTTTTCTTTATATTTTGTAGCTCTTATGAGCATTAGTGAGCTGAATGTCCCCTTAAGAACTTGTAATTTTGAATTATATCAACGCATAGGCCCCTCCATGAGTTTCTCCTAATATATATATATATATATATATATATATATATATATATATATATATATATATATATATATATATATATATATATATATATATATATTAGAATAGCAAAGCAGTCATTCTATGAAAGCCAATATATTTGCATTATGTTGAAGTACCATTTTTAGAATTTCACATCCATCTTTACAGTGGAAACATACTATTTCTCCTGAAATTTAATCAACCATAGGAAGGAAAGGATACACCTACTGAATACTATCAAGTGCTCATATTCCTATAAGAGGACCAGAACAGCATATTCTTATAGTAATTGCTGAAATAGTTATTCAAAAGCAAGATCTGTTGGAAATTAAACTTAATTTGGCCCACTATTATTTGGGCTTTTTTGAATGAAGCCCATAATCTAGAGAAATCTATTAAAGAAGACTCTAGAAATCTATTGAAAAGTAATATGCATGAGAATACTCTAGAATAGGCATTTAATGTCATTTATGATAAGAATACTCTAGAGAGTATTTTGTAGCCATTAGATTGAAATGTGTTGGCATAATCTTAACGGTGTAAAACTACTATAAATAGTGGTGGTGTCTTTGAATTTGTATAAGTCACAAAGTGAGAAATAAAATTTCTACTTTCTTTCTTCTATTCTCTTTAGCCTTCTCTTGTTCCAAAAGCATTTTTTTATTCCAACAAAGTGGTATCAGAGCCAAGTTCCTTTCTAGAGATGGCGAATGGAGGTATGGCTTCCTTCCAAGTTCCATTGCTCAAGACGACGGATTATGATAATTGGAGTATAAAGATGAAGGCACTTCTCAGAGCGCATGACGTTTGGGAGATTGTAGAGAAAGGCTACGATGAACCAAGCGACGAGTCCGCTCTATCCTTAACACAAAAGGATAGTTTAAGGGATTCAAGAAAGAGAGACAAAAAGGCTCTCTTCCTCATCTATCAAGCGTTAGATGATGACGGTTTTGAGAAAATCTCAAGTGCTACATCAGCCAAACAAGCGTGGGAGAAGCTCCAAGTATCGTACAAGGGTGAAGAGAAGGTTAAAAAGGTACGTCTTCAAACCTTAAGAAGACAATTTGATGTCTTGCAAATGAAAGAAGGTGAGATGGTCTCCGATTATTTTTCAAGAGTCCTTTCCATTTCTAATCAACTAAAAAGAAATGGTGAGAAGCTGGAAGATGTGACTATTATTGAGAAGATTCTTCGATCGCTAGAATCTAGATTTGATAGTATCACAACTATCATTGAGGAGACAAAAGATCTACAAGAGATGACAATAGAGCAACTCTTGGGATCATTGCAAGCTTATGAAGAAAGAAAGAAGATGACTGAAGGGATTACCGAGCAACTCCTCAAGCTAGATCTCAAATCAGCCAAGAAAAATAAAAGCTTCAACAACAATAATAAAAACTATCGTGGAAGAGGTCGTGGACAAGGACGAGGTCGTGCAAATGAACAAGAAAGAGATTTCAACAATAATAATCACGAAAGAGAAGAAAATTCAACAAGAGGGCGTGGAAGAGGACGCTCAAACTCGAGGTATGAGAAATCTCAAGTTAAGTGCTACAATTGTAATAAATTTGGGCACTTTGCTAAAGAATGTAGAGCGCCCAAAAGTAAAGTGAACGAAAAAGTCAACTACGTAGAAGAAGAAAGAAAAGAAGACGGCACATTATTGCTAGCCTACAAAAATAATGAAAGATGTGAAGATGGAACGTGGTACTTGGACACTGGAGCAAGTAATCACATGTGCGGAAAAAGGAGCATGTTTGTGGAGCTTGACGAAACGGTGGGCGGCAATGTATCCTTCGGAGATGACTCAAAAATAGAAGTGAAAGGCAAAGGTAACATCCTTATTCGCTTGAAGAATGGGAATCATCAATTTATTTCTAATGTCTATTTTGTACCAAATATGAGGAGTAATATTTTAAGCTTGGGACAACTTCTGGAGAAAGGATATGATATTCATTTAAAAAATAATTATCTTTTCTTAAAAGATAATATTGGTACTTTAATTGCAAAAGTGCCAATGTCAAGAAATAGAATGTTTTTGCTAAACATTCAAAATGATGTTGCCAAGTGCCTCAAAGCATGTTATAAAGATGTGTCTTGGTTGTGGCACCTCCGATTTGGTCATCTCAACTTTGGAGGACTGGAGCTGCTTTCAAAGAAAGAGATGGTGCGAGGTCTCCCTTGCATCAAGCACCCCGATCAAGTGTGTGAAGCATGTCTACTTGGGAAGCATTTCAGGAAAAGTTTTCCAAGAGAATCAAGTTCGAGAGCTCAAAAGCCATTGGAGCTCATACATACAGATGTTTGTGGACCAATAAAGCCATGCTCACTCGGTAAGAGTAATTACTTTCTTCTCTTCATTGATGATTTCTCATGAAAAACATGTGTGTACTTTTTGAAGCAAAAATCAGAGGTGCTCGGCATATTCAAGAAATTCAAGGCAGCAGTCGAGAAAGAAAGTGGACTCAAGATCAAGGCTATGCGATCGGATCGAGGAGGAGAGTTCACTTCAAAAGAATTTCAAGAATTTTGTGATGCCAATGGGATACGACGATCTCTAACTGTTCCAGGATCCCCTCAACAAAATGGAGTAGCAGAAAGGAAGAACAGAACCATCCTTGACATGGCGAGGAGTATGCTCAAAAGCAAGAAGCTGCCGAAGGAATTTTGGGCAGAAGCGGTCTCCTGTGCAGTTTATTTGACCAACCGTTCACCAACAAGAAGTGTGTGGGGTATGACTCCACAAGAAGCATGGAGTGGAAGAAAGCCCGGCATCTCCCACTTAAAGGTGTTTGGAAGTTTAGCTCATGTGCACGTACCTGATATAAAAAGAAGTAAGTTAGATGATAAAAGTGAGAAGTTCATCTTCATCGGCTACGACAACAACTCAAAAGGATACAAGCTATACAATCCAAATATTGGAAAGACAATTATCAGCCGAGATGTTATATTCGATGAAGAAGGAGAATGGGACTGGGGATCATATGAGAAAGATTACAAAGATGAAGATGAAGATACGGAGCAACCAACGATGGAGCAAGCAAGAGAGGAGCTTACTACTCCAACAGCAACACCAACTACAGATTATCAAGAAAGCTCGAGTGAAAGAATACCACGGTTCAGGAGCTTAAGAGACATATATGAGGTAACTGAGAATCATGAAAATCTTACACTCTTTTGCCTCTTTGCAGAATGTGAGCCCATGAATTTTCAAGAAGCCATACAAAATAAGGAGTGGAAGGATGCTATGGACGAAGAAATTAAGGCCATCGAGAAGAATGACACATGGGAGCTTGCATCACTTCCTCACGGACACAAGGCAATTGGCGTGAAATGGGTGTACAAAGCAAAGAAGAATGCTAAAGGAGAAATTGAAAGATACAAGGCAAGACTAGTGGCCAAAGGCTATAGTCAAAGAGCCGGCATCGACTATGACGAGGTATTTGCTCCTGTTGCTCGCTTAGAAACAATTAGACTAATCATCTCCTTGGCAGCTCAAAACAAATGGAAGATACATCAAATGGATGTAAAATCAGCCTTCTTGAATGGAGTTCTAGAAGAAGAAGTATATATCCAACAACCACCAGGATACGAAGTTAAAAGGCAAGAAGATAAAGTTCTAAAGTTAAAGAAGGCACTCTATGGGTTGAAACAAGCACCAAGAGCATGGAATAGTCGGATAGATAAGTATCTACAAGACAGAGGTTTTATAAAATGTCCTTATGAACATGCTCTTTACATCAAGAATAATAATGGGGATATTTTAATTGTTTGCTTGTACGTTGATGATTTGATCTTCACCGGAAATAACCTAATGATGTTTCAAGAATTCAAACAAGCAATGACTAAGGAATTCGAGATGATTGATATTGGGCTCATGGCTTATTACTTGGGCATTGAAGTCCATCAAATGAAAGATGGAATATTTATCTCACAAGAAAGCTATGCAAAGGAGATGCTAAAGAAGTTCCAGATGGATAATTGCAAACCTACAAACACTCCCATTGAATGTGGAGTCAAGCTATCAAAGCATGCTGAAGGAGAAAGTGTTGATCCTACACTTTTCAAGAGCCTGGTTGGGAGTTTGCGCTACTTAACATGCACAAGGCCTGATATCCTTTATGCTGTCGGACTTGTAAGTCGCTATATGGAGACTCCAACCACCAGCCACTTAAAGACTGCTAAGAGAATCCTACGCTACATCAAAGGTACAATTCACTTTGGCTTGCTATACTCCTCATCTAACGATTTTAAACTTGTAGGATATAGCGACAGTGATTGGGCTGGTGATATGGATGATAGAAAGAGCACCACTGGTTATGTGTTCTTCATGGGAGATACAGCTTTTACATGGATATCAAAGAAGCAATCAATTGTTAGCCTATCTACTTGTGAAGCAGAGTATATAGCTGCAACATCTTGTGTTTGCCATGCAATTTGGCTTCGAAACTTATTGAAAGAATTAAGCTTGCCTCAAGAAGAAGCAACAAAGATTCATGTTGATAATAAGTCTGCAATAGCATTAGCCAAAAATCCTGTATTCCATGATAGAAGCAAGCACATTGATACACGCTATCATTATATCAGAGAATGCATTGCAAGGAAGGAAGTGCAAGCAGAATATGTGAAGTCACAAGACCAACTTGCTGACATCTTCACCAAGCCACTCAAGTATGAAGACTATATCAAGATGAGAAATTTTCTTGGAGTCACAAAATTAAGTTTAAGGGGGGATGTTAGAAATTAAACTTAATTTGGCCCACTATTATTTGGGCTTTTTTGAATGAAGCCCATAATCTAGAGAAATCTATTAAAGAAGACTCTAGAAATCTATTGAAAAGTAATATGCATGAGAATACTCTAGAATAGGCATTTAATGTCATTTATGATAAGAATACTCTAGAGAGTATTTTGTAGCCATTAGATTGAAATGTGTTGGCATAATCTTAACGGTGTAAAACTACTATAAATAGTGGTGGTGTCTTTGAATTTGTATAAGTCACAAAGTGAGAAATAAAATTTCTACTTTCTTTCTTCTATTCTCTTTAGCCTTCTCTTGTTCCAAAAGCATTTTTTTATTCCAACAAGATCATCTTCTTATCTGTATATGAAGCATTTGATTAATCATATAGAACGTAACTGGCCGGTAGTAACAATTAGAATATATCATGAAGATCCAGTTCTCTTCTAATAAAGAAATATTAGAAATATATATATTGGTATGAACATGAAAGGTAATAACCATTGCCACTCAAATTGGAAAATAGATCGAACATTTATTGCTATTGTTCGTTGCTTGAAACCAAAAGAAGAAACTGCAGTAGCTTTCGAGTAAATAAGAAGAAGAGGAAGAAGGGGCTACTGTAGTTTTCGAGCAAATAAGATATTTCTACTTTATTATTTCTTAATTATTAATAAAAATTTTCAAAATTTAAATATTTAAAATTAATAATTAATTTAAAAAAAAAAAACAAAAACAAAAACAAATAGTGGGTAAACAGTGCGACCAGCAATCAAATAGCGGCAATTTTACGATTGGATGGAGCGAGGGAAGAACGTCATACATTTATATATGTGGAGTTCGGCTGGAGATGCTCTTAGATGAGGGATTGGCTGAGAGGGATATTGGTATTTTAGGATTTTATAATTAATCTACTTATTTATTTAGGTAGATTGTTTTACAAATATATTTTATGAATGAGCATAGCTTACCTTGAATATATTAATAATATAAAGCTTTATTTAGTTAATTAATTTAACTACTTAGCTCACTTCATTAATTAACAGATTTATATTTAGCTTTAAAGAGAAAGATTTAGTTAAAATTTAATTTATTTAATGTAATTAGATATTAGTTTATTTATAAAAGATTTAATGTAGTTTCAGTTAATGATTTGTTTCAATTTATTTATTTTATTTAGTTTATTAACTTAATTTTTTTTATTTTAGACAGTTTAATTATTAATATTGATTAAATACACAAAACTAAATAAAAAAGGATATATATATATATATATATATATATATATATATATATATATATATATATATATATATATATGATAATTAGATTATATTACATGGCTAAAGAATGGAAAAGAACTAATAAAGCAAACTAGCCATGGCTATAAAAAAAAGATGCCTATAAAGACTATACATATCATGTCCTTAACGCTCAGCAACTCAACGGGTTCTTTCCCCTTCCTTTGACCTAAAATAGGATGCAGAAACAATATGAGCCATCATAGCTCCTTAGGTCACATCCACTTATCTCAATTTCTAAAATAATTTATTTATTAAGTGTTTAACTGAATATAAAAGCATTTCATGCGTAGCATGATATTAATTACGTATATTTAAAATTAAGATGACAGTGGACTAAAAATATAAAAAATAAGCACTTCTAATATAAGAATAGAAATTAATAAATTTTTCTCGAGCTCTTATACCTCTCATCTGAAAGTCCTTTATAACTTATGTGCTAGCGCATCATAAAACAAGCTCTTATAACTCCTAATAGAAAATAAAATAGTGCACTTTTCAGACTAACTGACATAATTTTTCAAAAAAATATCTAAATATTCAGAATTATTGTCTCTACAATATACAAAATGTTAGATGATGAAAATTTAGCGGTTACAAAATTATCACCTTTTTGCAATATGAAAATATAAATTTAATTAAGAAAATTCTAAAATCTCCATATTTTTTAAGATCGAGATAAGGAAAGTGGCATCCACCTTAAACCAGATAACTTTCAAAACTAGGTCAATAGTATAGAAAAAGGATCGTAGTCGCCCAAACCCTAGCTTTCACTCTCCTAAAACCTCCTCTCTCACTTTCTAGCCGGCGGCCTTAAAGGAGAGAAAATGAGTTTCAAAATGGAAATGAATATTTTTAATATAAAATTTAGGCTAATGCTGTGACACCCAACTTGCGCTTCGTAGTGCTCCCTCTAGGAGCACTAGGTGTAGCAACATAATTAAATTGAAAAAAATATATATAAAGAGACGTATGCCGCAATGTCACCTACCCTTGCTTTGCAGTGTCACATGATAAATTTTTAAGATTTTCAAATAATACACAGAAACCGTGGGACTTGCTCAAGAATAGATTCATACATTCACACACACAAGAGATTTAAAATACAAAATTTAATAAATTAGTTTTTTTTTTTCAAATCGGGTCAGAACAGGTAGATCCGTGTAATATGAATCAGTATGTGTTACAAACTAGACAGAGTTTTGTGAGATAAATGTTGTTCGAGAGCATAGATAGTGGAATAAATGAAGGAAAATATCGTGCTACAATCTCTAATGATGATCTTAGATGAGCCTTTGTTTGGGATTGGCTTTTTTCCTTCCATTTCCTTTTCTATATGTAACTAGCAATCGAAGGTTGTTCTACATGAGAAAAAAAAAATGTAACTAGCAAGAAATCTTAGGCTGATTTGGTTTTATTTTTCTTTTTGGTTATAGCTCACTTAGTATTTACTGAGTTTTCAATCACTTAGTATCTTTCTTTTTATAATTAACATGTAATCCCTACCCACCCCCCAAAAAAAAAACTATCTATTATACAATGTAAGGAAATACTACAAAACATATTTGTTGCACTTAGTAAAATTCCTTTTGTTTCTGTTTCAGCTTTTATCTTCAAACTGTTAGTTCTCTGCTTTTTTCTTTTCACTGTATACATAATACAGGTTTCGACATTTCTTCAGTTCTTCAATACTCGAACTCTCTCCAACATTTACCCAATGTTTTTCTTTTATTGATCATCAAGTTATCAAAGGTGATTCTCCTCTCAAAAAGTTTGAAAATCTTTGTTCGTTGATTATGGAGAAATGCATATTTTAGAGAATCTTGTTTCTCAGATTATGGGGCGTCACTTTCATTCTCTATTTTAGAATCATGAGATATGCTTCTCAATTATGGATTTAAAAATCGGCCGGTCATATCAGTCCAACCATGAATCAATCTTCTGGACGATTCGATCCAGCCCAAAATATTGTCTTCTTCATAGAATCAACCAAAATCGATTAAAACCAGCAGTTGCACCGTAGAACCAGTGAACCAGTCTTTTTTTTTTAAATTTTGTGCATGGGTGGTAGACAAATTTTGATCAAAAGTGTTCATTGCTCTATTCATATTTTGGGTTTGGTTTCTTGCCAACCTTCTCTAGGTTCGTTTAATTTTGTTTCAGTTTTATAATTAGGCAGGGATATTTTATTCTTAAATTTTTTATCTTTTTTTATTGTAGCTCTTTGATCGATAGCAAGTTATCATTTTCTCTATGGACTTATAACTGTTTTGAATTATTAATGCGTAAGCTCTTATATGAATTTCTCAACAAATAGAAAAAAAGTTTAATATTGTTGCTATTTGGAATTAAAAATCTTATAAATAATCAAATATTATGTCCCAAAATTTTAGTTTAAAGTCATGCTCAAAATATTCAATTATGAAGTGGCATGAATTAAAATATTATACATTAAATTATTAAAAAAATATTAATATTGCATAATTATTATACAATTTAAATCATATTAAAAAAAAATCAATATTTATTACATTATTCAATTCGACCCCTAATTCAACCCGATTGAATTTTGAACATTAAATCTCATTAATGACCATTGTTATCTTCAAAATCTTGTTATTAGTTATATTTTGTAAAAAGATGCGGAAACCTTTTTTTTTTTTTTGGGAACATTTAGGCCATTTAAGGCAATCACACACACACAACGCATACACATAGACTCGAACCTTGGACCTCTTAGTTGGAAGCCTAAGCTCTCAACCAATAGACCAAGGAGAATTATGTAGATGAGGAAACTTACTTTCGACATTTCTTCATACTCCAAATCTCTCCAACATTTACCCATTGTCTTTCTATTTTTGATCATCTGGTTATCAAAGGTGATTCTCCTCTCAAAAAGTTTGAAAATCTTTGTTCGTTGATTTAAATATTTATTACATTATTTAATAGTGAAGTGTCCTGATTTAAAATATTATATATTAAATTATTAAAAAATATTAATATTACATAATTATCGTATATCTTAAATCATATTAAAAAAATACAATATTTATTACATTATTTAATTGAATCCCTAATTCAACCCGATTGAATTTTGAACATTAAATCTCATTAATGACCATTTTTATCTGCAAAATATTGTTATTAGTTATATTTTGCAAAAAGATGTGGAAAACTTATTTCCTATCTTTCTCTTATCAGGTAATAGACATTTATAATTGTCCTTACCTCTTCTTTTAACTATGTGATTTGATCTCTACAAGATAAGTAGGCAAATCGAAAATAATTATCACTAAGACTTCATTTGGGACGGCTTTCTTTTTATTTTCTAAAACAGATTTCTATTACAAAAATTTCTTGAATTTGAAGTTTTTGCACTAAAAAACCGTTTTAGAAAGCAGTACGAAAGTTGTCCCAAACAAAGTCTAAATTTTAGTAGATTCACCTATCTGATAAGTTTTTTTTATTCCTAGTTAGAAGCAAATCGGCCATAAAAAACGATTTAAGCCAGTGATGTTCTATAGATAAATATCAATTATCCCCCACATGAAGTTTACAAATATTCGAAACAAGTTCTACATTCCTACACTTACAAAATTCTACATGTAAGGGCTTGCAAGTCTCTTCCATATCTATCACCATCACTTCAGCATAACCTACATGTTAGCATTAGTGTTTAAATTAACGGAAGGAACTGACCATTTCACCTACCTTTCTCAGTTCCTCCACAAAATATTCCTGCAAATTAAACCTTATAAAAAAGAAAAAAAACCATAATGATCCCTTCCTGCAATCATAAGCCATGTTTAACCAAGCTAATTAAGCGTCATTCCACACAGTGAAAAGAGGAGGCGCCGCCTGGCAATTGCTCATCCCACCACCACCCTGCCTCGCCCCAACCGCCGGCGCTGAATTCACCATCCAACCATTCCCATTCTCGTATCCATTATTCTCCTTCACCACACTATTTGAATAGTAAACATTTCTCCCACTATAAGGATCTGAACTTCCCAACATATTCTCGTAGCTACCACCGTTAACTCCACCAACAACTTGGCTTCCATCTACCATCATTGAGCTCATTGGTATCACATAGCCACTCCCACCATACATCATTGAGCTTGAAGACCCCCCACCTTGTTGCTCCATTGATGATTCAATACCCACCATATTATGAATTCCGGAAGGTTGGAAAAAATTATGAGTGGTGCTTCCAAGGTGGATTTCTTGCTGCATATCTTGCACGCCATGGCCTAATGGGACTACATCTGGCTCCGGCTTACACCAACCCCTTTGCTGGCTTACAGTATAAGGATAGTGCAACCCTATATGCTGCTGTGGCTGCTGGAAAGCTATGGTTGGCCAACCATAGTGTTGCGAGGAGGCGTAGCCGGCGAGAGCGGCCTCTCTTAGCTGAGAGGCGACGACAATGGAGCTGCTGCTATCATCAGAGCGTTGCCCGTCGATGCTGGATTCCGAGTGGCCGTCAGCGACATCTTTCAAACGCTTCGCCGCACCACCGATGGGGAGGGTGCTGCTCTCCAGTATGCTCTTGACATCGTAGCGGCTCATGTCGAAGTTGGTGACGGCATTGAGGCCGCGGAATTTGATGGCGGCGATGTCGTAGGCCTCGGCGGCCTCCTCCTGCGTGCCTTTTTGAAAAAAGATAACGTTGATGTCTTATCTATCACTCAAGTGTTGTCTTTCAAAAGTTAGATTTATAGGGTTAATACTGCAACGAGGTTATAAAAAATGGTGCTTACTGAATGTGCCTAAGTAGAGATCCTTGTTTCCTGCTACTCTTCCTATTCTTGCTTGCCATCTTCCATGCTGGTGGTGTCTGCCACATTTGGATAGGAAGGAGTCAAGTACACATAAAAAGTGAGCAGATATAAATTTTAAAAGAGTTAATTGAAAGCATGAAGGCATAATTTTATATGTGAGAATTTCTGCACAGTTATAAGATCTATAGCTTCAAGATGGCCATACATAGAGAGTATTATTAATTTATGATCATTTAAGTTAAACGATTGTTATAAATTTTAACTAAATAATATAATCATATAATCAAAATTATGCTAAAAGTTAAAATACTTAATTAATTTACTTAGTTATAAATAAAAACAACAACATTAGTTAATCACTTATAAAATAAATAAGAACTAAATTATTATTTTCAAAAATATTTGTCTATCAACCAACAATCCATTAACAACTTATAATAACTAAAATTTTGGCAATAATCACAATTATAAGTCCTATGTTTAAGCTCAATGATCAAAATATATATAAATCTATACCTTGTCACACCACGGTAAATGGAGGCTCCACGAGAAAAACCACTGCTCTTCCTGTGTCAAGAATTAATTAATTTTCAATATTTTTTGTAAGAAAAAACATTATATTAAATATATAAATATTCTAACAAAATAATAAATTATAAGTGAAGTATTTTTGTGAGGAGGAGCTACCTCCTGAGGGATGCCACATACTCCTGCCTTGTCATATGCTTCATCTCCTCCAACTCCTTCTCGTAGTTATTAATCTATTAAACAACAAATAAAATGATGATTTTAAGAGTAATTTTAACTATTTAAAGCATTATCTTTCAAAGAGAAATTCAGCACAATATTGTTTTAAAAATCTAAGAAAAAAAAATTTACATACAGGAAAATTGGTGGTTGTTGTAGTACCCCAATACTTGAGTGCAGCTAAATCATAAGCCCTTGCTGCCTTTTCCTCCTTGTCATAGCCACCTGTGTCCAAATATAATAAAGTTGGTATATGAGAAAAGAGAAGCAGGTAAGAAAGGAACCTATCAAAATTTGATTCCCTGACCAAATATCCTCAGCAGAAGGTGAAAAAAAAGCTCAGCAATGACATGAATTTTTTGTACACAATGAAAAGAAATTTAAAAGGACAGCATCTTTTGCTTACCCAGGTAGACTGTATATCCAGTTGGAAGATGAGGCCAATTTCCATTACAAGACAATGCCATGAAAGAATAAGCAAATGTGAGAAAGTTAGCTTTGTAGGGTGCAAAATCCTAAGCATTAATATTTCAAAAATCGAAGAAATTTATTTTTGTAACACAAGCAATTAGAACCTTGACAAAAAATAGAAATGTTCTTGTAATTTATGAGAATGTATTTACATGTTGAGATATTTAATACAAGAAATTTTCAAGTTGTTTATATTCTAAGTGTTTTTCAAGCTTTTTAAGGCTAGAAATTAAAGCTATGCACCTTGTCTTCCCTTGCGGGTTTGTCCCTCTCTTCTGCAGCTGTTATCCCATAGATGTGCTTCATATCTCCCCGTCCACCTATGCCTGTTTCAAAGGAGATATATAAACCTTAAGAGTATCTTACATGCCAGAAAAATGTGCTTTATAGTGTTGTCTTGTATTTGTTAAAACAGGCATTCTATAATTTATATGAAATATCTTTCTGTTTTGATTCTTTTTTTAAGATATTTGCTGCATACAATTATTGCTTTTTCTATTATTCATGATTTATAGAATCAAAAAGAAAATTAAGTTTACAATGCTTAGAATTAAGTTAACAGACTGCTAATTATATAGGTAATGTAATTAAATATTAATCAATAGTTACATTTTTAAATTATTCAAAATATCAACTGATCACAACTTTTACTTTTAGATAGATATATCACTTAAATTTATAATTAATGTTTAAGTACTAAAAATAACTTTTTTTGGGGTAAAAATCATGGCTAAAATCTCTTCTCTCTAAAGCAATAGTCATATCCAAAAAAATGAGAGTTGTGTGATTGTAAGTTCGAAAAAATGGCTAATGATGCTAATTTTTTAGTATAATTAAGAAACTTAAATGAAAGATCAAAGATTCAATCACATTTTTTTAATTTATTTTATATGTGATCGTAGCTTAAAATTTGATTGCTGGATAATCATAAAGATAAAAAACTGTCAGTAAGACCAAATAATTTCTCATTAGCAAATATGATAGCTCCCAATGAGTAAAAGGTTATCGCTAACTCAAGATCAAAAGAAATATAGCATAAAATATCAAAGTCTCCTCGAATAAAAGCCATGGAAATGAACGAAAATCCTAGTAACTTATAATGTGATTATGAATCTAAATTAATCACTAGTTTCAGTTTCTGTATTTTTTTGTTTACTAACTCAAATTCCTAGAATTCAAACAAAGCCAAAAACAAAAAAACAAAAACATTCCTTCAACAATAAAAACAACAAAAAGCGTCCAAATAACCAATTTGTTCCTTATCTTAGCAATAGAAAGTGTGCATGCCATGGCCAAACCTTGTAACTCCTCGGTAAATTGAAGTCCTTTGCCCAAAAGTATCAATAGACTTCCTCGGCACAGCTTCTATGGCACCACTCTGTGCATCAGTCCTCCCACAATTTCCACCACCCTTCTCCTTCTCCAGCAACAATCTCTCCCCTCCTTCATCGCCGCCACCACCAGCCCTCCCCACTGCCACAAGCTGCAAAGCCGAACTTGACTGCGAACCGGTGCTCATCGACAACGCCAAGCTCTGCGACGTTCCACCTCTTCCTCCTCTCACTACAAGAATTTTATCATATTTTGTGATAAAAAAAGAATATATACAACTAAGTAAAACTATTTATGCACATTTTATTAACTGCTGTAAAGAGAAAAACAAATGACTCTTGATATCCTTTTAAAGAGTGCACACATGAGAAAAAAAATCATCCTATATAAGGAAATTTCGACCCCAAAATTTTACTTGAAATTATATGATTATAGATTAGATTTATAATATTGCTTACTTCCAACATCATCTCCACCTTCATTGCCCTCCATCATTGGTCCCGACGGTGCCGGTTGGTTTCTCAACCATGTCTTGATCATCGACAGCCCAATAGAACCATTCCCTCCACCACCAGACGCAACTCCTGGAACTTGTAGGGAGCAGTTTGAATATAAATAATGATCCCCGGCCAAAGATCCGATCTTTGGCTCATGGTCGGAGAATGAGTGGCCGCCGAGAAAATCTTCAAGCTTCGGCTCGTCGACAACAACATCCTCCATGTTTCCACGCTTTCCCCCGCTCGAGTCCACTATCATGGAGAGCTCCGAAGGGGTCCCTTTGAAATCCAAACTCTTTATACTCCAATCTGTAAATTCAAAAGCTTACCACTTTGATAATAAAAAATAAAAATAAAACTAGCTAGGGTTTTGAATATGGTTCATGAAAGTATAAAGATGGCTAAACTAACCGTTAGAAGTGCGGTTGAAGGCTTCAAGGATGGAAAAGGAGCCATCAGGCCTTAGGGTTGGATTGGAGCCATAGCAGTCAGCTTCTTCGGTGGAGAGCGAGTGCTCCTGAGGAGATAGAGAAAAGCCGAGCCAGTTGTTCATAGAAGCCATTTAAAAGATGTGTGTGGAAGGATAGAGAGGTGGAGTTGTCGTCTTTTGTTTGAAGATGGAAGAAGCTAGAGAGAGAGGAGGATGAAATTGATAACTGAGAAGCAGGGAGAACAGTGCATTGGGTTTTGGAAGAGGGGAGGGGAAAAGGTCTGAAGAACCTGAGAGAAAATAACAAATCAAGGGACTTAGACTTGCTTTATTTATAAATATAAATAAGTATATATATTTATATTTATATCTGCAGCCATGGATGGACAAAGGACTATTCAGCAGATTGCTTCTCTCTCTCTTGCTCTAACTGGTAAGGCAGGAGGTGGTAGCCTGATAGATGACAGGGATGTTAAATTGCTAGGAACAAGAGTTTTTTTTTAAATTAAATACTAACTCAGATGTTCTACTATAGGGCCCTCAGAGAATTAATGCATATAAATTTTGTATTTTTTTTTGTCCCATTTTTATATAAACTCAAACATCCTTAGATTATTAGGAATGCTGTCAAGGTGAAAAGTGACAATACTATTCTAATTTCGCATCTTTTTTTAAAATATAATATTATTTAAGAAATTAATCAATAGCATGCAAGATTATCTAATTTATTTAATTTATTCATCTGATTTTTTATATTCTTTTATTGATGTAGCCTGTAGACGTATAAATTATCTACATGGCATAGATCATTATGGTTGCTCAATTCCTATAAGATCATTATGTTCTAAATCCATCTATCTTATTCAAACCATTAATCCTACACTCGCCGTTTGTGAAAGACTAGAAAAAGCTATTAATAAATTCTTTTAAGAGGTTCCACTTCTAATTCTAAAAAGTTGCATTTGCCTACTTGGAATACTTGTAGTGGCCCTCTTTTGGAAGGGGGTTTGGATTATAGACCTATTCATGACCTAGTTATTAATCCTACTTGTGACAAACTTCCGACGGATTTCCAACAGCTTTTTTTATTGGCTTTCCAATGAAAATTAATTTTTTTTCTAAAAAAATTTACTATAAGAAATATTTATAATTATTCATTTTTTAAATTAAATTAAGTTAAAGAAATTAATAACTTATTATCAAATTAAATTATTTAAATTAAATTAACTAATTTAATAACTCATTATTAAATTAAATTAATTATCTTTATCTTTATAAAATATTAAAATAATTAAATTAGTTTTAATAGAATAATTACTTTTAAAATAATTATTAAATAAATAAGTTTAATTTTTAACTAATAATTACTTTGATATTTTATAAGTTGTAATACAAAAAAGTGCTTTAATGTTGCCATAGTGGCGTGATAGTTGAGGGAGTGCAGGCGGGATGGGCGGGTTCTTACCCCGCCGTAGAAACTGAGCGCTTAGGCTTGAAGACGGGCGGGATGGGGTTGCAAGTTTGCAACTGACGGGTCGATAGGCTAGGTTGCGGGGAGAGCTGGCAGGCTGGGGCGCATCAGGCATGCAGAGGCTGGCTAGTGTGTTTTATGGTATTTTTCTTGTAGTGTGAAAGCATTTTCTTTCAATTTATGATGAAAATTCAGGAAGAATGACTCCCTTAAGGACAATTTCATAAATCAAAAGTTTTACAACAATAGGCATCTGATCTCTTGCTTTTATAAGCAAGGTCAATCTTCGGGGTAGAAAAAAACCGACCGCCCTCGAAGCCTCACTGTCTTGCGGCTTGACAACCACCGACGACCTCTCTCCGGCCACCGACCCCACACCAACCGCCCTCGAAGCCTCACTGTCTTGTCGCCGTCGATCTCACACCATCCGCCCTAGTGTTCGTGGGAGTTGAAGGAAAACCACGATTTGAAGGTAAACTTGAATGTTTTTCTGTTATTATTTGTTCTCACTAGACATTTGCAAGAGTTAGTAACTAGTGTATGCTTTAGGTTGTAATCTTGACATTTGCAAGAAGTTGTAATCTTGTAAACATTTGAGTAGATTTAAATTTGAATTTATTAAGTGTAATTTTAGTAATTATAGATCTAATGGGTGGATTGTGACTTTGGGTGACAGCAAGATAACGAGAGAGAGATTGTGTGTGAGAGAGAGAGATATAGAAGAGAGAGAGAGGGAGAGAGAAAAGAGAGAGAGAGAGAGAGAGAGAGAGAGAGAGAGAGAGAGAGCAAGATAGATAGACAGATAGATGGAGAGAGAGCAAGAGATCACTACAGGAAAATCACAGTTTTCCGGCGAATTTTCCGGCGGCTTTCCGGCGGCCAGTTTTTCGGCGGCTTTCCGGCGAATTTCCGGCGGTTTTTGACGGCTTATTCCCTACAGAATTTTCCGGCGGCTTTCCGACGGCTTACCGGCGGCTTTCCGACGGCCAGTTTTCCCCGCAAATTTTTGCGACGGCTAATTTCCCGCAAAATTATCCCGCGGAATTGTCCGGCGGCTTTCCGACGGCTAATTTCCCCGCAAAAATTTTGCGACGGCTTTTTTCCCGCAAAATTTTCCCGCGGAATTTTCCGGCGGCTTTCCGACGGATTATCGGCGGCTTTACTTAATTAGTTTATTTTAATTATCAATTAAAATAATAATTTTAAATAAATAATGTTTAATTATAATATTCAGACTGTTTTAATATAAATAAAAAAATACTTACATTTAATCATTTTGGCGAATCGGCGCATTGGTTAGGCATCGCGGCGCGGGTGAAGAGGTCTACGGTTCGAATCTCAACGAAGACAGGCGCGGGAGTGGGCGAGTTGGCGCACTCGGGCTCGGGCTGGCTCACGCACGCGGACCGGCGCACTCGGGCTCAGTCTGGTCCGGCGCGACCTGCGGTCTGGCGCGACAGCCGGAGCGCGTGCGCTGGCGTGCCGACGGGCAAGTTGGCGCACTCGGTCTGGTCCGCCTGAATTTTTTTTTATTCAACCGGCGGTTTGTGTCCGCCGGCAAGCCGCCGGCATCATTTGCCGCCGGAAAAAGCCGCCAGAAAACCGCCGGAAAATTAAAAAATCGCCGGAAACTGCTCATATTCCGCCGGAAATGTGTGATTTTCCTGTAGTGAGAGAGAGCTAGAAAGAGGGAGAGAGATATATATAGAGAGAAAGAGAGAAAGCAAGTGTAAGAGAGGGAGAGTGAGAGAGAGAGAGTGAGAGAGAGATAGAGAGAGAGAGGGAGAGAGAGAGAGAGAGAGTGAGAGAGAAAAATCAAGAGAGAGAGAGAGTGAGAGAGAGGTAATAGAGAGAGATAGATAGAGAGAGAGAGAGAGAGAGAGAGAGAGAGAGAGAGAGAGAGAAGAGAGAGAGAGCGAGAGAGAGAGAGAGAGAGAGAGAGAGAGAGAGAGAGAGAGAAAGAAAGAGTGAGTGAGCGAGAGAGAGAGAGAGAGGGAGAGCATGGTAGAGGTAGACCTTCAAAGACTTGGTTAGAAAATATTAGAAATAATCTTTCTGTATTAGATTTAGATGATAATTTAACTTTTAACCATTCATCGGTGGTATACCGACGCTTGTCGGCGGTTGTTCGACCGCACGCTGGTCACTGTAACCACCGGCATGCCGTCGGTAAGGGGACCGCCGGTTAGCCGTTGGTATAATTACCGGCGGCTCAAGGGCCGGAACACCACCGGTACTAAAACCAGTAATAACCGGCGGCATGAGCCACCGGAAAGCTGTCTCCGAATTAATAAAACCGCCAGAAAAAGACCGACGGCAATGGTTTCATATGCCATTTTTGCCGGCGGCTTAAAAACCGCCGATAAGCCGCCAGTGTTTTTAAAAACTGTCGGTTTTACCAGTCACGCCGCTAGAAAAAATCGCCGGTAACAACTGAATTTCCTGTAGTGTTAGTTCAAATAATTGTTTACACAATAAATGATAAAATGAACTCCCAATGGGCCAAGATATTGTCTAATTTCATTTTTTCAACCTCTAAAGTTCAAAAGAATACATGTATTTCAATATAAGGTTGCTTATAACTATGTCTAAAGCAATTAAATTTTATTACACTCCACCTAGAACAAATCCAAATGAGTAATGATACGTCATCAAAAAATTATCCAGATCGGGCATGAATCTCAATGCAAAATTAAGTTGGAAACTTCAGAATTTAAATTTGAGATCATCCAAACTCCGATTTCAGCAAACTTATAGTCGAACTGAACGTCTCAGAAATACAAACCCAACGACACCAAATTCGACTCAATTTGAGCCCAAATGAGTCCAAATCAAGAACCCAAAGAGATGTTGGAAGGTTCAAACCATAATTTGGATTACCAAACGATTTTCAAACATGACATGCTCATAGTTGAATCAAGCGGCTCGACGAGACAAATCCAACGAGCCCAAAATCGCTGAATTTTGATATCACTAAGACATTCAAATATTGTCCATCAAACGGTCCATAATCAAGGGATTCAACATCGGCCGTCCATCCAACCACTCCCCATTTACCCTTGATCTCTCACTTATTTATGGGTCATGCCACTCCTAAAATCTATAAATAGACCCCTCATTTCTCTTGAAAGGAGACTCCAATCAAGAAGAGAAGAAGGAAGAAGAGAATGAAGAGAATGAAGAAGCTCCTCCTCGACCACCGACTGAGTTTCGTCGGAGCACCGACGAAGTTTCTCCAGACCACCACCGGAGTTTTACCGGACCACCACCAGAGTTTTGTCGGACCACCACCTGACCACCATCTTTGATGGAACACCACCTGAGGCCCTCACCTCCGCCGAACCACCGCCTGACGTAGTTGCTCTGCCGAACCACCACCTAAGGCCATCACCTCCGCCGGACCACCGCCTGACCTCGTTGCTCCACTAGACCACCACCTAAGGCCCTCACCTCCGTCGGACCACCGCCTGATGTCGTTGCTCTGCCAAACCACCACTTGAGGCACTCACCTCAGCCGAACCACCGCTTGACGTCATTGCTCCGTCGGACCACCACTTGAGGCTCTCACCTCCGTCGAACCACCGCCTGACGTCGTTGCTCCGCCGGACCACCGGTTGAGCCCGAACTTCTGCCAGACCACCACTTGAGGCCCGGACTTCTATCAAACCACAACCCGAGGCCCAAACTTCCACCGGATCACCACTTGATGCTTGGACTTCTGCCGGGCCACAACCTCATGCCTCGATTTCTACCAGAGTACCGACTTACTACAAAGGTCTTTTAGATCTCGGTCTCTTTCTAACTACGATCTTTCAGACTCCTGTACGTCTCCTGCCGACTATGGTCCTTCCGACCTCCGTTGCCTACTATGTTCATTCCGACCTGCATCACCAAACAATGATATTTTAGATCCCGGTCTCCTGCCAACTACGGTCTTTCAGACCCAGCTGGTCTCCTGCCGACTACGGGCCTTCCAATCTTCGTCACCTACTATGGTCATTTTGACCTCCATCACCAGACAACGATCTTTTAAACCCTAGTCTCCTGCCGACTATGGTCCTTTCGACCTTCGTCCATGACTATGACCCTTCAAACCAAACAAATATATTGATTATTATAACTCTCATCATGTAATGCGCTCTATATGACGTACATTTATAACATCAAGCCCAGACCTTTCTCCCTAAGAAGGGTCTCATTTGTAATCGATTGCAAATACTAGTGGATTCATTCAAACTGGGCAAGGCCCCGTGGTTTCCCCCCCTTTTTCAGGGGTTTCCATGTAAAAACTCTAGTCTCTTATGAATGCTACACCCTCTCTCATATCTGCTTGTGTGATGAATCTTCGTACAATGCTAAGACGTTAAATTATATATTTCTCTACCGCCGTGAATATTCCAGGACGCAACAAGTAAAAATATTATCTACTTGTTGCTCACATCATTGACCAGTACATCAAGAACATTTTGTTCGACATAGTGAATGATAAAAATCTTATACATAATGGATATACTTAAAATTTTTTTTGCTTCTGAGATATTGATGTGGCCCTTAATATTTACGTTTGCAATAAGGCAATCCTTTCAGACCTAGCCATAAGCTTCTTAATATGGTTAAACATTTTATTCATGCTTTTATTCTTAAATAGTTTCATGTTGACTTGCATTTCTATTATAGATTAATCTATCTTGAAACAGTTTCTACAAAATAATAAATACGTTGCTGATCAAAAAACTAAAAAAAGTTCTCAATATGTTTTTTTCAAGAACGGGGATGTCTTAGATAATATCAATCTTGCTTTTAAATTTATCAAGGGTTCATTAATACTAATATGAAGGTCAAGCAAGCATTTATGTGCTAAGATTGATCTCCAACAGGTTTTGAATTGCGCGAATATAATTTTCTTCTCAAAATTAAGATTGATTAATAAAGGTTTATATATCTAGTAAGTTTGTAAAGTGAATTGAGGCATGCATTTCATGTAATGTTGAGCTTCATTGACATTTCAATCTTGCATGTGAAAGCCTATGATGAGGCTAAATGTTTATATCTATTCTTTTTTGCTTCTGTCATGGTCAACTCTCTTGCCTTGTTACCGGCAATTATGCCTAGATGGAATTTATTCAATTACTTTTGGCCATATATTTATAAGTGGTCTTTTATATGCAGATTATCTGTTGATTTTTTATAGTACTAACCCCTTAATATTATGGCGCTTGCTCATAATAGCTCTGCATCATTTATTTGCACCAAATTATGCTTCTAAATTCAAAAAGATAGAGGGGGGATATTTAGGCTAATTAAGACAATTCACACACACATCACATACGCAAGACTCAAACCCAAAACCTCGTTGTTGGCTGCCAAAGCTCCCAACCAACCAACCAAGATGAACTACATACTATCCGTAATAGCACTTACAAAATAAAAAATTGTCTCAAAATTTAGGTCAATTAAGAAAAATTCACACACATATTACATACACAAAGCTCGAACCAAAAATCTCTTGGTTGGTTGGCAAAATCTCTCAACCAACTGATCTTGATCAGTTGCGTACTATCCGCAATAGCACTTACAATTTTTAAAAATTGTCTCAAAATTCTCTTAAAATTTTGATCTCCTTTTTGCTATCGCTTAATTTAGACCCGACATCTTCATAAAACTCTATATACTTGGAAGGAAATTTTGTTTATTTCTACACAAATGCAAAGACAACTTCCCTTTAAAATTGGCTCCGCTTAATTATACCTTTTTATTTATTTTATGATTTTGAATTATTAGTTATCCTCTTAGGCTTCGTTTGGGACGGCTTTCTTATTGCTGCTTAAAGTAATTTTTTAGTACAAAAAGTTTAATTTTTGTACTAAAAAGTTATTTTAAGAAGTAAGAAAATCGCTCCTAACGAAACCTTAGAGAGATTTTGTAGCCACAAGTTTACATTCTTTTAGACCTTTTAGTATGTAAATGCTAAGAAAAATTCTATTATCTTGAATGAATTTGGATCCTTTCTACTCCTTTTTCCGTATATATATTGATACGTCATCACAAAATTATCTTGATGAAGCACGAATCTCGAGGCAAAATCAGTTCGGAAACTTCAAAAATTAAATTTGAGAGCATATGAACAAGATTTCAGCGAGCTTACAGTCAAACTGAGCGTCTCGGAAATACGAATCCAACGACACCAAATTTGACCCAATCCGAGTCCAAATGGGTCCGAATCAAGGACCCGAAGCGCTGTTGGAAGGTTCAAACCACAATTTGAGTTACCAAACGGTCTCCAATTTTAACGAGCTTATACTCGAATCGAGCGGCTCGACGAGACGAATCAAGGAGCCCAAGATCACCTAATTCCGACATCATTAAGGCCTTCAAATGTCCAACGAACGTGGCATGATCAAAGGATTTGATATCGGCCGTCCATTCAAACCACTCCCAATTTACACACGATCTTACACCTATTTACGAGCTATGCCACTCCAGAAAACTATAAATAGAGCCATCATTCTACACAAAGGGGAGGGAAGTGAAGAGAGAGAAGAAGAAGAGAAGAAGGAGGAGAAGGAAGAAGCTCCTCCTCGACCACCGCCGGAGCTCTTCCTGCCGCCCGAACACGCGGGGATCTGCGTGATATTCGGGAGAACGCAGGAATTCTTCCCAACTTCCACGTGATGCTAAAATTCTTCCCAATTTGTAATAGAGTTCCCTTCTGACGCTGAATCTCCGCCCAAGTGAAGCCGGAGTTCTCCTCTGCCACCAACAGACGTCAGACTTCTACCCGACGTCGAACCTTCACTCTTCACCAAGTTTCTACCCGACGCCGGACTTCTACAGGTTATCGGACTTCACTGGACGTCAACGCGAAGATGGATTTCTTTCCATTGTTGGACTTATACCTGACGCTGTCCTTCTGATCTTCGTTGTCAGACTACAGTCTTTCTGACCTCTGTCGCCCGCCGACAACGGTCCTCCTGACTTATGTCGCCCGCCAAATACAGTTCTTTCGACCTCCGTCGCCCGCTGACTACGGTCCTCCTGGCTTATGTCGCCTGCCGACTACAGTCTTTCTGACCTCTGTCGCCCGCCGACTACGGTCCTCCTGACTTACGTCGCCCGCTGACTACAGTCCTTCCGACCTCCGCGCCAGCCGACTACGGTCCTCCTGACTTACGTCGCCCACCAACTACAAGCCTTCCAACCTCTGTCGCTCACCAACTACAATCCTCCCGACCAAACGAACATGTCAATAGTGATTCTTTGTATTCATATCATGTAATGTACTCTATAAAATGTACATCAAGCTAAGGCCTTCTCCCAAGGAAGGGCCTCATTTGTAATCGACTGCAATACTAGTGGATTCATTCAAACTAGGCTAGGCCCCATGGTTTTTCCCTCTTTTCAGGGGTTTTCCACGTAAAAATTCTTGATGTCTCATAAATGCTAGACCCTCTCTCTTATCTGATTGCGTGCCGGCTTTTCGTACAACGCTATGATGATAAACTTTATATTTCTCTACCGCCGCGAATACTCCTGGACGCAACATATATATATATATATATATATATATATATATATATATATATATATATATATATATATATATATATATATATATATATATATATATATATATATATATAATGTTATTTTATTTTAATATCTTTGGAACCATATCAATTAATCAAATTATAGATCAACTCAAGTGGAAGAAGAAAGTTAGTTTTTCTTTATATATTGCAGTACAGTTATATATTCTAATTAATATCCGAAATCTTTAGATGATTAAATTTTAGTTTCATTTATAATATTTCTTTACACTTAGATGACTTGTATGAACAACCATGAAATAACTGTTCTGATTACCAAAGGGATTGCATATTAATATATAGCACATGTGTCAAATGCTCTATAAACTATGAAGCTCACCTAACCTCATTTTTTTATTATTCATTTTCTATGTGGCTCATTCGGAAAACTCTTCATAGATATTGTCTTGTATCTTGTTTTTTTATCACATATTAAAAAAAGGATTAGGATTGAGATTATTCCATGGATATAGATCGAGTTCGTATGAACTCGAACCACGTAATTTTTTCGCGTTCTTGTTTTCAGTTCTTTCAATGGCTTATGTGAGAAGATTATCTTTCTATGCTTATTTAAAATCGAGATATTTGTATATAATGAGTTGGGTGATTGATTCATCTCTTCCACACACAACACTGCAAAAATAGATTTTCTATTCCCATTCATGGATGACTTCGTTCTAGCAATTTTGTTGGGTGGATCACTCTCCTCTTGGTCAGTCATGAACATGTAATTGGTCTATTGTAGCACCTCATATGCTTTGTCTCTTCGTTCAATCAACAAACTCCTCTCTAATTAAACCTTGGTCTAATCTTTGGCTTTTGATTTCTTGTTTTTTTTTTTCCTATGATTTATTCAATATATGTAGTTATTTGTTGCAATCAACATTTGTAGTTAATTGGTCTGTTATAGCACAAACTATAATTAATTATAGTTTGTCACCCATTCAAAGGGATTATATTTGATAAATCTCTTTTTGAAAGATCTTCATAGGTTAATTATATATATATATATATATATATATATATATATATATATATATATATATATATATATATATATATATATATATATAAGAAAATAGCTAATATATGTACAATTATATTCACTTAGGTATAGTATGATAAAGATAGGCCTCGCTATTAAAAATATAAAGTTTTTGCAGCAGTTTTTAGCACCTATTTTGAAACCGCTGCTATAAATTGGTATAGGCAGCAGTTTTAAACATTTGCTAAAAAATTCTTAAAAACTTAATATTTTGACAACGCGCAGTTTATTGAGGCAGTTTGCCACCGCTGTTTTCAATTCAAAATTATTGTTGTCTGATCTCTTATTCTCGTGATCATATCTCTCTCCCGTGTTCTAGGTCTCGCTCGAATTTATCTTGTGTATGTCTCCCAACAGGCCAAGTAATCCACCGGGGAAGTAACACGGAGACTGCTGAGGCAGTGAAGGCAACTAGGGTGAATCATGAGGAGGTGGAGATGATGTCCATTGAGAAGGTGTTTGTGGGGAAGAAAATTCCTCCATGGCTTGAGCAACTGACCTTTAGAGCAACGACGTTGAGCTTCTTCGTAAACTGCTGCAGTAGGTCATAAAAAGTGCTGTGAAAGACTAATTTATTAGTAGTGCTTGAACTATGTTTAAGAAGTCAATTACTGTCGGACTAACTTTTTTTTTTTAACCCACGGAGGGGCCTACGTGTTAAATAAATAAAAAGCAAGTTACATATCTACGAAAGAGAACATCAGCTCGAAAAGAGAACAAAAACAATATAAGGAAAGCCTAAGAGCCAATGTTCTCCCCTACCTATTGTTACAAGAATCCCTCATGACAATCTATTGATGCTAAGGATAAGCATCCAAAAAAGAAAGATCAAAGGATAGCCCAAAAAATACAGTCTTTCTGTCCAAAAAGTAGCCAATCCTGACCGTCGCCCACTGCATAAAAGAGAGACAACAAACAGGAGATTAGGCCAAAAAATATAATTAGCAATAATAAAATAAGCAGCATAATGAAAGTAAGCAAAATAAAAATAAAAGATCCATCTCCATAACCAGGAAATAATAGCTCTGATGACCAGTCCGCAGCGAATAGTGCATACGAAGAAAAGTACTCTTAAAAACAGACAGCAGCATATAGGGAACACCAATAAAAACACTCTTAAAAACAACGCAGCCAATATTAGGAAGGTAACTATTAGAGCTCAGCATGTTAACAAAAAAATAAGCTTAATTAGGATCATCCAAGTGCCGCTCAATCCTACTAATCCTACTCTGCTTGCCAGCAACAAATAGCACCAAAAAGATCCTCCAGCAAAACCCAGAATGACCAAGAACACAATTCCTGGTAAACAAAGTACTCACTACAGCAAACCTACCAAACAACCTCCAACCAGAAAAGAAGAAATCCCAGAGCCAGAGATAGTAATCAGCCCGCCAACACGGTAAAAACCAGTCGAACATTTCCAGATAACCAGAGCAATAACCACAATGCCAGAAGGAATAAAACAGTCAATCAGACATGTGAACAAACCACATCAGGGCTTCCAAATTCCTCCCAACACCCCAATAGGTAGGAGAGCAACAAAAGGATAGACCTTCAGCAGTAAATCCAACAAAATCATTGCTCCAGTCACCCACCTAAAAAACAAAACACTCAGAAAAAATAACAACAATGTAACAACCACAACAAAACCAAAACCTCAAAAGCACCAAAACATAGTTGATGTAAACAACAATAGCAGCCAACTGAAGAACACCAAACCAACAGCTAGCAAAACAAACGGGAGGAAAACAAATATTAAGAATTGATATAAGGGAAACCAATAGAATCCATTTTAATCATCCCAGTAACGAACAAGGGATATTAGAGTGAATAACATCAATAAAACTCCTGAGACTACAGCCCCAATGAGCCAACCAGGAGGCACAATAGTTACCAGCCTCAAAGACCTCACTGAAAGACGGGTTTAAAATCAACAACAGTTGATTAATATCTTTAACAAGAAGGGACAGAACGTTAATGCCAGTATTAACTTCAATAACCACATTAGTAATATTAAGAGAAATGCAAAGATTAATACCATACAAAATGGAGTTAAACAGGGCAGATACCTTATTATCATTCAGATCAGGGCCCGCAAAAGCAATGCAAAGGGTACCATTACAATATCTGATGATCCCACCACAATCATTACCAATCTCAGTGCTAACACCCATCACATTAAGTTTATAAAAATTAACACGGGGTTTATTCCAATAAACAACAGTATTAGGAGAACTAGAACACTCCCAAATAATCTCAAGAGAGGAGGCAGCACTGTAACAATTTTTAAAATTTTTCCTAGTGTTCAGTTTAACGGCCACAAGAACAAGGATCTTGTCTTTCATCCTTTGGATAACAATAAGATGATTCATCTTTCACCCTTCAGACCAACTTATATTTAAACTAATTTAGAAATCCCCTACCAAGTGATTGCCCGAAGTGGACCCTCCTAAGAACTTTATTCAACATGACCTATCGAAATCAGGAAGATTGAACTAAGAGATAGAATCAATAATAGAGTACATGCTAAACAGTTGAATGAAATAAGAATTTGTCTATAGTACTCACCAAAAGAATTTATCAAAAAAGGTCAGCTTCTAAGTTTACTAGCAGGGAAAGAGGTATTTCACTCAATTTCTTATTCGCAATGATTTCAATTTTAATGTTTTTTAGAAGGATTCACAGTTGGTGGTCAAATTCCTACTGTTTCTCAATTTCTTCTTATTTCCACCTTCAAATTTATTTTTTATTGCTCTTGAAGCATTTTATAAGTTTTGCTCTTATGAAAAAATTAATTGGTAAGCATATATTTAAAACAAGTAAACAAATAAATAAATTAAAGAAAAAGATCAATATTTTATTTTTTTATGAATAATCCAAAATAGTCCATAACTATTTAAAATTTTCATTTTAATCTAGTGATTTCCTTAGTGAATGATTAATTTAATTCCTACATTGATAGATTTATATAGTCGGAGTCTATTTTGATTATTTCAAAAAAGTTAGGAATCAATTTGATTTCTTTTTTAAATTATTTAACTTTAAGAAAAGAAACATTTATGAAAATGATAATATAACAAACACATGTAAAAAATAATAATTTTCCAAAAATAATGTAATATATATATATATATATATATATATATATATATATATATATATTATTTAAGAAATAATCCATTCTTTGTTTTTTTTCTCATTCAAAAAAAAAAGAGTGCATAATAAAATTTTATATTTAAATAATAGAAATACAAAATAAATGGGCGACGAGTCAATTAAGAGCTTTTGTTCTGCTTGCCACCTGCAACCCATATGTGGACACGAACCCCTGTCTTCCGGCCTTCAGTGTTCCTTTAGGTTTACTTCCTTATTAAAAGCTCTACATGACAATTTGGGAGGTAAACCGGCTAGCCTTTCACCCTTCTCTCTCTCTCCTCTCTCTCTCTCTCTCTTCTCCCCTTCTCTCTCTATCTCTTCTTTTATGACTGTACGGCTAATGGTAGATTAGTGGGAAACAGAAAAGAGGAAGAGAGCTAAAAAAAATACTAATTTTTATCTCGGTAGTTGCAAAGCTTGCTGAAAGTTTGACCGCCAAGAAAGGAATCAGGAATGGTTAAATACATCTCTTACTTAAAACTCATGCAAAGCCTTCACAGTAAAAATAATTATAATAATGATAAAGTCTCTTGGTAATCTAATCATAATCAATCCCTAACCTACTACTTAATGAGAGGGACACCTTAGAGAGAGAAAATAATATCTACGGGGTTTTTTTTTTTTTTCTAATGATATGTACTCCTTAATTTTTCATTTAAATATTTGAGGTTTTTAATTTATTTTGTAATTTAAATATTTTAGATATTAATTTAATGAGCGTGATTATGATACTTTTTTTAAATTTTTTGTATATTGATTATCTATAATTGAATTTTTATTTTAGTCCAACCTAATAAAAAAATAAATAGATTTTAATTACTAAAAAAGAAGCAAGAAAATCATTTTAGCTAGAAGCTCAAAGTTAAAGCTATTGGTGAGACCATCAAATTGTGAAGGAGAATTCATGATGAGAGCTCGTTGGATTGCGACGTGTAGAGGAGAAGAAGGATTTGTGAGACATGCAATTCCACCCAAGGCTTTGATTTAGTTATCATCGCTATCAATGTCATTGCCAATGATCTCTTACTTTTCGTTAGTGATGAGATTGTAATGAGGATTTTGGGTGTTTTTATATATGTTTTTTTTTTCATCAAAATTTAATTTTATTAAAAAAACCCAAAAAAAGGATACAGCCCAAGAAAATGCAAGCAGAAGAAAAGACCACAAAAATCAAAAAGAAAAAATACAAGCTAAAACATCAGCTCAGAAAACGGCCAAGGCTTCCAGCGACCAAGACGTCCCGCACGGACCGTCCAGTTAGTGTAGATAATATCCCAAATAGCTGTCCCGAAATCCACACCAACGGTTGCCACCCGCAAAAACGACCGGGTTGCGAGCCCCGACCACATCATTGCCCTTAGCCTCATATAGCTGCAAATCAAACAGTAAAGCCAAACGAACCCGAGGAGGAACAGCAAGAAGAACAACATGACAAAATGAAAACTCAACGTCAACCTGTCCCCCAAAATTTCCCCCAAGTGGCAACATTTGTAGTACACACAAGAGAAAAATCATTGTCAGTCTCATGAAATTCAAATTCCGATTCATCATCCGACGAATCAATCAGCCAATCACCCTGTTTTCGAATCACCAAACCAGAGGAATTACCCACACAGGTAGCCATCAATTGTGCATCAATCTCATTTACTGGAATCTCAACTAAACTGTTGGTAGAAAGAATACCTTCCACTCTACCCAGAGGCGGAGACTCATTCTCAATCCCGACAGGAGCAACAGACACAAAACCATCAGCACCACCTTCCGAATTTTTTAAAACTTGTACCCCCCCCATTTGAATTCATAACACCCAGAACAGGTGAACCATCGGAAATCGCAATAGTCACCGGATCAGCGCCCACCTCCGGCACCAGAACAATCGCCGGAGAAACCAAATTCACATCCGCGAGAGCAGAACCGGCCAGCAAACCCGAGGGAATAAAAGGAATGGCATTAGGCGACACAACACAATCATCAACATCATTCGGCAAAATAACACCATCCCCATCCACCACCGGGCAATTATAGTTATTAACACCCACAGAATCACCCAAAGTAACAGGGTAAATCCCAGCAGCAGGAGAGCCGCCCGAAGGCCCAACAGAGGGCAAATCCACCCCAACAATCTCAAAATTTTCAATAACATTAACCACATTTTCCTGCACGGAATGGGAAACACCCTTACCGTCATTCACAGTACCTAAATTCGGTAAATTTTCAACTGGAACATCCGAAATAGTAGGGATACCATACCCAACATCAGATTTACACTTACCGGAAAAATGCCCTAAACATTTACAAACACAACAAAATTGAGGAAAATCATCAAAAACCACCTCTTGAACATACCCTAAAGAATCAGAGCTTAACCAAACTTGCTTTGTGTAAGTTTTAGTAATATCAATTTCCATTAAAACACGTGCATTCGACGGACGAGAGCCAACCGACGTAGCTTCATCGATTTTCAGAGATTTGCCAAATAACTCACCAAGCCCAAACAGAATCCTTGGCGCAAAGAAATGAGGGCGAAGATGAGGAAAAGAGATCCAGATCGGGATGATCGGCGACTCAACACCGAAATCTAAAGTAGGTGACCATTTCGTAAGTTTCCTAAAATAATTGAAAACCAGATAAGAACGGTGGCAAAAAACCCTACAATAGTCTAAATCATTGGATAACTTAATCAAAATGTGGGTAGTATCCAAAACCGTAACAGACACTTCTCCGTTCAGCTTCAAATTGAAAAAAAATTTGCGAATAACATCGAGAGGGGGACGCTTCGACGGGAAAAAACCAACTAATGAAAAGCAAAAAGGTTCAGCCAGATCCTTGATTTCCTCATCAGAAACCCAAAGGGACGGAAGACCACAAAAGGTAGAGTCACTACAGGAAAATCACCCATTTCCGGCGGCTTTTTCTGGCAAAAATTGAACATTTTCCGGCGGTTTTCTAGCGGTTAAGTTACCGCCGGTAAAAACGGCGTAAGAAAATAAATTACAGTGGTTTTTACCGGCGGCAAATTATTCCGGCGGCTAACCGATAGTTACAAACCGCCGGTCAATTTTTTTTTTTTTAAAAAAAAAACCTTCAACGCGACCGCCACCCCGCTGCCGGCAACGCGCCCCCGCACTCCCCTGCTTCGGCAGTTAACGGCGCAGCCCGCAGCCCCCGCGCGACTCACGCTCCGGCGTTGCTCCGCGCACGACCCGTCCCCACGACTCCTACTCCCGCGCAGCCCACCCACTCCTGCATGCCCTGAGATTCGAACTGGGGTCAGTTGGGAAGAAACTCAGATACCAACCGAATTGCTAGTTGTCAAAATGTGTTTGTTTTATCAATATTAAATATTTAAATTTATTTTTACCGTGAATAAATAAATTTTTAATTATTAATTTAAAATAAAAAATTAACTATCTAATTAAATTTAAAATAAAAAATAATATTTAATATAAAATAAAAATGAATATAACTTTTAATAATTATAATTAAAATTAATTAAATAGTTAATATAACTTTTAATAGTTATTTGTTAAATAATTTAAATAGTTTAATTTTTTTTAATTTTTAAAAGCCGCCGGAAAATTGGAAAAGCCGCCGGAAAATTGGCCGCCAGAAAGCCGCCGGAAACGTTCTGAAAAGTCCCCGGAAAAGTGACCGCCGGATAGCCGCCGGAAAATTCCGCCGGAAATCAGTGATTTTCCTGTAGTGAGTGCCTCAAATCCGAAAAAGAGGAAGTAGATCCAGCAAGAGCTTGAAGAAAGGACTTAGAATGAGAGATTCCCCCAAAAAAATCTGGATCTTTCAGTTTAATCGATGGCATGCCGGCAAGGCCGGAAAAAAAGAAAGGCAAACCACTCAAAATACCTCCATAAACAAAGGAAAGAGAGTAGAAAAACTTTCCTGAGCCAGAGGAGCGGATCCCCCCGCCAGCAGAGGCAAACAAGCCCTAGCAGATCGGGAAAACAAAACCCTAGCAGAGCGGCTTATGAAAGAGAAAAACTTTCATCATTTTCAATTGTTTCCATTTGGGTGTTTTTATATATGTAAATAATGATATTTATGTGCTAAATATATATAGTTAAACTTGAGTTTATAAGTCATATAATGCCAACAATTGGAAAAATATGATTGTTATTGCATTTATTGGAGAAATATGCCCGAAAGGTAATTTCTAACCAAAATACCCCCAATAAGCAAGAATAACCGGCCTCTTGCATGTTGAAATCCATAGCAAATGAATTTGGTCAAAGAGCTTCGAATCAGTTGTATTATTCACATTAAACAAGGCAATCATGAGCATAAAAGCCTTGCAGTGGGTACACATACCCACATTCACCCACATACCACCCATACCCATTAATTATGGGTGGGTATGAATATGCTCATGGCCTCGTGGATGAGTATGGGTGGGTACTCAACATCAAGAGATAAATTGATTTACATTGTTAATCATTGTATGTCATATATTACCGTAATCCTTACTACGTAGTACACATCACTGAACCGTGTTGCGACTACAATAAATTATGATATTGGTCTTGAAAGTTTGTCAAAGCAAATGGCAACAAGCCTCAAGTCCAGCAATCCGTGGTGGACTGCATTTAAAAAGCGTAGAAAGTGGGTGCGCATGGGAAGGTACGACATCCCAAAAGTTACCATGGGTGGGCGAAGCCCGCCCACTCAAAGCATGGGTACCCAACCAGGACCTCATATAGGGCTTTGATAAGCATAAGAGAGAAAGGGTAGTTCACAATTAGATTAATGACATTCTTGAGATCGAATGTGTGTAACAAAATTACGACATTCACTAAATCTGTGATTAAAAAACTAGTTCGCAAGATCAACATTGTTCACGACGAGATTGATGACATTTTGAACGTGAAGAAGAGGAATTCAATGACACTAAAACCAGTTCATGGTACAAGTTGCAAATAGAAGAATTCATGGGACCGATTGTATTGGATGGAACGAGAGAAGGCATTGTTAAATCAAGTTCGAATAAAAAGGTTAGAACTTGAAGCTTTGTTTGGACCTTTTTAGCTCAATGGGTTTTCCACAACTCTCTTTGGCCTATTGGTTGAGAGCTTAGGCTTCCAACTAAGAGGTCCAAGATTCGAATCCATGTGTATGCGTTGTGTGTGTGAGTTTACCTTAAATGGCCTAAATGTCCCAAAAAAAAAAAAAATAATCAGCGAATAAAAAAGAGTAATTCTATAAAAAAAATATATATTTCTGATATAATTTTCTAATAAAATAAATAAAGAACATGCGTAAAACTTTTAATATGAATTTTCAAATTAAAAATACTACGTGTATAATAAAAATCAAAATATTATGACGTAAAATTTTGCCCCCAATTTAAATCATTCAAATACGCCCGATTTGTTTCTCTCAAGTCTCCATCACTCAGAAGAAGCCTGTGCAGAGCACATAGAGAGATTTAGAAAGTGACAGCATGAATGTAGGGTACATGGTGCATACCAGTGCAGAGTGCAGGTAGGGAAATTTAGCATCAGCGGATTTTTTTTATTTATGCAATTTTTTCGTGCACGTGCCGCATCACACGTGTTGAGTCAAATGATCAAGTTCCGCATAGGGGCACATGTTAGAGGCAAAGCCCAGCATCACATGGGCGCCTTTTCACCTAATATAAGGATGGTCTTTTTTAATCTGTTTTCAAATTTTTATTTTTGATACGGTATTATATAATTTTTTTTTCTATAATTATTTGCCATTTAAAAAAAAGAGTATAATCCTGAAGCTAATTTTTAAAAATTACATTTTTTTTACATAATAATTCTATAGGACTAACACTCACATAATGTATTTTTAAGTATTTAATATAAATATAATTGAGGTGTTATAATAGGTGAGCTCGCACCTCGGCTAGAAGAGTCACCCAAAGGTCGCTAACCCAATTCAGCAAAGTGGCTAGATAGAAGTCGCCTCTAAAGAAAAAAAAAGAATTACGTACAAACCTTCTAGCCTTTGAAGAGGCATTTCACTCAACCTTTTTGACCTCCGTCACCCGCAGATTACAATCCTTTCAACCATTGTCACTCGAGTACGGTCTTTCCGACCTTCGTCATCCACCGAATATGGTTCTTCCGACCAAAAGAATATGTCAATAATGATTTATTCCTATTCCCACCATGTAATGCGCGCACTCCATATGATGTATATATGTTACATGAAGCCAAGGCCTTCCCCCCCAAGGAAAGACTTCATTTGTAATCAACTACAAATAATAGTAGATTCATTTAAATTAGGCAAAGTAGTCCCATGGGTTTTCCCCTATTTAGGATTTTCAACGTAAAAAACTTAGTGTTTCTTTAAGTACTCCATCATCTCTCTTATCTGATTGTGTGTTGGATCTTCGTACATACACAACAAAGAAGTTAAACTATATATTTTTTTATCACCGCGAATATTCTAAGATACAAAAAGATTAATTTCTTTTTCTTATCCAAATTTGGAGACCATTTAGCCTTCCAATTAATATATTGAGGATTTTATTTTTCTTTAAGCTCTTGATTTGAGCTTATTTGGAATCAAATTAGATACCTATAATTAAATTTTATTCAAGATATAACATTCTAATAATTTTTTTTTGGTAATATTAGATTTTTTCAATATTTAATTACATTTGAAAACTAATTTTAATAAAAAGTTATAATTGAAAACAAACAAAATAAAAAATAAGAGAAAAGTATAACTAATTTAATTAAAAAAGTAACAATTTTAAAACTTTTTAAGGAAAACGTAATTGAAATTTACAATTTTCTTTGAAAATCATAAATTTGTTTTTAAAAATAATACTGTAGCAAGGCGTCTATTTAACATGCAACTTACTACAGTATTTTTTTTAAATTTTTTTAATATTATATATATATATATATATATATATATATATTTTAAATGCTGATTGAATAAAAAAATCGCCCGTTATATGAGCAACTATGTTTATTTTTATTTTTATTAATATTTAATCACCTAATTTTTTTATTAACTATACTTTTAAAATTTGCCCCAAAAATTATCATTCTAGGCCTCTAGCTACAAGAAAGAATCCTCCTAGGGAGGATTCAAGATGACCCCATCACATTCAATTTGCCATGGAGTATACTACCCCCATTATCTAAGTAGACTCGCCCTTATCATCAAAGTGGCCCAAGAATTCCATTCAAGAGGCCACCAGTGCCGCTAAAAGACTTGCCAACAATAGTCCTTCCAATCCAACCTCGTCGACAGACTCACCTTCATTTAATAGCTCATGAGTACTCGACGCAAAATAGACTCGTCTTGAGACTGAAAAGTTGAATAAAAAAGAAATAGCTATTCACAACTCCTATCGAATAATGCATGACACGTGTCAGTGTCCTATCAAATAATGCCTGACACGTGTCACTGCTATGATATTTCATATAAGAGGTCATTTTTTATTGTTTTTATGTAACATTTCCTAGTGGTCCAGGAATCCCTATAATAAAAGTTGAATTCATGCACATTTTGAATATTTAAGCACAATGTAAAGAGACTGTTGAGCCAATAAAATGATACAAATATTATTATTATTATTTTTTTTTTTTTTAGTTTAAACCCACAAGAGGGGCCTACACGTTGATATAAAAAAGAAGGTTACAAGGTCCTTAGAAAGGTCCTCCAGCTCACTACGCTCATACGAGCTACAATCAAAAAGAAAATCAAAACCTAAGAGCCGGCGGTCCTTTTTTCTAATATTACAAAAAATGCAATAAATAAAAGTGGGCTGCACGGCCGCAGCACCCAAAAAACGGAAGCTAATGATATACTCGTTCAGCACAGACTTCCTGCAAAAATGATAACCAAAAAAGCAAAAACATAAGAAAAAAAAAAACAGCAAAGAGAGGCTTACAGTGATTGATAGGAAGCATTTAAGTAATCCAGAATAACCTGCAAGAAACTCTCCAAAAAACTAAATGAGGACAACATTTAAACAAAAAGTTAAAACAGAAAAAGGGTAAAATCTGAGTCACTACAGGAAAAATGGCCTATACCGGCGGTTTTGACCGGCGGTTTATAGCCCGTCGGTAATACCGACGGCTCCGCCGGCGGTTACGTCGTCGGACTCTAACGACGGCCAAGTCGACGGCTTAGCTACGATACACCGTCGGTATTACCGACTGTCGCTAAACCGTCGGACAACCGCCGGATATCAACGTGAACCGGCGGTTTTCTGGCGGTCTAAACCGCCGGTGATAAGTGATTTTGTTTCGGCGGTCTAGACCGCCGGAAAACCGCCGGTAAAAGCCCTAATACGAGCCCCCTCGCCCCGCTCATTTCATTTTCCCTGTTTCCTTCTCTCTCTCGGTCGCTCGCTCTATCGGCTCCTCCGCTCGTCCGATCAGCCCCCGACGAAGGAACTCCGACCGCCGACCCCATTCCGACCGCCGCCGACCCCAGTCCGACCGCCGCCGTCCCCAGTCCGACCGCCGCCGACGAGTTTACTCCGACGCCCGACCGCCGACTGATTCCGACCCCAAACAAACCGATTTCTCTTTTAAGGTTATTTTTTATGGTTTTTCTTTGATTATTTGTTGATATTATCTTGTTAGTTAATGTTTTATACTTTAAAAATGTGAGAGAGAGAGTTATGGTGCATAGGTTTAGGTGTGCTTGGATTAATGCTTATAATGTTTCTCAAAATCAATTTGGATAAAATGCATAGGTTTAGGTATGTGTGTAGTTCTCCCTAGATTTGGCTAGGTTGGCTAAGACACAAGTCCTTAATGGTTGTTCCTAATGGCACTAGATTATTGGCAAGCAAATCAATGTTCTTTTAACCCTTGGACATTAATCACTATCACACTAAAACATAGCAATCATGAGCAATAAAAAGTGCACTAATACCCTATGGAAGGATTTAATAATAAATTATTTAGTTATAGATCATATGATAATCTATGAACTTAAATAATTTATTATAAAAGAATAGATATATCAAATTAAGTTGAGATGATTAGGTGACATGTGTAAACATATCCCAAATCAAAGTCAACCTAATTTGATAGAATAATCATGTATAGGTTGGCAATTAGTAACTTAGGTTAATATGACATTGGAAATAGATTTTAACTGAATTATACATGATTATTATCTAAACTAAATTTCAGTGAAAGGATGACTTTACACTGGTCCCATAGAATTCTAACATGCTTGAATCGAATTTAAATTGAATTGTTTACTAATTTGCAAAAAGGGGTTATGACACTAGTTTTCTATATTTGAGTTTATTAAAATCATTGTAATCTAGATTATTTTGAATATCGTATATACTCTGTAGATGAGCATTCTTTATGGTTTGAGATGATAGCTTGCTCTGGTGAAATAATAAATTACAAGAGTATTAGCAAGTAAATAAAAAAGTAGGTTTAAATTTCTCATTTAGATCATGGGGCGTTACAATACACTTGTGTGGCTGATTTATAATCCTCTTTATGTGTAGGATAAATGAGTTGAGTTTTACTTGGTGTTATTGGTCGAATCTCAAATAAATTTGGAGTTCATGTCGCTCACTTAAGAATAACTATTATTTACTATGTTTATGAGTTAAATATACCCTTCTATCGTAGAGATGTAATTCATATTACCTTTATTAAGTAATTAGATATTTGGTAGGATTTTGAGTCTTCGTTGTTATTCAGCTATTTATTTATGCTGCTTGTATATCTCTTTTATTGATCATAAGAAAATATCACATAGTGTAGGCACTTTTGCCTTGTTATGTTGTATAATTCTTGTGCTTTGGAAAAACCTATTTCCTTGGGCATTATATATATTTAATATAATATTTATTTCTTTCAAAATTCATATTTTATTATGAGAAGAACACTATTAATATAGATTTTAATATGAATGAGAATAAGGAGGACCAAGTCAACCAGGGTTGACCACCTTGCCCCTTTAGGCCCCAAGTCAAATAAATGCAACATATGGATAAGCTTTTATTCTTTTAGAGCATGATTAAGTCATTCAAAGCATAAAAATCTATTTCGATGTATAACAGATTGTTTATGTCTCCAACATGTAGGGTACGTTTACTTCAACGTGCAAATGACTATCCAAGAAGAGAGATATTGGATGTATAATAGATTGTTGCCGGGTCGAAAAGGATTGATAGTTGAATTTATACAGGGAGTTGAAACTTTCATTCAAGTTGCATCTCAACTGCCTTCCTTTCAGCTTGATAAAATGTTTAGATGTCCGTGTTCGAAGCATAAAAATCTAGCATTCCTAAAGCCCGATGATGTGAAACTTGATTTATATCGTAGGGGATTTCTTCCAAACTATTGGATTTGGACATCACATGGCGAGTACGAGCCACATAGAGATGCTCATGCTGGTTCATCTACAGCTTATGAAACATTTAATGAAGATCAAATGAGTAGACCCTATGAAGACCTTATTTTTGATGTAGTAGGTCATAATTTAAGGTCTAATGTGGAAGAGCCACCAAATACAGAGACACAAAAATTCTTTGAGTTATTACATTCAGCTCGAAAGCCAATTTGGGAAGGTTGCAGTACGCATTCGGAATTATCCATTGCAGTGAGGATGCTAAGTATTAAAACTGAGTATAATATTCCCCGTGAGTGTTTTAATGACGTTATTGGTCTTATGAAGGAAACTAATCCGGCTGACAATATAATTCCCTCAGACTTGTACCGAACAAAGAAATTAGTATCCAAGCTGGGTCTCACTGCTACAAAGATTGATTGTTGTATCAATGGATGTATGTTATACTATAAGGATGATGCAGCAGAAGTTATTTGTCGCAGCTGCAATGCTCCTCGTTTTAAGCAGAACTCGGGAAAACAACGTCGTCCAAAGAAAGATGTGCCATATTCCCGTTTGTTTTATTTACCAATCATTCCAAGACTTCAGCGGCTCTATGCATCAATGAGTTCAGCTGGCCATATGAGATGGCATAAGGAGAAAATAGCAAAAAGTGATGTTCTTTCTCATCCATCAGATGCTGAAGCGTGGAAACATTTTGATCGAGTGCATCCTTCATTTGCTGCTGAACCCCGCAACATAAGATTGGGATTATGTACTGATGGTTTTACTTCTTATAGTCAAACAGCTACACCGTATTCTTGTTGGCCAGTTATATTAACACCATACAACCTGCCACCAGAGATGTGTATGACTACTCCGTTCATGTTCTTAACTCTGATTATACCTGGACCACATAATCCGAAGGCTAAGATTGATATCTATTTGCAACCATTAATTGATGACCTTAAATTATTATGGGAAGAAGGAGTGCTCACATATGACATATCAATAAAACAAAATTTTCTCCTTCGAGCTGCTTTGCTGTGGACTATCGGTGATTTTCCAGCTTATGGTATGTTGTCTGGTTGGAGCACAGCAGGGAAATTAGCATGTCCTTACTGCATGGAGAACAGTAAAGCTTTCACATTAAAACATGGAGGGAAAAATACTTGGTTTGATTGTCATCGTATGTTTCTAAATGCTAATCATCAGTTCCGAAGAAATAAAGAAGCATTTGTTAAAAAAAGAATTGAGCGATCACCTCATCCACCCAGATTAAGTGGTGATGAGATACTACAGAGACTATCCAACATTCCAACAATTATTGATTATCCAATGCTATCAGAATCTAAATTTCCGGGTTATGGTGTTCAACATAATTGGATTAAAAAAAGTATTTTCTGGACATTACCTTATCGGAGAACTAATTTGATAAGACATAACTTGGATGTTATGCACATTGAGAAGAACTTTCTGGATAATATTTTTAATACAATTATGGATGTTAAAGGCAAGAGTAAAGATAATGTCAAAGCAAGGATGGACATTAAAGAGTTTTGTCGGCGAAAAAATTTGGAGTTGATAACAACAACTGACGGTAAACTAATGAAGCCCAAAGCTCCTTACTCTTTCACGTTAGAGCAAAAAAGAATGATATGTCAGTGGTTTAAAGGATTAAAAATGCCGGATGGTTATGGATCAAATATAAGCCGATGTGTTGACTTGAAATCTGCAAGGTTATTTGGACTCAAAAGTCATGATTGTCACATAATTATGGAGATTCTTCTTCCGATCATAGTCAGTATGTTACCCGATTACATATCAAATCCGTTGATTGAGCTTAGCATTTTCTTCAAAGATTTATGTTCATCTAAACTAAGTGAAAATGCTTTACGGAGGTACGAGGATAACATACCAATCATCCTATGCAAGTTAGAGAAGATATTTCCCCCGGGTTTTTTTGATTCTATGGAACATCTTCTAGTCCATCTACCTTACGAAGCTAGAGTTGGTGGACCTGTACAATATCGTTGGATGTATCCTTTCGAAAGGTAAATATGTTAAGATTTTTATTAATTACTCAATATTTTTGAATCAGTTAAGATAACATATTTTTATTTGATTAATAGATATCTGAACAAGTTGAAGAAATTTGTTAAGAATAAAGCACGACCAAAAGGATCGATATGTGAAGCATATTTATCTCAAGAAACAACTCACTTTTGCTCCTACTATTTCGAGCCACATGTAAGGAGTACAAGAACAAAAATGGGTCGTAACATGGACTTCGATGTAGAAGAACAATCACATGCTACACTAACAGTATTTAGAAGGCAAGGAAAGCCTAGTGGCAAATGTGTTGAAAGATATATCAACGATTTAGAAATAAATATAGCGAATTTGTATATACTACTGAACTGTGAAGAAGTTGAGCCAATCTTAGAGTAAGTTCTTACATAATGTTAATAATAAATTAGTAATATTTATTTAAAATACTTATGTATTATTTGTCACCAGGTATTTCGTAAGCAATTTGCCTTTGACAGATTCAAGGGAAATTGAGCAAGCTGTTGCAAATGAATTTCCAACTTGGTTCAGATCATATGTGAGTACATTTTTTTTTATAAATTTAAATCTTATTTATTATCAAAAATACTAAAATTTGAAAATATTTTTAGGTACAAAATCCTGATAACAAATGTTTCGATAAAGGTTTGCAAGCATTAGCATGGGGTCCAATGCGAAAAGTAAAAACTTGGCCAATATATATAGTGAATGGGTTCAGATTTCATACCAAATCGTGGAGTGAAGGAAGAAAAACTGAAAATTGTGGAGTATGTGTTAGAGGAAACACTCATGAAGAAGATGAGTGTGATTATTATGGTATTTTGAATGAGGTCCTTGACTTGGAATACCCAGGCGAAGATGAGAACTTTGTATGCTTATTTAACTGTCAGTGGTATGATCCAGTACAAAATAGAGGCACAAGGGTTCATCCTGTGTATGGTTTAGTAGATGTTAAACATAGTAGAAGATACGAAAAGTTTGATCCATTTGTGTTAGCAAGCCAAGCTATTCAAGTTTATTTCAGCAAATATCCCAGTGGTCGCAGAGACAAACAAGATTGGCTAGCTGTCATAAAAACAAAAGCACGGGGAATAATTGATCAACAATACATTGTAGCAACTGCACATCAAGAGGATGAGATGTCAAGTTATATGCCTATTGAAATTGAGGATATGCCAACTACAACCTCTACTATTGAAATGGAGTTAGAAGATGTCAATAGTTCAACTAGTTCAGAAGAAGAAGAGAACCAGGATGAAAGTGAAGATACTCTTGAGAGTGATGAAAATAGTTTTGATGATTCTGATTAGTTTCTGTAATTTAGAATTGTAGAATTTAAATGTTTTGTAATTTTTATTACTGCTTAGAAATGATATTGTATTTTGCCACCTTGTCTTTTATTAACTGCTTCATTAACTGCTTTATTAACTGCTTCTCGTAATTCATTATCTGCTTCATTAACTGCTTCATTAAATGTTTTATTAACTGCTTTATTAACTGTTTTATTAACTGTTTCTCAATTATTTTTTTTTAATATTGCAGATGGCTTCAGGCGACAATCCTCCTCGTAAATCATTTGCCTCAAAGTTCCGCCGGAAGAAGATTACGACTAGCAGAGTACCCACACAGACTGAGGTAGGTGAGGGGCCTTCAGTTGCACCAGATCTACCTACACCACCACCGCCACCACCTGCCAGAAGCCAGCAGCCTTCACCAGAGCAGGGTCAGGGACAGTTAGATCCACCTCTTGTTGTACCTCCATACTTCCCTGGCCACTTCCCTCCCAGCTCGACGAGTCCTCGCTTCCCCTCTCCAGATCAGACACATGCTTCTCCATTCTATCCATATTACCCCCCACCATCATCACAGGCTGCTGGTCCATCCACTGGTCCTCACCCTCGTTCCCCTTACCCATATTACTACCCCTATCCGGTGCAGCATGAACAGGGTGGACCATCACGACCACCAGAGGTTGGCACTACCGATCCTGCAACAGCAACAGATAAGCGTCAATACATCGAGCCTGACGGCGATAAGTAAGTTCAATTTAAGTTATTCAGTTGTTTTTATTTTGATATATTACATGTTATTGATAAAAAAAGTCACTTGCAGCTTCAATCCTTCAAGGCCACCTATACATATGATCCGGGATATAATAAAGAATAAGTATGATGCTCCTTACTTATCCTGGAAGAAGATCCCAAAGCCAGTTAGAGATATGTGGTTTGGAGAATTTCAGGTAATTTTTTTTTAGTATGATTTCAAATATATGATTTAATTTGTACTAATCTTTTTGATATTGCCTAAATTTGTACAGAAAGAATTTAGGTGGTTGCCTGAGTACAGCACGAGGATCAGATCAAATTTTGAGAGGAGAGGAGCGACCCGTCTCAGAGACATGTTCACGGACATTAGAAAGTCCGGGCAGAGGCCTAATTGGATTGGAGAGGGCGTTTGGGCAGATTTGAGTAGTGCTTGGGCTACCCCGGAGTTTATAAAAATGAGAGAGCAGAATAAACAGAACAGAGCCTCTGACAGCGGCGGTTTAGGAAGCTCTCTTCATACTGGTGGATCTGTACCTCATACAGAACATAGGCGGCGACTGGTAAGTGTTTTGAATTGGTTTATTACATATATTTATGTTAGTATAACTAAGCATCAAATTTGCAGAAAGAGCACCTGGGTCGGGAGCCAACACCATTGGAGCTGCATACAAGAACTCATCAACATCAAGCTGACCACCAGTGGGTTGATGAGAAGTCTAAGAAGGCTCATGTGAGTAAATTTTTTTGGATTTTTAGAATAAAAATTTATTTTAATAAAACTATTTGTAACTCGCAGGATGATTTCTTACGAGCTAGAGAAAGTCGGCAGTCCACTGGCGAGGGATCATCTTCTGGATCGGCCCATATTTCTGAGTATCAGACATGGTCAGAAGTTGTTGGTGGAAGACAGAGGGGGAGGGTATATGGCATGGGTTCACAGGCTTTTGCTATTGAGGGCAGTTCATACACCTCTGCATTTCATAATCCAAGTGGAGCTGAAGAATCTGTAAGTGAGAGGGTTGCAGCACTTACTAGAGAGATTGAAGAGATGAAAAGGGTTCAAGCTAGAGAGATTGAAGAAATGAGGAAGGCTCAGAATGAAATGCAAGCACGGTTGCAATCCTATACAGCTGGAAAACAAAGGAAGAAGGACCAACAGAAGCAGCCATCTGCAGACAGTGAGGATACCGATGATGATTAGATGTTTATTATGTTTGATGAATGTATTAATTAGAACTTGGGAACTTCTGAACTTGTGATTGTAACATTATCATGAACTATCTTGTGTATTTGTGATTATAATGTTGTGATGAATTTTGTATTTTCTGGTTGTGATGAATATAGCGGCGTGTTGCCCAACATATATATGATTTTTCTGCAGGTTTAGACTTTAGGGTGAACCTCCCTCAAATAGAGGGGATGCTGTCAAATTTTTTTTTTCAGGTGCTACAGGTTTCCGGCGGCTAACCGGCGGTTTGGCCGCCGGAAACGACGATACCGGACGGACAAGATAAAGCTGCCGGTTATATTATTAAACCGCCGGTACGTACCGGCGGCTTATCGACGGCCATCGGCGGTTATACGATGGACGCACGACGGTTTAAACCGTCGGTAATACCGACGGCTATAACCGCCGTCAACCGCCGGTACTTTACCGGCGGTCTAACGGCGCCGTCCGGCGGTCTAATGAACCAGACGATGCCAGGTTTAACCGCCGGAAAACCGCCGGTACTTTGACCGGCGGTTTGCCGGCGGTAACAATACCGGCAGCCACACCGCCGGAGTACCGACGGTTAAAATTCCGGTGTTCACCGGCGGTATTAGCCGCCGGCAAACCGCCGTAAAAATAAACCGCCGGTAAAAAGCCGTCAGAATTGGTTTCCTACGTCGTTTTTACCGGCGGTTAACAAACCGCCGTTAGACCGCCGGTAACATAAAAAACCGCCGGTAAGTCTACACTAACCGCCGGTTTTCAGCGTTTTCCCTGTAGTGAGTCACCTCATAGCTGATATCAAAATTATAAGGAAATTGAAATTTCATAGAAATATAATCAATGCAGCCACAGCTGCAAACTTTCCAACCAACCAGTAAATAGCACAAAAAATTAAAAAGCAACATAATCCAAGTTAAGATAAGCCACGGAAAAGAAAAACCCCAGCTATCCCAGCAGTCCAGACATAAATAACTCGATCTGGAGAAAGAGAAGCAGGGACAAACATTGAAAATGCCATAGCTATCATAATAGGATTGGTTGCAAAATACCCACCCAGCTAAACAAACAATGAAGCTAATAACCTGGAAGCAAGACAGGCACAACCAGATATCAACAAACCAAAAGGTCTCAGAATAACTAACACTGCAGATAGAAATAATCATCTTAGAGAAAACAAGATGCAGTAGCTGGGCACTGGCAGCAACAGCAACCCAAAACCAAAATGGCCACCTCTGTAACAAGAACAGCCTAAAGTAAGAACAAACCAGCTGATAACAAGTTTCGGATACACCCAGAGACAAAAAATAGTAGCAGGAAGCAAAGAATCCCAAAACAGGAACACAGCCCAGATATGCCACCCGAAACAGAACCAGAGCCAGAGACAGAACATAAAACAGAACCAAAACCATAAACAATTAAAATTAACCATATCTGATATAAGGCAAACCAGAATTATCAAGTAAAATCATACCCAGGAGCAGCGGATGCAAGTTATTAATATTTAAATCTTCATAGCTAGTACTGTCACAACCATACTTGGCTAACCAATCGGCACAAGAGTTAGCTTCACGAAATATATGAGATATGTGATAATGGAATTTGGTCAAAGACAAATTAAGCTTCCTAATAAGATAATAATTCTCAGGATTACCAGGTATAGCATTCGAAATGATTTGAATAAGCAGAGCAGCATCAACTTCAATCCAAATAAAATTAAACCCTAAATTACTGCAAACTTGAAGACCAAGAATTAAAGCATTAATCTCAGCCTGAATAGCAGACCTACAGTAAATAGGAGCAGCAAAAGCCGCCAACACAATGCCATTGTTATTTCTAATAATGCCACCAGCCCCAGCTCCGTTAGGCCCAAGAGATCCATCAGTGTTAAGTTTAACATAAGGAGGCTTAGGCTTGATCCACTTAACCATTCTATCATTATCAATATTAGAAATATTAGAAAAAGAAATACCTAAAGATCTAGCAACCTGGCTGCACTTGCTGAAATTTTTTTTAGAAATAATCTTGTAGGAATGCATTTGATTAATCTTGACTTTAACATTAGATATAATAGACATAGCATTCATTTTAATAGCATTATGCTTGGCTTCATTTCTAGATTTCCAAATGAACCAAACAATAAGAATCGGAATCAGATTAAGAATATGGCCTTTATAAGCATGAAACCAGTCCTTGCTAACCGAAATGAACTCATCATTATTAGTACAAATAGGTTTATTAGCAATATTACCAAAGTAATTCCAAACCGTTTGAGCAATGGGACTAGAAATAAAGATGTGATTAATGGGTTCAATATCCAAACAACAATGACATTTGGAGGAAAGTTGAATACCTTTCGATTGAAGCCTAACATCCACCGGCATAAAACCTTTAAGATATCTCCAAAATAAAATAGAATATGATAAAGGAAAATTAATGTGCCAAATAGCAGTGAAAATAATTGACTTATCCTATTGAGCTCTAAAAGAATGCCAAGCTTCTTTTAAATTAAAATTACCAGTTGAAGACAAAGAGAATAAAATAACATCCTTTTCATTCAACTGAAGAGGAATTTGAAGAATAATATCAATGATGAAAGAAGGGACAACATCATTCAACTTAGCAATATCCCAACTGCCATTGTGAATGTAATTAGAAACTTTAATATTGCTAATAGAAGAAGTGCTAAGTAAAACATCAATGGAAGATGGCCCAAGCCAATTATCTTGCCAAAAATAAACATCACCTTTGCCAAGTCCCCATTGAATGCACTTTTCAGCTTCCCACTTAATATTGCAAAGTCTTTTCCACACAAAAGAGTCAGTATTTCTATGAATACAAACAGTAGGATGATTGTTGTAGCAATATTTGATGTTCATGAAACGAGCTCAAAGACTAACATTAGATCTAAAAGAAAACCAAAGTTTGAAAGAAAATGCTTTAGCAGAATCCGTCAAGGACTTGCAACCCAGCCCACCTTCGGAGAGAGGGCCACAAATTTTATCCCAAGAGGACCAGTGAATGCCTTTATTGTTAAAAGTAGACCCCCTAAACCCTAAATGATACAAATATCAGTTTTACAAATAAATAAGAAAAACATGAAACATCCCCTAAAAAAATCTATCTAATTACAAATTTAACACCACTGTTTGGAAAGAAAAATCAATAGTATTATGGAATTTAAAAAAATAATAATAATAAAAAACAGCTTTAAAATTTAATAAGAAAACTATCAAAATGAAATTTGAAAAATTGGAGGAAATTCCCACTGTTGAATCTGCTTGATAAAAGTTATACTTATCAAATTCACTAACTTATTATTAAAAAAACTTATCATATGTAGCACAGTAGTCTCTTAAGAATATTTCTTTGTTTTATTATTTTCACATTTCATTTAAAAATAATTGCGCAAAATTATGCAAAGATAAAACGTTATGTTCAAAACTTCAAAAACTAAATAACTTTTCTTTTGGACTGTTGAGCTAATTAAGATAAATTCACACACACACATCGAAATTACAAGCTTCGAATTCAAGACCCTTCGATTGATAACTAAAACTTTCAACCAACAGATTAAAATTAGCTACATAAAAAACTAATTAAATACTTCTTAATATCTTTTAAATTATTTTTCAGAATTTATTTTGTTGGGTTCAAATATTTATTCTATAATTCAATGTACTGTCATAGTTAAAATGCTATAATATGTTATAATTTTGATATTAAGAAAATAGTAATTTTTATAATACTTAATGCTGCCTTAATATTTTTATTTCTATTTTTTATTTTTTGTTAAAATTCTCAGCGGGACCTATGCGTTAATTAAAAAAAGAATTACAAGGTCCTTAAAAGGAACCTCCAGCTCATTACTGCTCCACAGAACTTTAAAATAAAACAAAATAAAACCTAAGAGCCGGTGGTTCCTTAAACTAATAGTTACAAAATTACATAAAAATATACTAGGGCTGCAAGGAGACAACACCCAGAAAAAAAAAGAGCATAGCAAAAACTTTCAGCATGAGCTTCCTGCAAAAACTGTTCACCTCACCGTAGAAGTCCCAGCTCACAGCAAAATCCCACGGACCAGGCTGATCAGAAGTCCTACTAACGAACCTACAAAAATAACAAAAACTTACAGCCCATAAAAGTTAGATAGCTGTTATGAGCAAACCAAAATTCACCATTAAACCAAACCCCACCAAAAAAGTAGCAAACATCACAAATCTTACACTTCATATATAATTTGCATTAGATAACAGATGCCTTAATATTTTTTATATTTCAAAATAAATATAAAATTAAACACTAGTTAAATAAAATAAAAATGTTCTGTCTTTTGTTCATAAATTAAATTGTTATATTAGCTTAATTATATATTCCATAATATAATATCACAAATTATTGTGAAGAGGCCACAAATCAAAATTATAAAAGTTGGAATAGCTCTGGTTGTAGATAATATTAGAGAGACTCTTACATAATTTGTTAACATAAAACATCAGCCTTCCGATGATCAGATTAGAAAAATAGACGCTTGTATTATATCTGACGTATTTTAAGGGAGATAGAGATAGACATAAAAAGATCTGATTATAAATTATTAGAAATGATATTTCTTTATTATATTTAAATTAGAATTTGACTCTTAATATGATAAAAAATAGAAAAATGAGTCAAGTGATTGATCCCATGAGTGAAATGAAAGATTGATATTAATGTACGTTATTGCAACTACAAATTAAAATTAGACTTTAGCAATTTATTTTTCTAATATTACACAATATCATTTATTTTGACGAAAGTTGAATGAGAAAATTAACATAAAAAACATTAAATATTTTTTAAACTTTTAAAGCAACTTTATTTAGGCTTCGTTTGGGACGGCTTTTTTATTGCTTTCTAAAACGGAGTTTTAGTACAAATTTTTTTATTTTTGTACTAAAACTCCGTTTTAGAAAACAATAAAAAAGCCATCCCAAACCAAGCCTTAATCTAAAATATAATAATCCTTTTAAATTCATATGGATTAGGAGAGAGCAAGAGGCAAGTGGTGATTGGCGATATGTGCGGCGAGGAGGCCGGCTGCCGGATGTGGAGGAGTCACCGGTGGCTCACCGGCTTCCCCATCATGAGGAGAATATGGTTGGTGGAAATTAATTTAATTATTTTATTTTTTTACAATTTTACAAAAGAAAACAAAGCAACGGTTGCAAGTGGCCAACCGTTGTCACCTTGGCGGTCGAGATCGCGTTTCTTCGAGGCAGAGTGAAAAGCAAGCCAATCTACAGTTTATTATAATCTAATATATATACTTATTATGAATAATTTTCAGTCGAGAAATGGACTCTGATTATATAAAAATATTAATTTTTTAAATAGAGTTTAAAATATATTTTTTTAGAGGATGATTTTGGTTTTTATTTAAAAAAAAATATATCAAAATAGGACTTAAAAATAGTTTGGAATCATTTGGTTCCTTTACAAAGAGTGGCGATATGGAAAATAAAAATCTATTACTTTTATTAAATATTTTACATTTTTAATGAACGTTTGCATATAGAGCTAAGAGGGGAAATAAAAAAAAAACATTCTAAGTTTCAATGCATGCCTTGAGAGCAAATAAGGCTTTTTATGGGGAGAGATTATTAAGTGTGGAGTCCGTATGCGTCCAGGCACGTCTGGAGGCCAATCCGGACACGTCTCGTCACCAAATATATTGTGTGTTAGGGGATGTGACGCGCTCGGATTAGCTTCCGGACACGTCCGGACACCGCACATAATAATTTTTTCTTGTTTGTGATAACTTTCTATTATTTTGTAAAACAGCTTTTAAGCAGAAATTTTTGTATTCTTAATTTACTTTAAAAAGTAATAAAAAAATGGTCTCAAATAAAATCTAATTTAAGAAAGAAAAATTTTCCCCATTAAATTTGGATAAGAATGAATATCATACATAAATGTTAGAACTCCATTAATGCAGCATTCTTCCTAATATAAATTCATTAGAGAAAAAAATTTCTACTCACATGACTTCCACTAAATATATCATGAGCGTTTTATTATCATTATTGAAAGCGTAAAATCTGGGTAGCGTTTGTGGTTCCTCGGGAATAATACGTGAGTATTTGCCATGCACGTAGTCCTAGAAGAAGATCACTGGAAGCCATTAATATAGAAAAGCTAGCCTTTAATTTCTTTTAGAATATTGTGAAAGGAACTGAAAGAAGCATTAATCCCATTGCATTGCCATTTCCATCACCCATTCATGTTTTTTAACGATCTGAGTTAAACTTATAAGGGTATGCTTTTTATGGGTTCTTTGATCTCTTTATTAGTTTCTTTTTGAACATATCTTCTTGCCAAAATAGCCCTACACTTATAGATAGTTTCAGGGGGTTTAGCCTATGAGATTTGACTGACTAACATGTTTATTAAATTCTTAGCTTTGTCTTGATGCTTTATGGACAACATCCTCAATGGTGTTTATTAATTTGGCAAGCGGCTCATTTTGACATGTTTGTTGAGTGTTTTGACTATCAATCAAGAGATTTTGGGTTCGAATCTTGCGTATGTGCGGTGTGCATGAGTTTGTCTTAATTAATATAAGTAGTAATAAATCCGTCCCAAATGAAGCTTAAATGTCTAGAGAAAAAACAAATTCATTTTCCCAAGCATTTTCATTACCTTTGTTTATTATCATTAATAATATATTTATTGCACGCATATCTATATTTTGGTTATTATATTAATATTATTTGATAAATATAAATGTGATTTTCAAGCTATTGCATGTAATTTAAAATGATTTTTCTATGTTTGAAGGTGAGATTTAAAGATAGCTAGGAACCCTACTTTCATTTATTTTCTATCAGATTATTATTTAAATCACTTTCAAAGCTGAATTTTATTAATTTATTTTTATGCAGTTCATCTAAAAACAACTAATTATGCTCAATGAAGTGGCAGATTTTATCCATCGACAGCTCTGATTGAATTTTTTTGCCCATTGATGAAGGTTGAGTTGATAGATTTAGATTTTATTTGGGACGACATTCTTACTGCTTCTTAAAATAATATTTTAGTAAAAAAATTATTTTTGTACTAAATTGCTGCTTTAAGAAGCATTAAGAAAGCCGTCCCAAAAGCTTCCTTTGAGATGAATTCCTCTTACATGAAAGTTACCCTTCGATGCTCAAACTTTCTTAAAATAGAACTTTATTATTCTTAATTAGGGTTCATTTATTATTTAACATTTTAGACCAAACAGGAGGAGAGAGAGAGAGAGTTGATCAAACCGAATCTCTATTAATATATCGAAATTGTGCTCTGGAACTCAAAAATTCTCAAAATATAACTTTGTTGTACTTAATTTTGGCTAATTTATATTTTAATATTTTAGAGAGAGATAGAGAGCGAGTGTGACTATAATATAAAGTTTAGAGCTAATGCAATGGGTATTATTAATATATTGCATGCCTGTCTGTGTTTGTCGCTGATAAACCCTCCCGTTTTCCAAATCGAATCCTGTATGATAAGCCCTAGAAAAGCTCATCCATTTTTTTTTTCCTTTTTTAACTGCTCTCCCTCTCCCCAGAATTTATCAGTACGTACACAACTCTTTACTAAACAAACTTATTGGGATTCAAACGCTTTGACCGTGGAAGACTCCCCCACATCTGCATGTGTTTAGAGAGAGAGAGAGAGGTGATTGATTCATTAAGCAAAAGGGGAAGATAAAACTAAGTGATGGATATAGAATTTAATGGGGGTGGCAATTCCTCGAATCAATGGTCTATGTTGATCTTGTGCAGTGGCTGCAGGAGCAGCTAAGCCATGTGAGAAGTCGCACACGTGTGTGTACGTGCATGGAAGCATGCACATAATTCTTCTCATGGGCCGGCTGCTTTGTACCTTTGAATTTGTGCATGCAGGGGGATGAATCCAATAAATATCCAAGGCAATGATAGTTTCCCACATGGTATACTGCTTGGCTTGCTAATATTAATTTTATTGTAGGCTTTCATGTATTAATTTGATTTAAAAATAATGATATTTTTAATAGTAAAATAAAGATTAAAAGCTGAAGTTTTTTTTGATATCAAAGAGGAAGAAAAAACAAGTAAAAGCCAATACAAAGCACATAACAACAACAATATCAAGTATTTGTCCCACTATGTGGGATCGGCAACATGAATTCTTTTTCGTCATTTAATTTGTCCTGTTAAATTTCAAATTCTCATTTAAATCTAATAAGGAAAGATCATTTCTAATATTTTATAACCAAGTCTTTTTAGATCTATCTCTATCTTTCTTAACATAAGACAAATCTAATACCTCAAATTTTCTAACCAGTTCATCTGAAGACCTCCGTTTAATATAACCAAACTATCTAAGGCGACTCTCTCTAATCTTATCCCAATCCAAAGCAGATGAAAAATATTAATTGTAGTTAGTTTTCATTCAAATGGTTAATTATTGATGCTCTAATGAAATTGATATAGGGTCTTCGATCTCGTAACTTCTTTCATTTCTATTTCTGCCCGATTAATTCAATGAAGTTTTTTTTTTTTTAAGTAAATAATAGCGTCCATGAGAATATCTGCTTCGAATATGATTTTTTTTATTTGAAATTATAATTTTCTTGAGCTCTTATGAAAGTTGTTAAGAGCAAGAGGCCTTCTTGATGGAGACAATTAATGATCAATGATAGAACATTATTGAGTTTTGATTAGAGAAATAGAATAAGGAGCAAATCCAGTTTTTCTTGATCTATTCAATGGGAGCTTTGGCTATCAACCAAGCGGTTTTGAGTTCGAAGTTTACGTATGTGAATAGTGTATAAATTTGTTTTATTTGTCTAAATATTCCACTAAAAAAAAAAAAAAAAAAAAAGAATGAGGAAGAGCTACCTCCAACGAAAAAATTTAGCCTTACAAACTGCAGGTCCATTCCAACTCATGATATTGGTGCACAGAGGTTCTAATGATGTTCCACCAAAATCCTTTAAAGATGTTCACTTAAGTAAGGTCTCCAATACTTTATTCAACAAATATTAAACAATTTTATTTATCTAAAAGTATAACTTCCATTCTTGATATGGATGAGGAGATTGAAGCTCTTCAGTTCCCTTTGGAGTTGGCTTTAATGGGAAATTTTAATTTCGATTGCCCATCCATGAATGATCTTAGAAAGTTTTTCATCAATTTGAAATTAATTGATTGTTTTAGTAATTTGGGTCTTTTGGATGAGAAGCATGTTTTAAGTTGTCTTCTTCATCATTTGACTATTTGCATGCCGAAACTATTTTATTAATGATATGTTTATTTGTAATCTTAATTGAACTCCTTATGATTCTAATATAAAATATTCATTTATACATAATTGGATTGATTTTCCTTATCAACCTCACCAAGCACATTTTGCTCAAAAAGAAGGCTTTAAAATTTATTAAGATGCACATTGTTAAGTAAAAATTATGTAGAGCTTTATTCTTAAATTTCAGTAAAAATATTTTTTTTTTTAAGTTGATATTGTGTAGAAAAAAACTCAAGAAATGAAAAAAAAAATTACAAGTATTGCATCAACGCTGCAATGCCGCAATCATTACAACGCCTTGACACAAAATCAAGACATTACAGTGCCAAAGCCTTGAAAAAAATGTTATTTAATATAGTTTTCCGGTGGAACGTACAAAGTTTAGTGATGCCGCACTTCACAACATTGCCGCGCCAGAAATCAACATCACAATGCCAGAGTTTTGAGAATTTGAGAGTTGGGGCGCAGATTGCATGCCTAGAAATAGGATGTTTAGTGTTCAAGAGGTTATGAAAATATAATAACTATAAGAGGGCCATAAACTTTCTTTCATTTTCTTACAAGTTTGATGTAGATTAAGGATGTATAAGCTTTGATTCACAATCGACATAGGTGAATCTACTTAGGAAAGCCTAGGGGTAAAGAATTTAACCACATTTTTTTCTTATCTAATAGAGAAAATAGGAACAATATAAGTCTAATGACTTCATCATTAACACCATTATACTTAAATGTTACAATTTTTTTAAAAAAAAAAACTTGCTAAATATAGGTTAGGATCTTCAATGGAAGTTTCCCTAAAATAATAATTATATACCATCTAAATGATTGCATATTTTAATTCAAAATTATTTGCTTGGATTGGGGTCCAGTCTATTTGTGCTTTGGTGAATTTAGTTTATTAAAGTGTTTACAAAATTCTTAAGAGGCCTAGAATGATCTAAGTTTTAAACAGGGTCGGCCATTTTAAAAATCTTTTTGATGATTCTAATTTTAGAAAGGATGCTTTCAAATTCAAAATCAAAATTTAAATGTGACTCCCCTCTATGTCTTGTAAGCATCCAACCACAAATACGTAATTAGAAAATTAAAATAAAAGAATATTGTATGACTTATTATGCAATTGATTCAACAATATAGTAAAATTGTAAATAAAATAAATTCTTTCTCTGCAACGGAGCCAAAAACTTGTTAGGAGCGGTGGAATAGTATTCTAAAGAATTGTGATTTAGAGCTCTATCAATCCCTAAATAATGCTTAGATTTTTTTTGATATGAATATTATAAAAACTCTACTTAATCTATGCAAGTATACGTGCTGAATGAAGAAATATAGTGATAGAGTAGAGTATTGATCCCACGAGGAGAAATATTTACTTGTAAATATTAATACTGTCTACTTCAACTATAATAATTAATATTAATACTGTCTACTTCAACTATAATAATTATCATACTCATTAAATACAAATTTTGGTGGAGATTCTATCACTTAATTTAAAATAAAAAATATATAAATGAAATACTTTGGATAAATTATTTTGGATTGATAGAATGCATGCAAATATAATATGTTTACTAATAATTCTCTTTTAAATTCATGTTATTCAGAGCATATGCATCACCGACCAGAGGTGTCAATTCGGGTCAATGGGTCGGGTTCCGGTCGAACTCGACTTGACCTGATCGTAAATGAGTTGACAATAACCTGGCTTGATTTTGTAAACGGGTCAGGTTTGTCAAATCGGACCCAACCTGTGCGGGTTATTGAGTTAGCCCGACTCGACCCGCGAAGCATGAACTGAACATGGATTTTACGAACATGCAAGGTCAGCTAGCTGGTACGAAGCTCCTTGCAAGTGTGTCAGGCGAGGAGGCCATGCGAGATGACCACTGGCTAGGTGTGTCAGGCGACCTGGCGACACTACAGGAAAATCATCTATTACAGGCAATTTTCCGGTGGAAAAAATCCGCCGGTAAAACCCACATAGGAAAATAAATTATGGCAGCTTTTTTCAGCGGGAATTAATTAATTCCGGCGGCTTTCTGGTGGAATTACGCCGTCGGAAAAAAAAAATGCCATCATCTTACAATCGATAGCCCGCTTGACCTCCCAGCGGCAGCCCGACAAGCCAGCCATCCAGGCCCGCACCAGCCCGCTAGACCCATACGTGTGAGCCCGCTCGACAGACCCGTGTGTGCCCGCCCAACAACCCGCTCCCGCTCAGGCCAAGTGTTTTGAACATGAGTGGGTTGGGGGGAGTCTCACACCCCCAACCAAATTGATGAACATGTAAAATGTGTTTTTAATGTCAATTTTTTATATTTAAATTATATTTTGACAGAAAATCAAGTTATTAAATAAAATTAAATATACTAACTAATTTTATTAAAAAATTAAAAATAATAATAAAAAAAATAAAATTTAAATAATAATTTTTAATTTATATTATTTTACTTAAATTAATGAAATAATTAATATTATTTTAATGAGTTTTTAAATCATTTAAATAATACAAATTTCAAACACTTTAATTAAAATTTCACCGGAAAACTAAAAAAGCCGCAGAAAAATTCCGTGGGAAATAAGCCGTCGGAAAACTATCGGAAAATTCTATTGGTAATGGGTGATTTTCCTATAGTGCGGGCTAGGTGAGGCAGGTCAAGCGGCCGACGTGCTAGGCGATGCGACCACTGGCCAAGTCGCGTGCCTCTTGGGCTTGAGAGCGTTTACTGCTAGTTTGGCGTGCTGCATGGACGACTGTTGAGTGACGTGCATGGCCCGTGGGTGGCTGGGTTTGTCACGTGACATGCATCGTGAGGTGAGACGGCCAGATCAAGTCAGCGTCACGGTTATATCGAGGGAAGGCTAGCCACTAGCGCCCAATGGATTGCAGACCCGGACCCATGTCAAATTAGGGTTAATTAATTTTGGGTTACTGGGTCAACCTGAACCCGACCCAAATTCTAAACGGGTCCATAAATTAGACCGAACCCAACTTGTTTCTTTAACGGGTTGACCCAAATCCAGATTTTTCAGGTCGGAGTCGGGTAAAATTTTTTGGTCATGTCAGATTTTGATCCCCCTATCACCGACCGCTCAGCCAAGCATGAAGACATAAATGACATATTAAAACTTCAAACCTCAATACCATTCTAAACTTTCATAATATGTTGCCCTATGAGATCTTAGAAGAGGGAGTAAAATATGAGTTATTAGAATTCCCTCATGAAAATTCATATCTATAAATTTGATGCATGACAAGCACTATGAATATACTTGCATCAAGCAAATCCAACGTACCTTGTTGTGTATGCTTTCCTACTCCTAAGTTTCACATTACACCTGGTATTAACCATACATATGACAACTATGTGCATTAAAAGAATACATCATATTTTGAAAATATTATGAAATTATTGATAAAAAAAATTCATTAGTACGTCATATTCTATTTACACCATTAATATAAAACTAGAGAATTTGGACAAACATAAACAAATGAAGCAAATTCTTTTTCATTAATTTTACAAAAAAAAGAAAGTATAGAAAAAAGATATCATCAGATGAGTTCAATGATCTCCTCTATACTCCTTGAATTACATAATTGCTTCCACAAATACAAGCTAAGCACTCTAATGGAAATATATTTAGTGCTTCTCTGAATTCCCTTAGTTGTCACTCCTAAGGAAAAATCTGAGAACCACTATAAAGACATAAACTAAACAAGTAATTGAACTCCTCTAGTAATATTACAAATTGACTATTTGTAGAAAAAATACAAAAAATTGATTCTTACACCACGGTGCTCGAGACACTTACGTCGTGATGCTCATAAAATGAACTAACGCCGCAGCGTTGAAGGGTTTCCTCTACTTCAGCGTTTGTTGACATGAACCTGTTATTTAATGAATCGACGCTTCCCTTCGTTGGCAAATCATGGCCTGAACAGTTGCAATTGTATCGCCGCAACACATCTAACTGTTTTGCGCTATGACGTCTACGTGGCACTCCCCAGGCCATGACTTGGCGGTGCTATAATTTGACATCGCGGTGCTGTGCAGGCAGAGATTGGGCTTTATGACGCTAAATCCTTCGACACTGTAACGTTGTCAAACAGAGACTAGGTGCGGCCATGTTCATATTTGGGTGCTCCGGCAATATTAATGATTACGCCGCGGCAGTATTGTGTTCAATGCCGTGGCGTTGCACCATATATTTAAAAATTTTTCCTACTTCATGTATTTTTTTACACAAACACAACTAAAACATCATCTTTTCACTGACAAATTAACACATAACATATAACATTATTTACACTTATCATCATGCTATTGCTGTTTTCTATGGTTCATCTAAAAAAACATGTTATCAAGAAATTAACATAATCCTCCAAAAAAAATGGAGAAGGAATTTGTAAGACCTCTTCGATTCCTAAGAATATAGAACCGATTCTTGAGGCTCCTCAAGTGGTTGATCATAAGCCGGCTACTGATGATGTTGACAATAATATTAATAGTTTGCCCGTTGTACATAAATTAGAAAATGGTAACCCCTTTTTTTTACTATGATATTCATTTGAAAGATGTTTCTCATCTTTGTTTTTGCTATTATATATCTAAAGAGGGGTTATATATCATGGCTTGATGGTGAGGCTTTCCTGGTTTGTAATGTTGAATCTTCAAAGCAAGATGTTATGTGCATGACAGGTTCAAAAATTATTGCTACAAAACCTACTGAACAATCAGATGCTTTCTATTATTTGGATTTTGGGATCCTCTAACTATAGAACTTATTACATCTCCCAATAAAATAGTGGCCATGAAAACGATTTTTGGAAGAAAATCTAGTGGAAGTATTCTTGTGGTTGAGGTCGATCTCAAGTTTGTTCAATCTAAGTTTTGGGTGATTCAGCTTTCAGTGCTTGTGTCTGTAATGATATTTTCTTTTAAATATTTAAGCGAGCTGCGATTCTCTTGTCCAGCTGCATTTTAGAACTTATTACTTGATCTTTTATATGTTGTGATCTTTATTATTGCTATGAATTATTTTATCTAAAAGCATTATTTTCTTAATAAATTTTCTTCTATGCATCTTAGATATATGTAATATTTTTCCTTCAAAGGATCTGTACGTATTTGTGTTGGAAATGGATAATTTTTTAAGCTACCCGATACATCATAAAAAAACTATCTTGATCAGGCACGAATCTCGAGGCAAAATCAAGTTGGAAGCTTTCGAAATTAAAATTGGGATAATCTGAACTCTGATTTCAGTAAACTTGTAGTCAAATTGAACTTCTCAAAAATGCGAACTCAACGACACTAAATCGAGTCAATCAGAGTCCAAATGGGTCTAAATCAAGGACCTGAAGCGTTGTTGTAAGGTTCAAACCACAATTTGGATTACCAAATGGTTTCCAAACGTGTCATGCTTCTAATCGAATCGAGCGGCTTGATGAAACGAATCCAACGAGCCCAAAATCACAAGATTTTAATATCATTAAAGAATTTAAATGCCCAATAAACGGTTCACGATCAAGGGATTCAACATCGGCCGTCCATCCCAACCACTCCTAAAGTACCCTTGATCTTCCTCCTATTTAGATCTTCCTCCTATTTACTGGTCATGCCACCCTAGAAAATCTATAAATAGAGCACTTCTTTCTCATGAAAAGGGACCCCCCAAGGAAGGAGTCAAGAGAGAGATCGGAGATCATTCTTGCCTCCTTGCTCCTCCTCGACCACCACCTGGACTTCCACCAGACCATCACCTGACGCCGGAGCTATAGTAGACAACCACTTGACGCCGGAGTTCTGCCGGACCACCACCTGACACCGGTCAGCCGGACCACTGCCTGATCCCGGACTTCAGCCGAACCGCCACTCGATGCTAGAGTTCCGCCAGACTATTGTCCGACGCCAGAGTTCCGCCAGACCACCGCCCGACACTAAAGTTCCGCCGGACCACAGCTTGAAGCTAGACTTTTACCAAACCACCACCTGACGCAGAAGTTCCGCCGGACCACCGCTTGATGCCGGACTTCAACCAGAACACCACGTGACGCCGGACTTCTGTCAGGACCACCGCCTGATGCCGGACTTCCGCCAGTCCACCGCCAGATGTTGGAGTTCTATCGGACCAACACCCGACGCTGTTGTTCCGCCAGACCACCTCCTGACGTTAGAATTTTTTCAGGACCACCGCCTAATACCGGACTTCTGCCAGATCACCTCCCAACGCTAGAGTTCCGTCGAACCACCATCCGACATCGGAGTTCCGCCGGACCACTGCCCGACGTCGGAGTTCTGTCAAACCACCGTCGGACCACCGACTGAGGCCTGAACTTTTTCCAGACCATCGACAGAAGTCAGTGTTTTGCCAGAACGAATAACGCCCAGACTTCCGCCGAACTACCATCTTACGACTACGATCTTTCTGACCCCTGTCTTCTACTGACTACGGTCCTTTCGACCTCTATCACCTACTATGATCCTTCTGACCTCCATCGTCAGATAACGATCTTTTCAACCCCTTTCCCCTATCGACTACGGTCCTTCCGACCTCCGTCGCTTACTATGATTCTTCCGACCTCCATCGCTAGACAACGATCTTTCTGACCTTTATCTCGTGCTAACTACGATCTTTCTAACCTCCGCTACCTACTACGGACCTCTGTCGCCTACTACGGTCCTTCCGACCTTCATCTCTAGGTAACGGTCTTGACCTCTATCTCTTGCCAACTACGATCCTTCCGACCACCATCACCTACTACGATCCTTCCGACCTCCATCGCCAGATAACAGTCTTTCTAGCCCCTATCTCCTGCCGACTATGATCCTTCTGACCTCCACCACCTACTACAGTCCTTCCGACCTTTATTGCCAGACAACGGTCTTTATGATCCCTATCTCCTGCCGAATACGGTCCTTCTGATCTCCGTCGCCTACAACGGTCCTTTCGACCTCCATAGCCAAATAATAATCTTTATAACAACTGTTTCCTGTCGACTACAATCCTTTCGACCTCCCTCGTTAGACAGCGATCTTTTTTACCACTGCCTCCCGCTGACTACGGTCCTTGTGACCTTCCTCGCCAGACAACGGTCCTTCCGACCACAGTCACCAGACTATGATCTTTTTGACCTCCATTACCCGCCGACTATAGTTTTGCTGACTAAACGAACATTTCATTACTAATTCTTCATATTCTCACCATGTAATATGATGTACATTTGCTACATCAACCAAAGCCTTCCCCCAAAGGAAGGGCCTCATTTCTAATTGACTGTAAATAATAGTGGATTCATTCAAATTGGGTGAGGCCTCGTGGTTTTCCCTTCTTTTCAGGGGTTTCCACGAAAAAACTCTGGTGTCTCTTATGAACGTTACACCCTCTCTTTTATCTGCCTGTGTGCTGGATCTTCATACAAAGCTAAGACATTAAATTTTATATTTCTCTACCACCGCGAATATTCTAGGACGCAACACTACCCATTTTCCTTTGCATAATTTACCAATCACTTATTGGGGCGTTCATCTTTCCAAAGGTACAAGGAGGAGTGTTTTATTTGATGATCATATTAATAAAATTAGGAATCAGATTGATGGGACTACAAAAAATTGATATTTTTCTCAGCTTTTACTAACAACATTTTAAAAACCGCAGCTATAGATATTTTTTAGAGGCGGTCAAAACTCAAAACAGTTAGTTTTAAAGGCAGTTTAAACTGCCTCTAATACTTGTGGTTTAAACCGCAGCTTTAAACAACTTAACTCATCCTGCCCGCTTGACTTAACTCATCTCGTTCGCTAGATCACAAGTCTTGCTTAGGGTTGGAAATTAAAATCTGTAAATTTCCATCTGCTTTCTTTACTAGTGAAATTCTACCATTTCTGATAGCATGCATGATATTAAACTTTTTTTTTTCTTTATTCACATGTGACAGATATTTGGATTGCTTAGTAAAGATGCAATCAAGTTTAATATATTGAAACAGCTAGATAGTTTCTGTTTACTAGAGCATGCAATATTGCAGCAAGATCATTTAAAAAGAAAAGAAAAAAAGAGCATTTGTGGTGATTTTAACCGCCACAATACTACATAATCACAATTGCTAAAACTGTCATAATTTTACAACAAAATTTCATTTTTGAGCCTATAGTCGCAATCATAACCGCATCAATTCTGTAAAAATGTAGCGGTTATAATCACTGCTATAGCGATCACATTCGAACAACTAACCCAACATTTTGAAATCATTGCAAAATTTCGTTGCAATGCAATGTAATCACAACAGCCTTGCAAAAGTTTTCAAACCACTGCAAGAAATATTGTGTGTGGGCTCCGAAAATTCGGCCCCGGCCTCCGCTCGCTTTTCTTATTCGGCGAGGGAGTTTTAACGAACTAAGTTCCGAGGTAAATTTTGGAAGGCAGATGGGTTTGTAGATAAGACACTACCCAGAGATTTCGCCCTCATTTTGTGAGGACTTTATGATCTGAGTTCTGGTTTCCTATAGGCGCAAGCCCCTATAGTTAATTACCCCTCCCGATCACGGGAGAGAACTTTCGATTAAGGCTAGTCGTCGATCAGATACGTATAGAAATACGTGTTATCTGGCGTATAGTAGCAGCAATAGGTCTGGATTTGAAAACTGGATTTGGATTTGAGAATTTGGAGGGTTTGATATTTAAAATAGAAATTTCACCATCTAGCACTTAAAGCGGATGGTGGGGGAATGGATGATAGACCCGATCAAGATCCCATGGTTCCGTCGTCCCGGGCCATCGTGGTCCCTGGTCTACTTAGTCAGAGGAGGTAGTCGACCCAACCTGACAGAAGGATCCTTGTCGGCAGCCATGGGTTGCTTCGTCCAAGGGGACCTTGTAGACCGGGGTTGAATGTTTGTCTAAGGGGACAAATTTGAATCCACCTTAGCTAACAGAGGGCTTTGTGCCCTATCGATTATATCCTATTGATTCATATCTCAAGGATTTAACGCCATTAAGGAGCGTATTGGCTCTGGCCATAACCGCTATCTGTGGTGCCATTTGGCGGCAAAACCACTCGGTTCAGAGGGCCCCGGGTCATAACCGTTTACCTGCAGTGCCATTTGGCGGCGAAACTGCCGGTTAGAGGACACGTACCACGTCCTTACTGGCAAGAGATTGTTTGAGAATGGATCCTAGTGATATTTTCGACTAGGCATTTCGCTCTTTTGTGAGCTGAGATAAATTTTAATTTGTCCGCCCCGACAAACTGTTGCGGAGGGCGAATGAATTTTGCTTTAAGCGGGTTGATGGATTTATTTCATTTTTAAATATTTTTTTAATTTTGGGATTTTTGGATTTTGAATGGATATTTGGGTGGAATTTGAAAGTTTTTAGGAACCCCTCCGGTTGAGATCTGAATTCAACACGGTCATCATCGGGGTGTTTGGGGGTCATTTCTTTTTATGGATTGAACCTTGTCAACTCTGTCGGGCTGTCGACAGAGGATCGGGTTTCGTAGGCTTTATGCCTTTTTATAGTGAATTCTCATTGTTATAGGCCTTAAAGGCCTAAGATGAATGTATTAAAATAAATATTCTGGTCGCCACGGCCACATATTTATTTGTTGGTTCGAACCTTGTCGACTCCTATTAATCCGTATAGGAGGATCGGGTTCGAGCCTGAATTCACTTGTCAACCCGCGCAGCATCCCTAGACGTCACGTGTGTACCAATAACACGCTCGCCGGGGCCCATGCGGGTTTTATAATTATTTTTACCCCTTTTAGTGTACCTATGTGTATACAATTTATAGTGCACGTGCAGGGGTACTTTGAAATAATTGTAGACGCCTTCTGTCTGCTTGTACGAATGTTGCAGATCCGGTGGTGTGACGTTGTAGTTGCGGACGCCTTCTATCTGCTTGTACGAATGTTGCAGATCCGGTGGCGTGGCATTGTAGTTGTGGACGCCTTCTGTCTGCTTGTACGAATGTTGCAGATCCGGTGGCGTTGAGTTATAGATTGTGGACGCCTTCTGTCTGCTTGTATCAGTGTTGCAGATCCGGTGGCGTAGCGTAGCAGCTTCTGAATAGAGTTGTTTGCTGCTTCGTACAGGTAGACTGTTCGAAGTAAATTATGTTTGGAACTTTGTTTAGTAACAATCTCTTGCTTGTAGGAGACTGAGATATTTGCTAGTAATTTGATTTACTGGTTGTAAAGGCATCTAGGCTTCTAGTAGATTGTAGGGACACTTCAATATTTGCTCATATATGAGTAGTGTTCATTCCCATTTAAGATTTGATTTGATTGAATGTTCGAGCCACCATGTCACATTCAATTCCAAGCTCCCTTGTAGTTCATTTGAGCTTGATCTTTTTCTTTGATGTATCTTCTTTGAGTTGGATCGCTCTTAGTGATAGAGATGAGGAAGTTTCCTTCTATAAGACTCAAGTTATATTTTTTTTTGTATATGTTTGAGTCTAAATTCCATTCATGCTGAGTTCAAAACTCATTATGAGTCTTCTACACTCATTCAAATTCTTCGTGTCGTAGTTTGACTTGAATTTTCATGGATCATCGATTTTCAATTTAGCATAGTTCATTATCAAAACCCACTTGATATTGCATGGTTTAAGCTCAATATCTTCAAGTTCCCATACAATTAGCTCAAGTCTCACTAATTTGTTTAAAATTGAGTTAGGTCTATGCCACATTCAAGTTTGAATTAGTGTAGCTCTTCTTGTAAGTTCTCATGTTCTTGTCCACCTTACAAGTTCAAGTCAAGCTCAAATTCACTTGAGTTCAAATAAGTCCACTTTTGGGTCCATGTCTTGTTCAAGTTCAATGTCCACAAGTCCTCCATTTTGAGTTCAATTTCTTTTGAGTTCAAGTGGTTCAAGCTTACAAATTTCACCATTTGATTCAAACTTAAGTTCATCTTGATTAAGTCTTTTGTAGTTCATGTCACATTTGAGTTTGAATTGGATGTCAAAGTCCCCACTTGGTTCAAACCAAGTTCATGTTCAAGTCCTCTTGTAGTTGTTCAAAAACTACAATCTCAAGCCAATGTTCTTTGTATTTGAGTTCAATTGAGTTCGAGTTCATTTTTTGTTTCGTTTGCATTCGAACTTATTAGATTGTTTGAGTTTGAATTAAGTCCGTTTGATGCTCCAATCAATGTCCAAGTAAAGCTCCAAATTGTCCCAAGTATGAATTGCATTTACCCGAAATTTCGGCAGCCTTCCGGCGTCTCCCCCGTTTAGGGAAAAACTACGGAAAACTGGGCCTCCCGCCATGCTAGAGAAAAGCGTGCACGGTAGGTGCCCTCAAAAGAGGACACCGCGGCCGTAATTTCTTTTATTCCCCACCACGCCAGAGAAAGGCGTGCATGGGTTGCGGGCACCGGTTTAAATTAAGCAATTTTATATTTTGCCCCGTCTCGTTGTGGGCGTCGCACCGGGTTTCCTTCCCACCACGCTAGAGAAAAGCGTGCATGAGTTGGTTTTCCGGTCCGTCGCTAACACCGAAAATAGGGTTTTGATTACCCGTCCCGTCGCAAGCATCGCAACGAATTTCCTTCTCACCACGCTAGAGAAAAGCGTGCATGAGTTGGTCGTTCGCCGCGTTGCAAGCGTCGGGAATGGTTCTCGGAGTTTAGAGTTTAGGAGCTTATACCTTTGCAAGTGTCGTCGGGGTTGGCACACGGATCGAGGAGTCACTCGCCTACCTCGTCGTAGGTGTCGCGCCAGTCGCCCCTCCCACCACGCTAGAGAAAAGCGTGCATGGGCAGACCACCGACTCGACACGCAGGTCGAGGTAAGAGAGAGAGAAGGATGCAAGCATTTTCTTTTCTTAGATTTTTATTATAATTAAATTAATTAATTAAAATGAATCATGATTTAAAAAAAATAATAATAATTATAATTAGATTTAATTAATTATAATTAATGTATGATTAATTAATAATTAATTATAATTTTAACAATTAATCATAATTAAACTTAATTAATTATGATTAATAATTATTAATTATAATTAAGCATAATTAATCATAATTAAATTTAATTAATTGTAACTAAATTATAATTAATTATAATAAAAAAATAATTCATTATAATCAAATTAAATTAATTATAATTAACTCAAATAATTTTATAAAGAAGAGTAGGATTTAGGCTTGATTAAGGCAAAAAAATTTAAGCAGGATTTATGCTAAATCCTGTTTAAATTTCAGAGGAGGTTAAGACCCCCTCTTCTCCTTTAATCGGCTTCTTTACGGGATTTGGCCGAAGAAGGGCACGAAAGGGAGATAGCTACCTTCACTACAGCAAGCTCCTGGTGTTGCTTCCGATCGGACAAGGAGGGAAGTCGATCGAGCAGAGGGGAGGTTGGGGGTTCGGCTGGAAGAGAAAGGTAGGGGAAACTCTCTCTTCTCTCTCTCTCTCTCTCTCTCTCTCTCTCTCTCTCTCTCTCTCTCTCTCTCTCTCTCTCTCTCTCTCTCTCTCTCTCTCTCTCTCTCTTTCTCCCTCTCTCGGCTTGTGGTTGGACCGAAAGAAACAAGAGGTAGAGAGGTCGGCTGGATCTCTCGAACCTGTTGAGGATCGCAGCTTGGGGAGTTTGGCTTTGTGGAAGAAGGGAGGAGTTTGGGAGCTGGCCGTGGCTTGGGATCGTGTAGAGTCGGAGAGAGCTTGTGATCGTGGAAGCAGAGGGAGGAGGAGGTCGTGGGAAGGTAGAGCGTTGAAAGAGCAGAGGTATCGGGGGAGAGCGAGGAGCTTGCGACGCCAATGAGAAGGGTTCGATCGTGTTTTATAGAGGCGAATGGGGTAACGATCGAGGCCATCGTTGCAGGTTTTGCGGAGAAGCGACGCGAACGGCGCCGAAGGAACAGTACCTCGGCAGGATTTCGGGCAGGATTTGCGGGATCTCTTCGATCGAACGAGGTATGCAGAATTTTTGGTATTCTCTTTTGGTTTTTACATGGAGGTCAACAAATGCCCCCCAACAAATGTGGTACGCGTCTAGAGCGAATCACGTTTGTTGTAAGCTGTTTGACCCTGTGGATCTCTAGATATTTGTTCTAGATGTCGCACTAGGGTTTTCATTTAGTGGATCTCCAAAATTTTTTTTGGATGTCACACTAAGATCTTCTTTTAGCGGATCTCCAAAAGCTTGCTTGGATGTCACGCTAAGATCTTCTTTCTCCATGGATCTCTTGGATCTATCAATAAATGGTTGAGATACTGATTTTTTTGATTTTTTTTTTTGTGCTTTGTGATCCGGACATTGATAGAGAATTGTCTGATTTGTCTTTACTGACTTGTCAAGTTATTTTTGTACCTTCGGCCCTATGCTTTCTTGCTTTGGCGGGCTTGTTGAAGGTGTAGATGCCGGTGACCTAAACCCTTAGGTTTGTATTAGGTCGATGGCGAAAAGTCATCGGTCCAGAGCTTTGTGCATAACGGACTTGTTGATGACGGAATCCACTTAGTTCAGCCTTGAGCTTTGTGTGAACTTTGGGATAGTTTTCTTCGGTCCTTTGCTTTGTGCTTTGATGGACTTATTGAAGAAAAATTCCTTCGATCCTCGCTTTGTGCTTTACGGATTTGTTGAAGGATTTGCAGGTTTTGGATTCAGTTGATACTACCGAACGTAGGTAGTATCTTGATCCTTAACCACTTGAGAAGACTTTAACCTGAATCACTTAAGTTCATCAGATCGGGAGAGCTAGAATTTGATAGCTCTTTGTCCTCTGGTTGCTGAAATGGGGGTTCCTCTACTACGGCCTTTCTTATGGCTTGTTGAGTAGATGGAGCTGCCAGCGATCCGGCCATATTTGGGCTTGTTGGATCCGACCTCTTACACCCATTCAGGCTTCAGACTTGAGCTATGGGAATTACGCTTCCCAATGTTGATTTTACTGAAGTTGACAGATTCGGAGTCATCCTTCGTAGTTGTAGATTTTGGATCCTACGAACATTCAGTGGTTGTTTAAGACTCATCCTCCTACTGGAACTTTGATTCTCCAGTCATTTAGAAGAATTTTGTAGACTACAATCACTTGAACTGGTCGAGTCAAATTTGCCTTCGTACTTCCTACAGTCCCTACTGACGGGTTGACGAAGTGGGGGTTCCGCTACTACGGCCTTTCTTATGGCTTGTTGAGTAGACGGAGCTGCCAGTGATCCGGCCATATTTGGGCTTGTTGGATCCGACCTTTTACTCCCATTCGAACCTTAAGCTTCAGGCTGTCGAAAGACTTCAAGCTTCTTCGGCTCAATTTTGTAGAGTGTGTAGCCACAAAAGTCTCTTTCTTGACCTTTGAGTCTTTGTTTGTTGTAGAAGGTGTTGTCTCAGTCTTTTGTAAGATCACCTGCATAGACTTTGAAAAAGAAATCTTTGTATTCTTTAGCACAAAAGAATATTTGGATTGATAATTTTAAATATTTATTCGGGGATCTCGGCACGCAGCGCGATGTCGACCCGAATAAATATTTAAAATGCCCCCTGTCTCGCAAGGACATTTTAGAATGGAATAAATTTGGAATATAAAATTTTAAATATTCATTTGGGGATCTCGACGTGCAGCACGATGTCGACCCAAATGAATATTTAAAATGCCCCCTGTCTCACAGGGACATTTTGGATAGACTTTGTATCATTGAGATTTTAAATATTTATTCGGGGATCTCGGCATACGGCACGATGTCGACCCGAATAAATATTTAAAATGCCCCCGGTCTGATGAGGGATTTTGAAATGCGTTCTTGCTATACAAGAGAATTTCAAAATATAAGCAAACATGCATTGATAAATATGCATATAAAATTTTGATCATCACAAAATACATTAGACATAATATTTTATGCATGATATTTCTTTAAATGTCGGCCGTTGATAGGTGGCATAGGCCTCTGACCGTTCAGATCGATCAACTGATATGCTCCTCCTTGGTACACCTTCTCGATGACGAAGGGGCCTTCCCAATTGGATACGAATTTGCCACCGATTTTTTGATGTGGAATGATTGGTCTTCTCAGCACCAGGACCAATTCCCCTTCTTGAAATGATCGAGGACGCACCATACGATCAAAGGATTTTGTCATTCTTCCTCGGTAGATTTCTAAGTTTTATTGAGCTTGCAATCTGAGTTCATCAAGTGCGTCGAGCTCTTCCATTCTGAGGCGGGCATTTTGCTCTTGAGTGAGATCATTCTGAACTGCTACCCGGAGTGACGGTAGTTCAATCTCCAATGGTAATACAGCTTCAACACCGAACACCAATGAATAAGGAGTGGCTTTGGTTGGGGTTTTGTAGGTTGTACGATAGGCCCATAGAGCTTCTGCCATCTTCGTATGCCACTCTCTTTTGTTCTTGGTGAGGATCTTCTTCAATAACTTCACCAACGTCTTGTTGAAAGCTTCTGCCAATCCATTCGCCCTTGGATTGTATATGGATGAATACCGCCAATCAATTTTATGCCGATCAACGAACTTATAGATTTTTGTACTTTTGAATGCAGTACCATTGTCTGAGATTATGCGGCGTGGCACACCGAATTTGTAGACTACATTGTGGGTGAAGAAATTGATCACATGCTCGGATGTGACCTCTCTGAATGGAACTGCTTCTGCCCACTTGGAGAAGTAGTCCGTTGCTGCCAGAATAAAGCGGTGTCCCGCTGATGACGGCGGATCTATTGGCCCGATTATATCAGTGCCCCAACATTCAAATGGCCAAGATGCTATTGTTGGGTGCAAAGGATTTGGCGGCTGATGTATAACATCACCGTGGATTTGACACTCGTGGCACCTCTTAGCGTGGTCAATACAATATCTGACCATTGTCGGCCAATAATATCCCATCCTCTTGATTTTAGCGGCCATTTTAGGACCTGACTGATGTGCTCCGCAAAGCCCTTCGTGGATTTCTGCTACCACTCTATCAGCTTCTCTGGTCCCTAGGCACCTTAGCCACATTTGATCAAAAGCTCGCCTGTATAGCGTATCATTGACAAATGCGTATCGCAATGCCCTTTTTCTAATTTGTGCAGCCATAGACTTTTCTGTCGGGAGTTTGTTTTCCTTGAAGTAGTCAATGAATGGCTGTCTCCAATCATTTTCGACTTCAATATCTAAACAATGCCACCACGATTCTGAAGCTTGACTAGCTTTACGTCTCTTGGCCACATGATATTCTTCTGGATAATTCTCCATAACGATCTGATGGAGAGGTTGAGGGTCACCTGGAGTTTCATCCTGCTGACTTGAATCTGGAATTCCTTCTGCCCTCGGGAATTGTAATAGAGCGGGCTCCAAGATCCTACGAGTGTAAACTCCAATGAATATAGGACTCTCCTCATTGATGTTCGTCATTTCCTTAGCCAGTTTTGCTAAGCAATCTGCTTTAGCATTCTGTCCTCGAGGAACTCGAGCTATTTCAACATTCGGTATCATCTTTAGAAGCTCGAGGGCTCGCCGGTGGTAATGGGCTAATTCGACTTTACCAACCTTGTAGATACCCAGGACCTGATTTATCACGAGCTGAGAATCACCAAAGATTTGGAGATGTTGGATTCTGACATCGATCGCAATCTCCAACCCTGCTAACAGAGCTTCGTATTCGGCTTCGTTGTTGGTTCGAGGTTTAGTCAAACTGAATGAGAATCTCATTATACCTCCCTCGGGTGCTACGAAAATGAGACCGATGCCGGCTCGGGCTCTTGTAATATTTGGAGGTCGGACATGTCTAATAGATGATGCCCCATCAAAGTACATCTCCCAGAATGGTAGCTTTTCATTTTTCTCGACCTGCATTATTTGCTCATCGGGCAAATCATCGTTGAGTGGAGAGTCTGCTGGGATTGGATGTGCAGCGAGAAAATCTGCCAAGGCTTGTCCTTTCACCGCCTTCTGTGGCATGTATGTGATTTCAAACTGCAATAACAATACTGCCCACCTGGCTAGACGACCTGTCAATGCTGGTCTTGTCATCAAGAACTTCAGCGGATCGATCTTTGATATCAGTGTGATTTTATGGGATAGCATATAGTGGCGGAGTTTCTGAACCGCGAAAATTAGCGCCAAACAATGCTTTTCAATAGGAGAATAACGACTTTCTGCTCCAATCAACCTTCGACTGATGTAGTAGAGCGCATTTTCTTTGCCTTCTTCATTATTCTGGGACAATAGTGCTCCGAGGGACTCTTCTAGTGCTGCTGTATACAGTATAAGAGGCTTCCCCGGAATTGGCGCTGCTAGAATGGGCGGATTCAACAGGTATTTCTTGATACTATCAAATGCTTCCTGGCATTCTGCGTCCCATTTGAAACGGACATCTTTCTTCATTAGCTTAGAGAATGGCTGGCACCTACCCGATAGATTTGATATGAATCTTCGAATGAAAGCCAAATGTCCTTGCAGCGAGCGAAGCTGTCGAAGGTTCCTTGGTGGTGGCATCTCCGTGATTGCCTTAATTTTGTTGGGGTCGATCTCTATGCCTCGATGACGAACAACATACCCCAAGAATTTGCCGGAGGAGACTCCAAAAGCACATTTGAGAGGATTCATCTTCAGATCAAATTTTCTGATTCTCTCAAATACAATTCTGAGATCTTTTAAGTGATCATTTCGGCCAAGGCTTTTAACAACAAGGTCATCTACATAGCACTCGACCTTCTGATGTATCAAATCATCAAATATATAAGTCATCGCCCGCTGGTAGGTGGCACCAGCGTTCTTCAAGCTAAAGGGCATGACTGTGTAGCAGAAAATACCGATAGGCGTCCTGAACGATGTATGCTTTTCATCTTCGGGCGCCATTTTGATTTGATTGTATCCTGACGACCCATCCATAAAGGAGAACATGTCGTAGTTTAACGTATTGTCCACCAGGAGTTTGGATACAGGGAGTGGAAAATCGTCTTTTGGGCATGCTTTGTTAAGGTCCCGAAAGTCAATACAGACACGAATTTGCCCGTTCTTCTTTTTCACTGGGACGATATTAGCAATCCAATTGGCATACTTTTCTTCTCGGATGAAGCCTGCATCAATGAGCTTCTTTGTCTCGGCAATCACCTATTCTTCAATCTCCAGTCACATTCTCCTTGGAGCTTGTTTGACGGGTGCTACATCCGGTTTGATTGCTAATCTGTGAACTGCTACGTCAGGGGATAAGCCAGGCATCTCAGCACATGTCCAGACAAAGCAGTCCCTGAATTCACAGAGAAGTTCTCTTTATTTCTTCTACTTAGTCTTATGATATAATGACACTGATGAAGGTCAGACAAAGATCTTCCTCAGTCCGATAAGATATTGAAAAGTGATGGGATCTCTTGGAGAATTCTCCAAGGTGTCGACCATCAAGAACATTGTCTGTAGAGGCCATTTTTAGGACCTACTTTGATAAATTTCTTTAATGGTGGATCTCTAGGGGTACACACTAGATGTCACACCATTATTTGAATATATTTATATTTTTTTATGCGAGTCTCTATATTTGTTTTTCCCTTATGCCGGGACCTTTCGGCAGTGGATTCTTGGATATGCTTCCAAGTGTCACACTCCAATGCTCACCATACATATCTTGATTCTTTCTTTGCTCTGCCATCATAATATATAGTTGGCTTTTAGCTCTATCGGGACCTTTCAGTGATGGATCTTTGGACATAAGGACCAAATGTCACATCCTAATGTTCACTGTACATTTCTTGATTCTTTACATGTTTTACCATCATAATAGATGGTTGATTTTAGCTCTATCGGGACCTTTCAGTGATGGATCTTTGGACATAAGGACCAAATGTCACATCCTAATGTTCACCGTACAGAACTCAATATCATCATTATTTTTCCTGCTACTATAGCATTTATAAGACTAGCCAAAGATGGAAAGAGAAACCAATCCCCAGCGGAGTCGCCAGAAATCTGTGGGCTCCGAAAATTCGGCCCCGGCCTCCGCTCGCTTTTCTTATTCGGCGAGGGAGTTTTAACGAACTAAGTTCCGAGGTAAATTTTGGAAGGCAGATGGGTTTGTAGATAAGACACTACCCAGAGATTTCGCCCTCATTTTGTGAGGACTTTATGATCTGAGTTCTGGTTTCCTATAGGCGCAAGCCCCTATAGTTAATTACCCCTCCCGATCACGGGAGAGAACTTTCGATTAAGGCTAGTCGTCGATCAGATACGTATAGAAATACGTGTTATCTGGCGTATAGTAGCAGCAATAGGTCTGGATTTGAAAACTGGATTTGGATTTGAGAATTTGGAGGGTTTGATATTTAAAATAGAAATTTCACCATCTAGCACTTAAAGCGGATGGTGGGGGAATGGATGATAGACCCGATCAAGATCCCATGGTTCCGTCGTCCCGGGCCATCGTGGTCCCTGGTCTACTTAGTCAGAGGAGGTAGTCGACCCAACCTGACAGAAGGATCCTTGTCGGCAGCCATGGGTTGCTTCGTCCAAGGGGACCTTGTAGACCGGGGTTGAATGTTTGTCTAAGGGGACAAATTTGAATCCACCTTAGCTAACAGAGGGCTTTGTGCCCTATCGATTATATCCTATTGATTCATATCTCAAGGATTTAACGCCATTAAGGAGCGTATTGGCTCTGGCCATAACCGCTATCTGTGGTGCCATTTGGCGGCAAAACCACTCGGTTCAGAGGGCCCCGGGTCATAACCGTTTACCTGCAGTGCCATTTGGCGGCGAAACTGCCGGTTAGAGGACACGTACCACGTCCTTACTGGCAAGAGATTGTTTGAGAATGGATCCTAGTGATATTTTCGACTAGGCATTTCGCTCTTTTGTGAGCTGAGATAAATTTTAATTTGTCCGCCCCGACAAACTGTTGCGGAGGGCGAATGAATTTTGCTTTAAGCGGGTTGATGGATTTATTTCATTTTTAAATATTTTTTTAATTTTGGGATTTTTGGATTTTGAATGGATATTTGGGTGGAATTTGAAAGTTTTTAGGAACCCCTCCGGTTGAGATCTGAATTCAACACGGTCATCATCGGGGTGTTTGGGGGTCATTTCTTTTTATGGATTGAACCTTGTCAACTCTGTCGGGCTGTCGACAGAGGATCGGGTTTCGTAGGCTTTATGCCTTTTTATAGTGAATTCTCATTGTTATAGGCCTTAAAGGCCTAAGATGAATGTATTAAAATAAATATTCTGGTCGCCACGGCCACATATTTATTTGTTGGTTCGAACCTTGTCGACTCCTATTAATCCGTATAGGAGGATCGGGTTCGAGCCTGAATTCACTTGTCAACCCGCGCAGCATCCCTAGACGTCACGTGTGTACCAATAACACGCTCGCCGGGGCCCATGCGGGTTTTATAATTATTTTTACCCCTTTTAGTGTACCTATGTGTATACAATTTATAGTGCACGTGCAGGGGTACTTTGAAATAATTGTAGACGCCTTCTGTCTGCTTGTACGAATGTTGCAGATCCGGTGGTGTGACGTTGTAGTTGCGGACGCCTTCTATCTGCTTGTACGAATGTTGCAGATCCGGTGGCGTGGCATTGTAGTTGTGGACGCCTTCTGTCTGCTTGTACGAATGTTGCAGATCCGGTGGCGTTGAGTTATAGATTGTGGACGCCTTCTGTCTGCTTGTATCAGTGTTGCAGATCCGGTGGCGTAGCGTAGCAGCTTCTGAATAGAGTTGTTTGCTGCTTCGTACAGGTAGACTGTTCGAAGTAAATTATGTTTGGAACTTTGTTTAGTAACAATCTCTTGCTTGTAGGAGACTGAGATATTTGCTAGTAATTTGATTTACTGGTTGTAAAGGCATCTAGGCTTCTAGTAGATTGTAGGGACACTTCAATATTTGCTCATATATGAGTAGTGTTCATTCCCATTTAAGATTTGATTTGATTGAATGTTCGAGCCACCATGTCACATTCAATTCCAAGCTCCCTTGTAGTTCATTTGAGCTTGATCTTTTTCTTTGATGTATCTTCTTTGAGTTGGATCGCTCTTAGTGATAGAGATGAGGAAGTTTCCTTCTATAAGACTCAAGTTATATTTTTTTTTGTATATGTTTGAGTCTAAATTCCATTCATGCTGAGTTCAAAACTCATTATGAGTCTTCTACACTCATTCAAATTCTTCGTGTCGTAGTTTGACTTGAATTTTCATGGATCATCGATTTTCAATTTAGCATAGTTCATTATCAAAACCCACTTGATATTGCATGGTTTAAGCTAAATATCTTCAAGTTCCCATACAATTAGCTCAAGTCTCACTAATTTATTTAAAATTGAGTTAGGTCTATGCCACATTCAAGTTTGAATTAGTGTAGCTCTTCTTGTAAGTTCTCATGTTCTTGTCCACCTTACAAGTTCAAGTCAAGCTCAAATTCACTTGAGTTCAAATAAGTCCACTTTTGGGTCCATGTCTTGTTCAAGTTCAATGTCCACAAGTCCTCCATTTTGAGTTCAATTTCTTTTGAGTTCAAGTGGTTCAAGCTTACAAATTTCACCATTTGATTCAAACTTAAGTTCATCTTGATTAAGTCTTTTGTAGTTCATGTCACATTTGAGTTTGAATTGGATGTCAAAGTCCCCACTTGGTTCAAACCAAGTTCATGTTCAAGTCCTCTTGTAGTTGTTCAAAAACTACAATCTCAAGCCAATGTTCTTTGTATTTGAGTTCAATTGAGTTCGAGTTCATTTTTTGTTTCGTTTGCATTCGAACTTATTAGATTGTTTGAGTTTGAATTAAGTCCGTTTGATGCTCCAATCAATGTCCAAGTAAAGCTCCAAATTGTTCCAAGTATGAATTGCATTTACCCGAAATTTCGGCAGCCTTCCGGCGTCTCCCCCGTTTAGGGGAAAACTACGGAAAACTGGGTCTCCCGCCATGCTAGAGAAAAGCGTGCACGGTAGGTGCCCTCAAAAGAGGACACCGCGGCCGTAATTTCTTTTATTCCCCACCACGCCAGAGAAAGGCGTGCATGGGTTGCGGGCACCGGTTTAAATTAAGCAATTTTATATTTTGCCCTGTCTCGTTGTGGGCGTCGCACCGGGTTTCCTTCCCACCATGCTAGAGAAAAGCGTGCATGAGTTGGTTTTCCGGTCCGTCGCTAACACCGAAAATAGGGTTTTGATTACCCGTCCCGTCGCAAGCATCGCAACGAATTTCCTTCTCACCACGCTAGAGAAAAGCGTGCATGAGTTGGTCGTTCGCCGCGTTGCAAGCGTCGGGAATGGTTCTCGGAGTTTAGAGTTTAGGAGCTTATACCTTTGCAAGTGTCGTCGGGGTTGGCACACGGATCGAGGAGTCACTCGCCTACCTCGTCGTAGGTGTCGCGCCAGTCGCCCCTCCCACCACGCTAGAGAAAAGCGTGCATGGGCAGACCACCGACTCGACACGCAGGTCGAGGTAAGAGAGAGAGAAGGATGCAAGCATTTTCTTTTCTTAGATTTTTATTATAATTAAATTAATTAATTATAATGAATCATAATTTAAAAAAAATAATAATAATTATAATTAGATTTAATTAATTATAATTAATGTATGATTAATTAATAATTAATTATAATTTTAACAATTAATCATAATTAAACTTAATTAATTATGATTAATAATTATTAATTATAATTAAGCATAATTAATCATAATTAAATTTAATTAATTGTAACTAAATTATAATTAATTATAATAAAAAAATAATTCATTATAATCAAATTAAATTAATTATAATTAACTCAAATAATTTTATAAAGAAGAGTAGGATTTAGGCTTGATTAAGGCAAAAAATTTAAGCAGGATTTATGCTAAATCCTGTTTAAATTTCAGAGGAGGTTAAGACCCCCTCTTCTCCTTTAATCGGCTTCTTTACGGGATTTGGCCGAAGAAGGGCACGAAAGGGAGATAGCTACCTTCACTACAGCAAGCTCCTGGTGTTGCTTCCGATCGGACAAGGAGGGAAGTCGATCGAGCAGAGGGGAGGTTGGGGGTTCGGCTGGAAGAGAAAGGTAGGGGAAACTCTCTCTTCTCTCTCTCTCTCTCTCTCTCTCTCTCTCTCTCTCTCTCTCTCTCTCTCTCTCTCTTTCTCCCTCTCTCGGCTTGTGGTTGGACCGAAAGAAACAAGAGGTAGAGAGGTCGGCTGGATCTCTCGAACCTGTTGAGGATCGCAGCTTGGGGAGTTTGGCTTTGTGGAAGAAGGGAGGAGTTTGGGAGCTGGCCGTGGCTTGGGATCGTGTAGAGTCGGAGAGAGCTTGTGATCGTGGAAGCAGAGGGAGGAGGAGGTCGTGGGAAGGTAGAGCGTTGAAAGAGCAGAGGTATCGGGGGAGAGCGAGGAGCTTGCGACGCCAATGAGAAGGGTTCGATCGTGTTTTATAGAGGCGAATGGGGTAACGATCGAGGCCATCGTTGCAGGTTTTGCGGAGAAGCGACGCGAACGGCGCCGAAGGAACAGTACCTCGGCGGGATTTCGGGCAGGATTTGCGGGATCTCTTCGATCGAACGAGGTATGCAGAATTTTTGGTATTCTCTTTTGGTTTTTACATGGAGGTCAACATTGTGTCAGTGAAAACTGTCAGGAAAGCCTATTATTAGTTCCGCGATTGCTCTTTTTTATAGTGTTATTGGCAATCTAGAAGTTCATTTATTGGAGTTTGAGTCATGCTTCTTAAAACTACTATTAATTCTATGCCTATATATGGTCTTCAAATTACCTCCCCTTTGAAACATACTTAGAAGGTGATTTCACTTAAACTTGAAAAAAGAAAGTAAATTCTTTTGGAAAAAGGATTATACTTTGAAAATATATTGTGCCCTTTAATTTTAAGGAGCTTTGCTTTCTTTTGAGAAAGGTAGATTGTATCTTAGGCTTCTTTTGGGATGGCATTCTTGCTGTTTCTTAAAGAAATTTTTTAGTACAAAATTAAAATTTTTATGCTAGAAAACTGATTTAAGAAGCAGTAAGAAAACTGTCCCAAATGAAGCCTTCAAAAACTACAGATTTGATTAAAGCATTTTCCTTTGACAACTGATTTTATAAAGCGCTACAATCATCTCCAACAGTCTTCTAAGACTACTTCAAAAATATTGACCACGTTTTACAGAAAGTAAATGAAATAATGGCCAAAGATATATGAGAAGATTCCAATAATTGATTACTGTTACTTGTAATAGCATCCAAAGGGTAATTAATATGATTCCTCAGTACTACAATCTCTTATATAATTCTAGCTTTGGAGAGTTGGATGTCCTCTTCTTTGACCAAGTGTTTGCTAGCTTAATAAACGCCTCACGTGATATTAGAGTTTCTTTCCCTTTGCTTTAACAGAGTAAGGCACAAAACTGACCAGAAAGCTAGATTAGGAGAAGATTGTGTTGATAATGAATAAGATCTCCTTTGCAAATTGTATTTGATTTGACTTGCTAGTTAAGAACATGTTGCAAATTAAAAGGGCCTTCTTGATCCAATCAATTACTTCATAAACAAATTATAGATCTTTGTAAGGGTTGGAAAAAATGGAAGATGAAAAAATAAATTTAATGTATCTGAATCTCATGTCAAACCATGCAGAAGATTAAGACTTCGTTTAGGACGGCTTTCTTACTGCTTCTTAAATCAGTTTTTTAGTACAAAAAATTTGTACTAGAAAGCTGATTTAAGAAGCAGTAAGAAAGCCGTCCTAAACGAAGCCTAAATGAGGAATTTGCTTGAATAATAGAGTTGGAATTTTCAGCCTTTCGAATCTAAAGTTGATTTTTTGAGAGAGCGTTCTTTTTTACAAAAGATAGGAATTGAACTATTTAGATTGGATATCATGACATTGTTTATATTCATAGTGTATTCACTTATTTTGGTCTATCATAACAATAAAATAAAATATTTGATCTCTACACAAATAAGTTTCATACAAAATTAATGAGATATATCAAAAATTAAATAAAAATAAACCATCAAATTGATCACAAATCTTATAGGAATAAAATTAGTTAGCATCAAATATATAACTAATATTTAAATGAGGTTAAATTAAAAATTTCTCAACAATCCGTCACTTGGATCATATAAATATACTTAAATAATTATGCATTATTAAATAAAATTAAATACTTAGTATTTGCTATATATAACGATTAATATCTCTAGATAATATGGTATATCAATAACTTTAATATTTTATAATAACCCTTAAACTATCACTATGTTAATATAATTAACGACATAGATAAAGTATATATATAATTAGAAAAATTAAGCAATCATTCTCTTCTATTAATTACTCTATTTCTCACATTTATCGTAAAGCAAATTCGTGTGTTGATTGGTTGGCTAACTTTGATTGTCAACTTGATAACTTTCAGGAGTTGAACATTAGGAATTTACCTCCTATGGTGAAAGGTATTATTAACTTGGACAAAGCTGGATTGCCTTATATCCATAATGGTTGATTTTGCTGTTTATTTTGGATTGAAAGTTGGGTTGTGCTGGTGGGTTTATATGGGCTTTTGCTTTTGTATACTTGGTTGTTATTCAAGTAGGATCCATATCATTTGTTTATCTTGCTGGTGTTGTTGGGTGTGTTGGGTCCTGTTTTAATTTTATTATTGGTAGTGGGGAGGCCTGTTTCCTCATATTTATCGCGTGTGATGGTTCAGGCAAATTGCTGTTTTGGTTGTGCTTTTTGGATGGCTGTGAGCTTGGGTTGCTGCAGGCTCTGCCTTTTATTTTATGCAGGGGTCCCGTTATGTGATTGCATTGATGTTAGGTGGGTTGGGTGGTTAATTGTTATTTGGATTTCGCTTTGTGGTTTAGCTGTTGCTCGTAGGGGTAATTTTTTCCGCTTATTATCTTACCATCTTCTGGTGGTTCTCTATTTGTTGTTTCTTGGTGCTGCTTCTCAGGTCTATGCCTTTCGATTTTGTTTTTTCATTTTGTTTTCTGGTTTGTTTGGTTGTGGTGTTGTGTGTTGAGCTGCCTCCTACAATTCTAGTATCTTTACTTGGTGGTTGTGGTGTTCTGTTTTTTCTTGGTGCCTGCTACAATTTTGGGAATTCTGGTGCTATTATACACCCGGTTGCTATGATGGTTCTTTTTGGTTATATTAGTGGGAGTTTGCTGCTTTTTATTATGACCGAGGCTACTATATTTGTCCTCATTGCTACTGGTAGTATGGCCGACATTTGGTTTGCTACCTTAACTAATCTTGATAACAACTTGTTGATTTTATATCTTTATCATTACTGGTTCCTTCCTCCTTGCGACTTTATCCCATTGTGTTGGAGTTTCTTTTTTTGCATATTTGAGGCTGGACAAATTTTTTGGCTGGAACGTTCTTTGTTCAAGGTTTTTTTTGTAGGTGTGGGGTAGCCTAATTTTTTTGCAGGAAGTTGGTGCTGATTGAATTATTTTTGTTCTTCCTTTTTTGGGTGCTGTCTTCTTGTAGCCCTAAAATATTCTTATGGATTTTTTTAACTATTAGTATAATGAACTATGGGCTCTTAGGTTTTCTTTTCTTTTGTTTTATTTTGTAGCTTATGTGAGCATTAGTGAGCTGGATGTTCATTTTAAGGACCTTATAATCCTTTTTTATATTAACGCGTAGGCCCCTCCGTGAGTTTTCCTTATATATATATATATATATATAGCATAAAATTTTTATATAATATGATCTATGATAGTATGCCTATTTTAACCGGTCCTATAATATAACTCATAAAAGCTATCAATACAATTAAAATATTCTATAATAAATTGCAATTGAAATAATTTAACTTTATTTTAGAGTTTTTTAACAAATTAAATAATAATACAACTTTTGTCTAATAAAAAATATTTATAATTATTGAACATCACAAATAAACTCTCACTATGCTAACATATCATCAATTATAAACCGCACTTATACCAGTGATAGCATGCATATGAAATACTTATGTCGTAAATCTTCTCAAAGTAGATCTACAACCGTAAAGTTTATATTAATATATTTAATAGATTTTTTTTTTTTGTTAAAACACACAGAGGGACCTACATGTTAATTTTCAAAAAAGGGGTTACAAGGTCTTTAAAAGGAACCTCTAGCTCTCTAATGCTCATAAGAGCTACATCAAAAATCAAAATAAAACCTGTGAGCCGATAGTTCCTTGTACTAAAGATTACAAAATTATCTAAGGACATTCTAGGTCTGCAATAGAACATAACCCAAAAAAGAAAGAGAATGATACCACAAGTGCGATCGGTCTTCCTGCAAAGCTTGAAGGTCACCTTCCAAAAAGTCCAAAAAAGGATTGTGCAACTTCCTATGCAGTCAACATAGAAGTTCATGCCAAAAAGAGGAACCTGCACCAAAACAAACCTCCAAACAACTACAATGTTATCAAGAATATACTTAGATAAAGAAAGCCAGTGCTTGTCAATGATATAAGAAAAGGAATGATGCTTCCCTGATGCCGAAGTAAGAAAGCTCAAAGGGATTAAGAACTTTAAACTTGTTCATTCACAATAAGAAACTTTATATCAATGAGTTATAATTTTGATAAGCTTATGTTGTTTGAATATTATTCAACCACTATATTATCATAATTTATTTTTAATGACCTCTCTAGACCATCAATACTGTGGCTCAATGATAAAATTTTCTATTGATATTCCTCTATTTGATATCTCATAATAAGCTATAAATTCCATTTCAATGGTGAAAAAAGCTATAACTGATTGCATTACACTCTTCCAACACATAGCTCTTGCAACTAATAAAAACATTGATAATAAATTTTATAAATAATAAGTCTTTATTTTGAATGACTAATTATTTGCATTAATAAAACAAGAATGATCACATATTTCTCACTATATTTGTCTATAACTGGCCTAAAAAATAATCTTCTACTAGGCCGTTTATTTTTCACATAGGTTTATTTAAATTTTAATATTATTCAAATAATTTAAAATCAGATAAATCCATATAATAGAGGCCAATCTGATGTCATATTATTTCAGTTTAAATTATTTTAAAATAATGGATAATATTTGTAAAAAAAAAGAAAATTGAATTAATAATTATTCATTAATAATTATACATGACAAATTTTATTTTTTTTAGTTGAAACTCATAGAGGGGCCTACGCGTTGATATAATTAAAAATTACAAGTCCTTAAAGAGATTTTCAGCCCCCTAATGCTCGAAGAGCTACAATCAATCAAAAAGATAAAAAAACCTAAGAGCCGAACTTCCCTATCTATGCAAAATACAGAATAGCCTAGAAATACTCTATGGCGGCATAAAAAATGCGTCCAAAAATAAGAAAGATCACAGAGATAACCAATGAGCACAATCTTTCTCGCCAAAAACTTCCTCCAGGTGGAAGTAACCTGCAAAAATATAACAAAGAAAAAACAAAGTAAAAGCAGTAGAAATACCAAAAAAGGATATAGCAGCCGCCAGAACAAATTCGCTCCAAAAAATTGGTGCCTCAAAATATTACAATCCCTCCAGCAGCTCCCTCTCATGACGCCAAGAACATCCAGCAGCACCGGAAACCAATCCAAACCAAAGTAAGCAACAGCCAAAGAAATAGTAGGGACAATAAACGGACATATAAAAAAAGCAGAAGGATAAAAAAGAATCCTCACAAAGGACGAATATAAGGCATACCCAATTTGTCTAGTTTCACTAAACCACGCAGTTGCTGGGGAAGATTGAGATTAGGGAATTCTTCCACCTCATTTATAAGAGTACCCTTCTTGGCTAAATAATCAGCGCATGCGTTGCCCTCACGAAAAATATGAACTAAGGTAAAGTTCAAACCAGCAAGCAAGATTTTAATCTTTCTAATAATATAAAAGAATTCCGGGTAGCAAATAAATACATGACAAATATTTCTTTTGTATTGATCCAAAATAAAACAGTTGTGAATAAACATTTATAAAGAAAAAATTTAGTAACCTGAATATTATTCTTTATGAATAAATATTTATAATTATTCTTTATGAATAAACATTAAACCAAAATTATTATTGTGATTTAGGCTTTGTTTGGGAAAGTTTTTTTACAGTTTTCTAAAACAACCTTTTAATATAAAGTTTTTTAATTTAAGTAATTTTTTAGTAAAAAACTACTTTAGAAAGTAATAAGAAATCTAACCCAAACATACAATTCGGCTTCTTAATGCTTCTTAAAGCAATTTTTAAATACAAAAACTATTTTTTTTTTTTACTTTTTCTTTTATTACTCTATTATGTGCATCTTAGTGGGATCTTTGACTCATTAGGTTTTATTTTGATTTTTGACTGTAGCTTATGAAGCATTAGTGAGCATTTGATCTCTTTAAGGATTTGTAACTAATTTTTATTAATTCACATGTATGCTCCTTTGTGGGTTTACTAAAAAAAAATGTATTAAAAATCTGCTTGAATAAATAGTAAAAAAGTCGTCCCGAATGAAAACTTAACGTAATAATAAAAAACGTTGACAAAACTGTTTAGAAATCATTCCTAAACATTTAAAATTATTTATATATGTTTCATTATTTAATGCAAAACAATAAATGCATAAGCATTTAAAAGTTTGGATGAAGGGAACGCGTGTGCTAATGCTATGACCAAGTTAGGTTGTAATTTTAACTGTGTTAATGAGCTTGCTTTTACTCAGCTTCCTTTTCTTATTAAAGGCCTTCTTAGACTGGATCAATTATGGATGTCTTATGTTAAGCATTAGCATTATGTTTTCTGCTTCCTTCTGGTGGTTGCAAGGTTCCTCTTTGATGTTGTTGGTTGGTTGTGTGCCTGGGGGTGTTTTGGTTCCCTCTATGCTTGGTTCTATTGTTTTCTATCAAGTGGGGTTGTGGCTGGTGTAATTTATTGCTTCCTTTTTGTTGGGTTGTATTCTGTTTCATTTGTTAAAATGCTGTGTTCAGTTCTTATGGGGTTCCATCTGGTGGACTCTTTATGGTTTTGTTTTTGCTTGCTGGTGGCTAGTCCTCTCTCTACTGGTTTCCCAAGTGTTTTGGTTGGTGGTGGTTAAGCTGGTGTTGGGGTGGTTTTTATTCGTTTATGTTCCTGGAGTCTTTCTGGGGTGTTTGTTTTATTGATGGTATGCATGTGGTTATCGATTTGTTGGGGTGCAAGGTATCCTTCTACACTGTTGGTTGAAGGCTTCGAATTGCTTTCCTTGTGTTCTCTGGATTTTCTGAACTTCTGGTATGCTATTCATGATGAGAGCTTTGGAATGTATCCTTTTTGGGTGAATTTTAATTCTGGTATTTGTTCCTTCTTAGACTTGGGGTGGCTACCCTTTGTTCGGCTGTATCCTTCTTTGGGTTGTCCTAAGATCATGCTTAAGAATTTTTCCTGCTATATTTACTGTTTTATTTCTCTTGCCTATCGGTTGTTTATGCAGGTTATTTTGTGGGAGGATGATAGCAAGGTTTCCAAGGGGACTTTTAGCTAGGAGCATTTTGGCTGTTTTTTGTTAACTCCATCTTTTTGGGTGCTTTTCCTTAAGCACCGTAGCATGTACTTAGGGATTCTTGTACTGATTTCTAGCGGGGAACTCGAACTCCTAGGTTTCTTTTTTCTTTACTTTTGTAGCTCTTTGAGTAGTAGTGAGCTTGAGGTCCTCTTAAGGACTTTGTAATTTTAATTTAATTAACACGTAGGCCCCTCTGTGAAAAAAAAAGCATTTAAAAGTTTAATGAGCGTTACGTGCCATTAATAAACCTTACAACTAAGGGTGTCAATATTTGTCACGACCCAAAAATTTTGGAACCGTTTGTGAAACAGATCGGATTCGGGTTCAACAAACTAACCCGTTCTAAAAATCAGTTCGAGTTTGGGTTGACCTGGAAACCCGAAAATGACCCTGAAATGTGTCTGCCAGCATCGAGTGACCGCGTTGTTCGTTGTCTGCCCCGTGCTTTACTGCAAGAAGATTTATCTCATATCCAGTACACAGGGCTTTGATGCATGAAATCGGTTTATAAAGATAAACTTTTGTTACCCTTATAAGGGATGTGCTAAGCTTTGGTTTGTTTTCTTGGTTTTATATGGAGTGGAATGAAGTTCGTATGGTATATTCTGATAAGCTGCTAACAAACTATTCCATTTTTTTTTATTTTGGAATATTGTTGCGGTTTTAACTGCCACAACAATCTAGATTTGTGGCGGTTTAATCCGCTACAATTATGGGATTTTTTTTTAGCAAATAGTTATAGTTATGCCCTCTGCAATTCTGTAAATTTGTGGCGTCTTAATCCCCTGCGATAACTTACACTTCATATGTCAACCCTAGCAGTTATAGAACCGCCACAGAATGTCTTTGCATCACATTAATCACCGCGGTAGTGCAGCAGTTTTATAATCACTGCAAGAAAATTTGTTACCATTAAAATCTCCTGAAAAGGTCTAATTTTGTGCTACAGTAACTCTTTTTTCTAATAGTATAGTGAATTCAATTGACCGGCCTTTGATAGTTATTGAGGCTAACTTTACATTAGAACTTGCGCTCATAATTTTTCTCCTATTAATAACTTTACATTAGAAATTGTTCTATCACACCTTTACCTCCTAACCTCAAAAAATTCAAGAGATTTTTTGCTATCACATCTTTTAAACAAATTGCTGTAGCAAAAAAACCAAAAAGGATTGAAGTCTGTTTTCCTAATATGTTTTTTATAAAATTTTGTTGGGCCTCAATTAAACTTAATAGATCATGATCAAGACCTATTAACTCTTAGAATTTTATGTATCATATCAACATGAGTGTCTAATTTATTGAAGGTGGGCAATAAGTTAAATGTTTAATTTTTCTTTTAAATAAAAATGGTAATTAGGATGAGCAATTATCCGCCCCGAGCTTTTCTTTGTTCCATCCCTACAACCAAGAGATCTGCATATGGGATATACCTAGGGGTGTCAATTTCGGGTCACGGGTCGGGTTCGGGTCGAACCCGGAACTGACCCAGGTTCAAACGGGTCGACCCTAACCCGACCCGGGTAGACAAACGGGTCGGAAAACCGAACCCGGACCCGACCCGGCGGGTTGCCGGGTTGACCCGACCCGACCCGGTTTGGGTTGCCGGCGCCGGAACGACGGCAGAGGACAGTGGGGGACGCGAGCGCGGCAGGCGGACGCGAGCAGGGACAGCGCGGGCGCGGTCGGGCTGACGCGAGCAGGGACAGCGCGGACGCGGTCGGGCGCGCTGGGCACGCGGGCGCGGGCTCGCAGCACGTGGGGGCAGCGCGGGCGGGCGCGCGGCGGGCATCGCGGGCGGGCGTGCGGCGGGCAGCGCGGTAAGGCGCGCGGCGGGCAGAGGCGGGATTCAAAATTTTTCGAATTAAACGGGTTGACAGGTTGACCCGACAACCCGCCGGGTCAACCCGAACCCGACCCGTTTTTTAAACGGGTCGATTTCTGGAACCCGAACCCGACCCGTTTTGAAATCGGGTCGGGTTCAACCCGGATTTTCCGGGTCGGGTCAGGGTCGGATTTTCGTGTCGTGTCAAATATTGACACCTAGGGGTGTCAATTTCGAGTCACGGGTCGGGTTCGGGTCGGACCCGGAACTGACCCGGGTTCAAACGGGTTGACCCTAACCCGACCCGGTTAGGCAAACGGGTCGAAAATCCGAACCCGACCCGGCGGGTTGTCGGGTTAACCCGACACGGAACGGATTGTGCGAGCAGAGCGGCAGCAGCGTGGGGCGACCGCGCGAGCGCGGCAGCGCTGGCGAAGCGAGCATTGCGCGAGCGCGGGCGGAGTGCCGGGGCGACCGCGCGACTGTGGCAGCGCGGGCGGAGCGCAGGCGTAGCGCGGGCTGGCTCGGACTGCACGTTTCGGGTCAAACGGGTTGACCCGGCAACCCGTCGGGTCAACCCGAACCCGACCCGTTTTGCATTCGGGTCGGGTCCAACCCGGATTTTTCGGGTCGGGTTCGAGTCGGGTTTTCGTGCCGTGTCAAATATTGACACCCCTAGATATACCAACGATCTTAAGTTGAAACGAGTGATTGCAATATTTCCCCGTTGGATGAAATATTCTCATAACATTTGAAAATTGTAATGAATTGTTTTTTTTTTAATAGATTCATATTTTAAATTGATATTTCTTCGAAAGTTTCTCTCTCTAATATTTAAGTTATATTAATAATAGTACTAATAAAATTTTATTTAAATTCAAATGAATATCATCATGTTTATATTTTGAGAGAAAAAACTCAAAAAAATTTTATGATTATTTAGATATGGCTAATTTAGCTTCATTTGAAATAATTTTCTTGTTGTTTTACTTTTTTTATCGCATCTAAATTTTTTGTTTGATCATCGCTTTTGCACTATTTTTAAATAATTTTAATGCTAGGAAACTACTTTTTATGTAAAGCTTAAAAAATCTACTTTCTCTATATCAATTTTATAATAACCTTTTATAAAAAATTACAACCATTTTAAAGAAATAGTATGCTTCATTTGGGACAATTTTTTTAATGCGTTTCAAAGAAGTATTTCAGTATAAAAATTTTTTTAACAAAAAAAATTTATTCTAAAAAGTCGTTTTAGAAAGCAGTAAGAAAGTTGTCTCAAATGAAGTCTTAGGCTTCATTTGGGACAACTTTTTACTGTTTCTTAAAGTAGCACCAAATTAATTCCTTGAATAGATAAATATAATTTCAAATAATCCCTAAGGTTTAAATTGGTAAAAGTTGGGATATCAAATTGATCCCAATTTAGTACACTAATGCATCGTAATCAAAGCTGCAACAAATGATATAAAAGCTAAACTATTTTTAACTTGTCCATATGACTTCTACTAAGGTTTCGTTTGGGACGGCTTTTTTACTGCTTCTTAAAGCAGCTTTTCTGTTGAAAAATTAAAGTTTTTGTACTAGAAAGCTGCTTTAAGAAGTAATAATAAAACCGTTTCAAACGAAACCTAAGACTTAACAGAACTACGTAAAGTAGATAGAACGATTATAAACTTGATCCTTTTATTGATCACCAACAATCAACTATGAAGAGAGCTATCAAAGGCTCTTTGAAATGATGAGGAGATGAGGAGGAAGGAGCAAATTTCTATTGAAAAATTCTCTGCACAAAATCAAGTTCATGAGTTATCAAAGGGACAACTAAACTCACCTTCACAGGCTACTGTAAAGGCTTAGCAATAATTGAGACAACCTCATCATGTTGGTTTGAAATTTGAAGGTTATATTTGAAATATTTACAATTTGATAACATGAATAGCAACCTCTTAAGAAGGATGGATAATAATGTTCGTTCGAAAGAAAAAATTATATTGGGCTACCCAATGTTGTTGTACACTTGTATTACAATGGGCTGCTTACCAGCCCATGAATTCAAAAACTGAAAAGGCCTTGGCTCAGATATGGCCTGATAATCAAGCAGAAGGATTTCAACTGAATTGCGCTATGGCTAAAATCTAAACAAAAGGAAAGATGGTCTTTTTTGTGGGGCTCTGTTGCTGTTTTGGTGATCTTCGTTGGAAGTTTGTTGTGGGTTGCTGTATTCTGTTAGAGCTCTTTTGGGTTGGTTGTTGGTTTGATGTTCATGTTTAGAGCTTTGGGTTTCGATTGGAGTATTTTGTTACTGCTGGGTGGTTTGTCCTGTTGCTGGGCTCTATTGTTGGTTTGAAGAGGTTTGGAAAGTTTCGTATTCTGCTGTTTTGGTTGATGTTTTTCACTGTGGTTGGGAGGCTTGTTGATTCTTGGTGGCCTGCTCTTTTGGTTTTTGTTTGCGATTTACTAGCCTCTGAAGCTTGGTTGGTTAATTTATTTTTATAGTTGTGTTCTTATTAGAACTCTTTATTCTTTGTTTACTAAGTATTTGATGCTTAGTTTTCTTCTTTTTTGGCTATCTATTAGTTGTTCGTGGTGGAGTTTTTTCCACTTTCTTCTTTTTTATTTGTAAGTTTTTTATTTGTTTTCTTAAAAATTTGTTGCACTTCGTTGTAACTTTTCATTTTTTGAAATGAAATTGGACATATTTGCCCCTATTTTTTCCCAAAAAAAAAAAAAGATAGAACTTTTCTCTACTAAGAATTGCAATTATCTATTAATTTATTTTTGGTTTTACAACCTTGTAAAACTGTAAATTTATTTTTAATACCACTAAAATTATTAAAATTAGTAGGGGCAAATACAATTAAAATGGTAAATAACTTTTAATATTAAATAACTATATTTTAAATTATTCTCAATGAATTATCAAATATCCACACAGAAACACAGTAAAAAAGTATAAACAGTAAAAAAAATATATTGCAATAATAAAGTAAAAGAAATTATTAACATAGAATTCATATCTAAAGTTCTTTTTTACCTTTTCCCCCTCCATTTCCCAATAATTGCTAACATTAATGTAGTTATGAATTACTCAGCTTATCTTCATTTATTTATATATTTATGATAGATCGAGGAGACTTGGTAGAATATTAAATCAGGACAGAAGAAATAATAATGAAGGGGGTAAAAATAACGGTATTTTTTATTTTTCGTAAATATAAAGTTTTTCATCAAAAATATTTTGTTGGAGAAAATATATTTATCTTGTGATGATAATAAATATAGCATGTAAATTTTGTTGGTAAATGAGGTATGAGACCTCTTTGTAGCCGTTATCTTTAATTTGATAATAGGTAAAGTCACAGCTAATTTGAGCTTGACTCCCATTTCTCATTGTAGGCTCGAGCTAAACTTGAGCTTTTATACTGAGTGCAAGCTAGATTTGATTGATCATCGGTGGGCTCGAGTTTGACTTGTGAGCTTGAGCTCAAATACAGTTGCAGCTCATGACAAAAAAGTGAATAAGACTTGATGATGAGTGTTCACTGGGAAAAACATCAACGAGACCATCAGCATTTGAAGGAAAAAATAGAGTTCATGAGTGGCGGTGAAAACTTGTTGGCAAAGTGATAAAATCACTAGAGGAGGATGAGACTTACAACATTTGAAGAAGAAGAAGAAGAGTTCAAGAGACTTCATTACAAAAAAAGGGCTATAACAGTACAAAATCAGACATTTCTCGACGGTTTTTCTGCCACAATTTTTCTTGCAGGGTTTTAAAACTGTTGCACGTCCGCTGTGGTTGCAATGTGATGCAACGACATTCTGATGAGGTTTTACGACCGCTGGGGAAGATATAACAAAGTGTTGGTTATTGCGGTGATTTTAACCGTCAAAACATTGCAAAATTGCAACGGTAATAATCATCACTGTTAATCGCCAGTGCTATTTTTTTAAAAAATAATTCATAGAATTGTGACGGTTAAAACTACCACAAAAGTCCAGAATTAAAAAAAAATCATTACTCTATAACATATAACTCATTCAATAAGCACCACAATGGGCCACATATTTTGGCTATTTATGATTGGTCTTAATATCATAAGAGCTGACAAAATTTCACAAAATAAATTAATAGCAATGAACTTTATGCTCTTATAATCAAATCAAATGGCAAAACAGGCCCAACATTTCCTAATAAAATTAGGCAAATACTCTACTATAGAAGAGTAAATATATGCTACAATAATTTGATCATATAAACTAAAGTAATTGGGCAATGCATCAGAGCTAGTGAGTGGAAGAATACCCCTCAATCTTTGGATTTGAAAATTTTATACCATGTAAATAGCTCAAATTTAGTAGTGATTTCACCATGTAATCATCTACTTCACTCAACGGCACAAAACACAATAAAAACATAACAAGGCACCATTACAAAATTATGCCTATTATAGTTGTAATTCCAAACAAACACCAATTTCCTAGCTACAAGACAATTGCCATTATCATGTACTAATAAATTAGCACTTCAAGTGATAGAGGCTCAAGAAACTTTTTAAGTTATTGATATGTCAAAACAGAGAAGAATATTCATCATTCATATTTGTTAATTTACAATATCAAAACCTTGACCAACATTCCAAAAAAATAGACTTTCATACCAAGATTCATTTTAAAACAGTTTGTCAAAAACATGGGTTCTCCTCAAAACACCATTCGCTTTCACCCATAACATCATCTTTCAGAAGAAGTTTCATTGCCACCCTATCAATTATAAGAAGATTGTAAAATATTAGTATTCAAATAACCAACATTAAAATTAGAATGTGAAATTTTACATATCATTTGTGAGCTTACTTGAGGTGGATGTCACATTCGAAATTGTTGCATGAATTCTCTCATTTCTACACGTAATGAGCACGTAATGAGTTGGCCTGATATCTGAGATTTACTATTTGACTTAAACTGCTTCCACTGCTACTCATTCTCTTGTTCGTGCTATGAGGAAAATATCGTGTTGGAGTGACACCAAACTCTTGATTTTAACTCTTCCTTGGTGTTTTGGTCCCAAAGCCATATTGAACGTCCTTTCATTAGCCTCCACATTCTCATTCTCTAGTGTCAGTCTATCCTCAGCCAAAACCTCGCAAGCTTGTATCTATGTTATAGTAAATTTAATTAATTTTTTTTCAAGAAACAAAAAATAGTAATGAATTACATATAAAAATTTATAGCTAAAGTGAAATTGCTCATCTCTATTTAGCATCTTCGGATGACCAGGTGGCTTCTTTGTGTAATATGTTAATTCTTCACAATAGTAATCTATGCTTTATAGCCTATAACAACAAATTTAATAGTTAAATAATTAATTAATAAATGTGATTATAAAATTATGTAAATTTAAATATATACCATATCTTGTTGCCTGCAAACAGAAATCACACTCCCTATAGTATGAGGACAAGTTTTTTTCTATGCATTTGCAGCATTTCTAGCGGGCCCTCTCCTGTTACATATAAATTTAATTCCAAGCGGATTTTTAAAATATATATATATAATTAAATATAATGATGACACTAACCTTGTCTTTTGGTTGTGTCCACTGATGACTAGGTGACACCACTATGATGCATCAATATTAGCTAGATTAGACTCCATAATTTCCTCTATAAGTTGGTTATCCCGATGCTCAACTTTTAAATTAGTTTTATGGTTTCACCTCATAACTCCAAGTGATTGAAGAATCTAATGATGTATATGCCCAGAAAATGCAGATTTTTTTTAGAAAATGCATACTTTCATTGTAATAAAAAAAATATTTTATTACTCATATTATAAATATTAATATTAAAATTTATTTAGGATTTTTCTTACTTCCATTTTAGCAAACATTTTTTTCTTAAAGGGCCCCATGCCCTTATTTCTCCAATTTGGGAAGGATATGGGTGACAGTATAGGATCTTTAACTATGATACCTAGATATGATCCTAAGAGGACAAACTTTGAAATGTTGCTTAACACATTATTCTCATTCACCTCTATATGACCACATGTACATGGCGACATGTTTTGTATGTCAATGCATGTGGTGCGCCCCCTGCTGCGTACAGGTACACCCTACTCATCTGTGCATAACACATATCTTAAGAATAATTACACAATTACTTATACTTATTCAAATAAATGATTAAATCAAACCTATGAGCCATATCCCATCGTTTGAGGTATAAGTCTTCTTATAAGTGGAATGATATAGTGATTGTTGAGTGCCACTACACTCATTCTCCTCTTGAGTTTGCTCACAAGTAGAATCTAGGTGGTGGATTGGAGTAGAAAAGGTTTTAGATCCTCTACTGGATCCGCCCCTTGATACAACCTTCTTAACTTGCCTAAATGTATTTTCTCCTATCATGTCCTGCAAATATAGAGTTTAATATAATATCAAAACTCACAAAAGAAACAAGAATATAGATATGCTAAAGAATCTAAATATTATAAGCTTTTTGGTTCAACATTAAGTAATTAAACTAATTGATAAGTGTTAGTACAATACTAAAATTCATCATTTCGTTAGCTATATCAAAGCCATTTATGGTTGATTTTTTGGCTCTTTATTTGATATTCATTTTGATGAAGCGTTAAATGTTGTAGTAATTGTTAACTATGTTAGTTTTTCAAACTTTTTTATTTGGATTACTTGATCTTGCATCATATAAAAATGCATGAAATATTAAAAAATATAAAAGTGTAAACATATGTCCCTACTTATATTTGTTTGCTACGAGAAATACTTGAATCATATACATCTCTAAGCCTTAGACAAACAAAAATTCTATACGTATGTAAAGGCCATTTTCCTTCCAGGATCGTCCAGACGAAGTTGGATTGTCCGGGATGATCGGTACAGGTTGTGCAGGAAAAACATGTTTGACTGAAGGGTTCGTCTGGACGAAATTTGGATCGTCTGGACGAAAATTTTCCAGAGCCCAGTCGTCATGGGACGATAAGTAAATTCGTCTGGACGAAATTTTTCCAGAGCCACTTCGTCCCGGGATGAAGTGCGATCGTCCGGGACGATCATTTTGGATATATATAGAATTAAATGAGATATTTTGAAGAGAGAGAAGAGCCCAGGAGAGAGAAAAACGAAGGAAAAATAAGGAAAAGTGATTTTTGGGCGACTTCCGTCCGTTTTCGTCCGTTGTGACAGTTCAAGAAGTTGGTGTACGCAAGGTAAGACACATTCCGCCTTTCTAAATTTTCAGAATGGAGAAGTTTGAACGAATATTCTGTCTGGATTTCATTTTCATTAGCGAATTTTGTCCGTATTTTCCGATTGGATCAGTTTTTACCGCGTAACTTTTGGTATGTTTCTGAGGTGCCGAGTGTGCACATTTTGATTATTTTCTGGAGAATTTTTACCGGATAATTTTGACCCGATTGTGTTTTATTTTGTCTGTGATTTCTGATGAACTCTAAAATTGTCTGAGCAATAGAATTAAAGTCTTGCAATGTTGTTATCTATATTCTGTGCAAATTTGGTATTATGTGATTTTTCAGGAAAATTGTGTAAATTCCGTATACAGCCGTTGTGCTGCCCGATTTTTGTGTGATTTCTGATTTCGTCCGAATTTCTTCTGAATTGATATGCTATCTGTATATGCTATAAAAAGGGAGTTATAAGTGGTCCGGATCCTAAGAGATTCGGTTAGTGTCTTGGAAATCTGAATCTGAAATGAGCTCAATCTGAAATCTGAAATCAGTTCTATTTCGGATCCGATGAAATCTGTTCTGGTGCTATAAGCACATCTGTCTGGTGCCGTGAGCACAAAGGGAGCCATAAGGGGTCGGAATCCATAGAGATTCTGTCAGTGTCAGGGAATTTAGCTCAAAGGGATTAAGAACTTTAAACTTTTTCATTCACAATAAGAAACTTTATATCAATGAGTTATAATTTTGATAAGCTTATGTTGTTTGAATATTACTCAACTACTATATTATCATAATTTATTTTTAATAACCTCTCTAGACCATCAATACTATGTGGCTCAATGATAAAATTTTCTATTGATATTCCTCTATTTGATATCTCATAATAAGCTATAAATTCCATTTCAATGGTGAAAAAAGCTATAACTGATTGCATTACACTCTTCCAACACATAGCTCTTGCAACTAATAAAAACATTGATAATAAATTTTATAAATGATAAGTCTTTATTTTGAATGACTAATTATTTGCATTAATAAAACAAGAATGATCACATATTTCTCACTATATTTGTCTATAACTGGCCTAAAAAATAATCTTCTACTAGGCCGTTTATTTTTCACATAGGTTTATTTAAATTTTAATATTATTCAAATAATTTAAAATCAGATAAATCCATATAATAGAGGCCAATCTAATGTCATATTATTTCAGTTTAAATTATTTTAAAATAATGGATAATATTTGTAAAAAAAAAAAAGAAAATTGAATTAATAATTATTCATTAATAATTATACATGACAAATTTTATTTTTTTTAGTTGAAATTCATAGAGGGGCCTACGCGAATTAAAAATTACAAGTCCTTAAAGAGATTTTCAGCCCCCTAATGCTCGAAGAGCTACAATCAATCAAAAAGATAAAAAAACCTAAGAGCCGAACTTCCCTATCTATGCAAAATACAGAATAGCCTAGAAATACTCTATGGCGGCATAAAAAATGCGCCCAAAAATAAGAAAGATCACAGAGATAACCAATGAGCACAATCTTTCTCGCCAAAAACTTCCTCCAGGTGGAAGTAACCTGCAAAAATATAACAAAGAAAAAACAAAGTAAAAGCAGTAGAAATACCAAAAAAGGATATAGCAGCCGCCAGAACAAATTCGCTCCAAAAAATTGGTGCCTCAAAATATTACAATCCCTCCAGCAGCTCCTTCTCATGACGCCAAGAACATCCAGCAGCACCAGAAACCAATCCAAACCAAAGTAAGCAACAGCCAAAGAAATAGCAGGGACAATAAACGGACATATAAAAAAAGCAGAAGGATAAAAAAGAATCCTCACAAAGGACGAATATAAGGCATACCCAATTTGTCTAGTTTCACTAAACCACGCAGTTGCTGGGGAAGATTGAGATTATAGAATTCTTCCACCTCATTTATAAGAGTACCCTTCTTGGCTAAATAATCAGCGCATGCGTTGCCCTCACGAAAAATATGAACTAAGGTAAAGTTCAAACCAACAAGCAAGATTTTAATCTTTCTAATAATATAAAAGAATTCCGGGTAGCAAATAAATACATGACAAATATTTCTTTTGTATTGATCCAAAATAAAACAGTTGTGAATAAACATTTATAAAGAAAAAATTTAGTAACCTGAATATTATTCTTTATGAATAAATATTTATAATTATTCTTTATGAATAAACATTAAACCAAAGTTATTATTATGATTTAGGCTTTGTTTGGGAAAGTTTTTTTTACAGTTTTCTAAAACAACCTTTTAATATACATTTTTTTAATTTAAGTATTTTTTTAGTAAAAAACTACTTTAGAAAGTAATAAGAAAGCTAACCCAAACATACAATTCGGCTTCTTAATGCTTTTTAAAGCAATTTTTAAATACAAAAACTATTTTTTTTTTTTACTTTACTTTTATTACTCTATTATGTGCATCTTAGTGGGATCTTTGACTCATTAGGTTTTATTTTGATTTTTTACGGTAGCTTATGAAGCATTAGTGAGCATTTGATCTCTTTAAGGATTTGTAACTAATTTTTATTAATTCACATGTATGCTCCTTTGTGGGTTTACTAAAAAAATGTATTAAAAATCTGCTTGAATAAATAGTAAAAAAGTCGTCCCGAATGAAAACTTAACGTAATAATAAAAAAACGTTGACAAAACTGTTTAGAAATCATTCCTAAACATTTAAAATTATTTATATATGTTTCATTATTTAATGCAAAACAATAAATGCATAAGCATTTAAAAGTTTGGATGAAGGGAACGCGTGTGCTAATGCTATGACCAAGTTAGGTTGTAATTTTAACTGTGTTAATGAGCTTGCTTTTACCCAGTTTCCTTTTCTTATTAAAGGCCTTCTTAGACTGGATCAATTAGAGATGTCTTATGTTAAGCATTAGCATTGTGTTTTCTGCTTCCTTCTGGTGGTTGCAAGGTTCCTCTTTGATGTTGTTGGTTGGTTGTGTGCCTGGGGGTGTTTTGGTTCCCTCTAGGCTTGGTTCTATTGTTTTCTATCAAGTGGGGTTGTGGCTGGTTTTATTTATTGCTTCCTTTTTGTTGGGCTGTATTCTGTTTCATTTGTTAAAATGATGTGTTCAGTTCTTATGGGGTTCCATCTGGTGGACTCTTTATGGTTTTGTTTTTGCTTGCTGGTGGCTAGTCCTCTCTCTATTGGTTTCGCAAGTGTTCTGGTTGGTGGTGGTTAAGCTGGTGTTGGGGTGGTTTTTATTCGTTTATGTTTCTGGGGTCTTTCTGGGGTGTTTGTTTTATTGCTGGAATGCAGGTGGTTATCGATTTGTTGGGGTGCAAGGTATCCTTCTACACCGTTGGTTGAAGGCTTCGAATTGCTTTCTTTTGTGTTCTCTGGATTTTCTGAACTTCTGGTATACTATTCAAGATGAGAGCTTTGGAATGTATCCTTTTTGGGTGAATTTTAATTCTGGTATTTGTTCCTTCTTGGACTTGGGGTGGCTACCCTTCGTTCGGCTGTATCCTTCTTTGGGTTGTCCTAAGATCATGCTTAAGAATTTTTCCTGCTATATTTACTGTTTTATTTCTCTTGCCTATCAGTTGTTTATGCAGGTTATTTTGTGGGAGGATGATAGCAAGGTTTCCAAGGGGACTTTAGCTAGGAGCATTTTGGCTGTTTTTTGTTAACTCCATCTTTTTGGGTGCTTTTCCTTAAGCACCGTAGCATGTACTTAGGGATTCTTGTACTGATTTCTAGCAGGGAACTCGAACTCCTAGGTTTCTTTTTTCTTTACTTTTGTAGCTCTTTGAGTAGTAGTGAGCTTGAGGTCCTCTTAAAGACTTTGTAGTTTTTTAATTTAATTAACACGTAGGCCCCTATGTGAAAAAAAAAGCATTTAAAAGTTTAATGAGCGTTACGTGCCATTAATAAACCTTACAACTAAGGGTGTCAATATTTGACACGGCCCAAAACTTTCGGAACCGTTTGTGAAACAGATCGGATTCGGGTTCAACAAACTAACCCGTTCTAAAAATCGGTTCGGGTTTGGGTTGACCTGGAAACCCGAAAATGACCCTGAAATGTGTCTGCCAGCATCGAGTGACCGCGTTGTTCGTTGTCTGCCCCGTGCTTTACTGCAAGAAGATTTATCTCATATCCAGTACACAGGGCTTTGATGCATGAAATCGGTTTATAAAGATAAGCTTTTGTTACCCTTATAAGGGATGTGCTAAGCTTTGGTTTGTTTTCTTGGTTTTATATGGAGTGGAATGAAGTTCATATGGTATATTCTGATAAGCTGCTCACAAACTATTCCATTTTTTTTTTTTTTGGAATATTGTTGCGGTTTTAACTGCCACAACAATCTAGATTTGTGGCGGTTTAATCCGCTACAATTATGGGATTTTTTTTTAGCAAATAGTTATAGTTATGCCCTCTGCAATTCTGTAATTTTGTGGCGTCTTAATCCCCTGCGATAACTTACACTTCATATGTCAACCCTAGCAGTTATAGAACCGCCACAGAATGTCTTTGCATCACATTAATCACCGCGGTAGTGCAACAGTTTATTATCGCTGCAAGAAAATTTGTTGCCATTAAAATCTCCTGAAAAGGTCTAATTTTGTGCTACAGTCACTCTTTTTTCTAATAGTATAGTGAATTCAATTGACCGTCCTTTGATAGTTATTGAGGCTAACTTTACATTAGAACTTGCGCTCATAATTTTTCTCCTATTAATAACTTTACATTAGAAATTGTTCTATCACACCTTTACCTCCTAACCTCAAAAAATTCAAGAGATTTTTGCTATCACATCTTTTAAACAAATTGCTGTAGCAAAAAAACCAAAAAGGATTGAAGTCTGTTTTCCTAATATGTTTTTTATATAATTTTGTTGGGCCTCAATTAAATTTAATAGATCATGATCAAGACCTATTAACTCTTAGAATTTTATGTATCATATCAACATGAGTGTCTAATTTATTGAAGGTGGGCAATAAGTTAAATGTTTAATTTTTCTTTTAAATAAAAATGGTAATTAGGATGAGCAATTACCCGCCCCGAGCTTTTCTTTGTTCCATCCCAACAACCAAGAGATCTGCATATGGGATATACCTAGGGGTGTCAATTTTGGGTCACGGGTCGGGTTCGGGTTGAACCCGGAACTGACCCGGGTTCAAACGGGTCGACCCTAACCCGACCCGGGTAGACAAACGGGTCGGAAAACCGAACCCGGACCCGACCCAGCGGGTTGCCGGGTTGACCCGACCCGACCCGGTTTGGGTTGCCGGCGCCGGAACGACGGCGGAGGACAGTGGGGGACGCGAGCGCGGCTGGCGGACGCGAGCAGGGACAGCGCGGGCGCGGTCGGGCGGACGCGAGCAGGGACAGCGCGGGCGCGGTCGGGCGCGCTGGGCACGCGGGTGCAGGCGCGGGCTCGCAGCGCGTGGGGTCAGCGCGGGCGGGCGTGCGGCGGGCAGCGCGGGCGGGCGCGCGGCGGGCAGCGCGGTAAGGCGCGCTGCGGGCAGCACGGGCGGGCAGAGGCGGGATTCAAAATTTTTCGAATTAAACGGGTTGACAGGTTGACCCGACAACCCGTCGGGTCAACCCGAACCCGACCCGTTTTTTAAACGGGTCGATTTCTGGAACCCGAACCCGACCCGTTTTGAAATCGGGTCGGGTTCAACCCGGATTTTCCGGGTCGGATTTTCGTGTCGTGTCAAATATTGACACCTAGGGGTGTCAATTTCGGGTCACGGGTCGGGTTCGGGTCGGACCCGGAACTGACCCGGGTTCAAACGGGTTGACCCTAACCCGACCCGGTTAGGCAAACGGGTCGAAAACCCGAACCCGACCCGGCGGGTTGTCGGGTTGACCCGACACGGAACGGATTGCGCGAGCGGAGCGGCAGCAGCGCGGGGCGACCGTGCGAGCGCGGCAGCGCGGGCGAAGCGAGCATTGCGCGAGCGCGGGCGGAGTGCCGGGGCGACTGCGGCAGCTCGGGCGGAGCGCAGGCGTAGCGCGGGTTGGCTCGGACTCGGGCTGGCTCGGACTGCACGTTTCGGGTCAAACGGGTTGACCCGACAACCCGTCGGGTCAACCCGAACCCGACCCGTTTTGCATTCGGGTCGGGTCCAACCCGGATTTTTCGGGTCGGATTCGAGTCGGGTTTTCGTGCCGTGTCAAATATTGACACCCCTAGATATACCAACGATCTTAAGTTGAAACGAGTGATTGCAATATTTCCCCGTTGGATGAAATATTCTCATAACATTTGAAAATTGTAATGAATTGTTTTTTTTTTAATAGATTCATATTTTAAATTGATCATCGCTTTTGCACTATTTTTAAATAATTTTAATGCTAGGAAACTACTTTTTATGTAAAGCTTAAAAAATCTACTTTCTCTATATCAATTTTATAATAACCTTTTATAAAAAAATTACAACCATTTTAAAGAAATAGTATGCTTCATTTGGGACAATTTTTTTTAATGCGTTTCAAAGAAGTATTTCAGTATAAAAATTTTTTTAACAAAAAAATTTTATTCTAAAAAGTCGTTTTAGAAAGCAGTAAGAAAGTTGTCTCAAATGAAGTCTTAGGCTTCATTTGGGACAACTTTTTTACTGTTTCTTAAAGTAGCACCAAATTAATTCCTTGAATAGATAAATATAATTTCAAATAATCCCTAAGGTTTAAATTGGTAAAAGTTGGGATATCAAATTGATCCCAATTTAGTACACTAATGCATCGTAATCAAAGCTGCAACAAATGATATAAAAGCTAAACTATTTTTAACTTGTCCATATGACTTCTACTAAGGTTTCGTTTGGGACGGCTTTTTTACTGCTTCTTAAAGCAGCTTTTCTGTTGAAAAATTAAAGTTTTTGTACTAGAAAGCTGCTTTAAGAAGTAATAATAAAACCGTTTCAAACGAAACCTAAGACTTAACAGAACTACGTAAAGTAGATAGAACGATTATAAACTTGATCCTTTTATTGATCACCAACAATCAACTATGAAGAGAGCTATCAAAAGGCTCTTTGAAATGATGAGGAGATGAGGAGGAAGGAGCAAATTTCTATTGAAAAATTCTCTGCACAAAATCAAGTTCATGAGTTATCAAAGGGACAACTAAACTCACCTTCACAGGCTACTGTAAAGGCTTAGCAATAATTGAGACAACCTCATCATGTTGGTTTGAAATTTGAAGGTTATATTTGAAATATTTACAATTTGATAACATGAATAGCAACCTCTTAAGAAGGATGGATAATAATGTTCGTTCGAAAGAAAAAATTATATTGGGCTACCCAATGTTGTTGTACACTTGTATTACAATGGGCTGCTTACCAGCCCATGAATTCAAAAACTGAAAAGGCCTTGGCTCAGATATGGCCTGATAATCAAGCAGAAGGATTTCAACTGAATTGCGCTATGGCTAAAATCTAAACAAAAGGAAAGCTGGTCTTTTTTGTGGGGCTCTGTTGCTGTTTTGGTGATCTTCGTTGGAAGTTTGTTGTGAGTTGTTGTATTCTGTTAGAGTTCTTTTGGGTTCGTTGTTGGTTTGATGTTCATGTTTAGAGCTTTGGGTTTCGATTGGAGTATTTTGTTACTGCTGGGTGGTTTGTCCTGTTGCTGGGCTCTATTGTTGGTTTGAAGAGGTTTGGAAAGTTTCGTATTCTGCTGTTTTGGTTGATGTTTTTCACTGTGGTTGGGAGGCTTGTTGATTCTTGGTGGCCTGCTCTTTTGGTTTTTGTTTGCGATTTACTAGCCTCTGAAGCTTGGTTGGTTAATTTATTTTTATAGTTGTGTTCTTATTAGAACTCTTTATTCTTTGTTTACTAAGTATTTGATGCTTAGTTTTCTTCTTTTTTGGCTATCTATTAGTTGTTCGTGGTGGAGTTTTTTCCACTTTCTTCTTTTTTATTTGTAAGTTTTTTATTTGTTTTCTTAAAAATTTGTTGCACTTCGCTGTAACTTTTCATTTTTTGGAATGAAATTGGACATATTTGCCCCTATTTTTTCCCCAAAAAAAAAAAAAGATAGAACTTTTCTCTACTAAGAATTGCAATTATCTATTAATTTATTTTTGGTTTTACAACCTTGAAAAACTGTAAATTTACTTTTAATACCACTAAAATTATTAAAATTAGTAGGGGCAAATACAATTAAAATGGTAAATATCATTTAATATTAAATAACTATATTTTAAATTATTCTCAATGAATTATCAAATATCCACACAGAAACACAGTAAAAAAGTATAAACAGTAAAAAAAATATTACAATAATAAAGTAAAAGAAATTATTAACATAGAATTCATATAAAAAGTTCTTTTTTACCTTTTCCCCCTCCATTTCCCAATAATTGCTAACATTAATGTAGTTATGAATTACTCAGCTTATCTTCATTTATTTATATATTTATGATAGATCGAGGAGACTTGGTAGAATATTAAATCAGGACAGAAGAAATAATAATGAAGGGGGAAAAAATAACTGTATTTTTTATTTTTCATAAAATTATAAAGTTTTTCATCAAAAATATTTTGTTGGAGAAATATATTTATCTTCTGATAATAAATATAGCATGTAAATTTTATTGGTAAATGAGATATGAGACCTCTTTGTAGCCATTATCTTTAATTTGATAATAGGTAAAGTCACAGCTAATTTGAGCTTGACTCCCATTTCTCATTGTAGGCTCGAGCTAAACTTGAGCTTTTATATTGATTGCAAGCTAGATTTGATTGATCATCGGTGGGCTCGAGTTTGACTTGTTAGCTTGAGCTCAAATACAGTTGCAGCTCATGACAAAAAAGTGAGTAAGACTTGATGATGAGTGTTCACTGGGAAAACATCAACGAGACCATCATCATTTGAAGGAAAAAATAGAGTTCATGAGTGGAGGTGGATACTTGTTGGCGAAGTGATGAAATCACTAGAGGAGGATGAGACTTACAACATTTGAAGAAGAAGAAGAAGAAGAGTTCAAGAGAATTCATTACAAAAAAAGGGCTATCATAGAACAAAATCAAACATTTCCCGACGGTTTTGCTTGCCACAATTTTTCTTGCAAGGTTTTAAAATTGTTGCACATCCGCTGTGATTGCAATGTGATGCAACGACATTCTGATGAGGTTTTACGACCGCTGGGGAAGATATATATAACAAAGTGTTGGTTATTGCAGTGATTTTAACCGTCAAAACATTGCAAAATTGCAACGGTAATAATCATCACTGTTAATCGCCAGTGCTATTTTTTTAAAAAATAATTCATAGAATTGTGACGGTCAATGATGTGACGGTTAAAACTGCCACAAAAGTCCAGAATTAAAAAAAAAAAATCATTACTCTATAACATATAACTCATTCAATAAGCGCCACAATGGGCCACATATTTTGGCTATTTATGATTGGTCTTAATATCATAAGAGCTGACAAAATTTCACAAAATAAATTAATAGCAATGAACTTTATGCTTTTATAATCAAATCAAATGGCAAAACAGGCCCAACATTTCCTAATAAAATTAGGCAAATACTCTACTATAGAAGAGTAAATATATGCTACAATAATTTGATCATATAAACTAAAGTAATTGGGCAATGCATCATAGCTAGTGAGTGGAAGAATACCCCTCAATCTTTGGATTTGAAAATTTTATACCATGTCAATAGCTCAAATTTAGTAATGATTTCACCATGTAATCATCTACTTCACTCAGCGGCACAAAACACAATAAAAACATAACAAGGCACCATTACAAAATTGTGCCTATTATAGTTGCAATTCCAAACAAACACCAATTTCCTAGCTACAAGACAATTGTCATTATCATGTACTAATAAATTAGCACTTCAAGTGATAGAGGCTCAAGAAACTTTTTAAGTTATTGATATGTCAAAACAGAGAATAATATTCATCATTCATATTTGTTAATTTACAATATCAAAACCTTGAGCAACATTCCAAAATAATAGACTTTCATACCAAGATTCATTTTAAAACAGTTTGTCAAAAACATGGGTTCTCCTCAAAACACCATTCTCTTTCACCCATAACATCTTCTTTCAGAAGAAGTTTCATTGTCACCCTATCAATTATAAGAAGATTGTAAAATATTAGTATTCAAATAACCAACATTAAAATTAGAATGTGAAATTTTACATACCATTTGTGAGCTTACTTGAGGTGGATGTCACATTTGAAATTGTTGCATCAATTCCCTCATTTCTACACGTAATGAGCACGTAATGAGTTGGCCTGATCTCTGAGATTTACTATTTGACTTAAACTGTTTCCACTGCTACTTATTCTCTTGTTCGTGCTATGAAGAAAATATCGTGTTGGAGTGACACCAAACTCTTGGTTTTAACTCTTCCTTGGTGTTTTGGTCCCAAAGCCATATTGAACGTCCTTTCATTAGCCTCCACATTCTCATCCTCTAGTGTCATTATATCCTCAGCCAAAACCTCGCAAGCTTGTATCTATGTTATAGTAAATTTAATTAACTTTTGTTTTCAAGAAACAAAAAATAGTAATGAATTACATATAAAAATTTATAGCTAAAGTGAAATTGCTCATCTCTATTTAGCATCTTCGGATGACCAGTGTTGACCTCTTTTTTGACTCGACCTCACTTCCTTGGACCCAAGGGACTAGGTTGACCAGGTCAACTGTTGACTTGGTCAACCCAAGTCCTAATGGGTCAATTTTGACCCATTAAGCCCTTTTTGAGCCCAATTCGAATCCAAATCGAATCGAATCCATTTAATGGCTCAATCTTCATGCCCTATTGACCTAATTGACTGATTTGACTAAGTCAAGCATTGACTTAGTCAAATTTGGCAATTAATAGGTTATAATCACCTATTTAAATGAGATTAATGGCTAATTAATGGAATTTAAAGCCTCCCTTCGTTTTGAATTGCAACCCACGGCCAAAACCGACCTATTTCCCTCCTATTTACTCAGTGATTCGATCTTGGCCGTTGAGATGAACCCTAGGACTTTAAATAGCAAAAATTAGGTCAAGATTTGGATCTTTTTGCTCTTGCTTCTTGGAGAGACCGCCTTAGGCCTCCAAATTTTCGGTGAGAGCTCCTGCACCTCCCCTCCACCTTTTCCGACCGGATCCCGACCTGCTCGAGTCGTCGGCGACGAGAAGTCCGGCGAACCCGAACTTGAAGCCCTTTCGGCGCGAATACCGTTCGATCCAGGCTGTTTTGGAGTCGGAGTTCAGGAGAAGAATTGTTCTAGACGATTCCACGAATCCAACAAGTCCAAGATCGTCCAAATCCACCGTGTGGATTGAGGTAAAACCTAAACCCTAGTCTAGGTCACTTAGAGTTAATTAGCGTTGTGATTAGTGAATATTAATCCGAAATAAACCTCCCCCATTGATGCTCTTCACTAGTAGAAGCCAGATCTAAAATTTCGTCGCGTTTCGTCCATCCAATTGAGAGAACGAGACGATTTTCTTTTTAGGGTTTCGGTTCCCTGTGCATGCGTAGAGGAAGATGAAGTTTCTGTTCATCGTACTGTACGAAATATTTCGTACCGTACGATATAGTCGTACTGTACGAAATTTTTTCATACAGTACGATATATTGTAACAAGAAAGAATAAAAACGCTTTTTTTGTGTGTTTTATCTTTCTGTTCATCGTACTGTACGAATTTATTTCGTACAGTACGATCTAGTGTGACAGAAAACTTTGAAATTACATAACTTCGTCGTTTTAAGCCCGCTGTCGACGCACAGCACCTTGTTTTGGATGTATTTTGAATTCTGCATTGTTTAAAACTATTTTCAGATAAAAATTCTATTTATACTTTCTGTTATTTCAAAAACAGTAAAACTGCTTTATTTTAAAATATTATTTGTATTATTTTTAAGCTTGTAAAATCCATATCTTTCTCGTTTTCGATCCGATTTTGACGCACAACCCCTTGTTTTGATCGTATTTGGATTCTGCATGTTTTAAAGGTGGTTGGGCTCAAGTTTTTTAATCTGTCTGCAGTTATGTTTTAAGTCAGTCAATTGCTTATTTTATAAAACAATTAGTTATCGTATTCAAACTTTGAAATTACATAACTTTGTCGTTTTAAGTCCGCTGTCAACGCACAATACCTTGTTTTGGATGTACTCTGAATTCTGCATATTTTAAAATTATTTCCAGATGAAAATTTTGTCTGTATCTCCTGTTATTTCAAAGACAGCAAAACTACACTATTTTAAAACATTATTTTATTATGTTTAAACTTCGAAAATTCGTATCTTCGTCGTTTTAAGTCGGATTTTGACGTGTAACCCCTCGTTCTTTTCAGCAAGACGAGCTTTATGTTTTGAAACCATTTCCAGCCCTTGATTTTGGCTGTCTTGACAGTTTTCTGTTTTGTACTATGATTTGGTTATTTTAATATTATTTAGATTAATTATCATACTAATTATTTTTAAACTAAAAATTATTTTTTAAACTATTTTGAAACCTCGATTGGGTGGTCAGCGGGTTTCCTTATACTTATGTATTATGAATTGAATTATTTTTAATTATTTTATTTTCCAAAAATATATTTATATCTATAAGTACTTTTAAATTATTTTAAAACTACTTATACCTAAATTCTAACTTTGGGATACCCGCTATCGTATGAAATTTTAGACATGGATCTTATGTGTGAAGAACAATCATGGGGGAGTGGGTTAGTGAATGGTTGAGTCCCAATCATTCACTAATCATCTCTTTAGGTGTCTTTACTTTTTTTTATCTTTCGTAGATCGCATGTGTAGGTCGTCGCACTATCACCACTTAGTTTAGGTTCTCCTAGATCTAAGGACATGGTGTGTTTATTTATTTACTGTGCTCTCATGCATTTATTATCCCGAGGGTTAGTGTAAACATCACTTTAAACTCCTGCGACGTAGTGACACCCTAAGGACAAAAATTAAGGACATGTCTAGCGAACTTAGAAGTTTTCTAGGAGCTAGGATAGATCCCAGAACGACATGAAAACTTCAACATTTAAACTTAGTGACATCATAAACCTCCCTGAATTTTCTAGGAATTTTTAGGAGCTTTTAGAGCCCTTAGCTAACCAACCATAATTAACCTGCTAATTAAGGCCCCGAGCCCTTCCGAAAAATGCAATAATTACATATTAGGTCAAAAAATTACCCATAATAGCTTGATTTGTTCAAAATCTGATCCTTGACCTTAGATAAATAGGGCTCCCCAGTTTGACTTTAGGTTGACCTCTAATTTGACCATAGGTGGAGATTACCTTTTTGCCCCTAATAAATTATTAAAAATTATTAAAAATTCCAAATCTCCTCCAAACAATTGGGAACACTTTCTTAGGTCATCCCTGATCTTTGGGAGTGATTCCAATCAGTTTGGAGCTTGTTTGGAGCAAAATAGTAAAAAGGGCCCTTTGTTAGGAAATTTAGAAAAATCCCTTAAATACCCAATCTTAGAAAATCCATAACTAATTGTAGAAAATTCCAAATTAGACAAACTCACTTGCATTAGACTCCTATTAGGGTCTAGTATTTACTAAAAATATTAGGTTTCCAGAAATTGGTCTAGATTAGAAAGTCAACTTTTTGGCCAACCATAGTTCATTTAGGGCCCGAAACTTAGAAAATTCATAACTTTGGATAGGAAACCCCGATTCTAGCCTATTACCTGTCTAACTACTCGTATTAAGGTCTAGTATTTTCCTAGGGTGTTAGGAATCCCAAACCTAGCCCATTTCCTATAGTGACCTTTTGGACCCTTAGCTTAGCTCCTAGGAGGACCCAGAACTTTCCAAAATTGGCTAATATAACTTTAACTTCAAATATCATCACCCTAAGTTCTTAAAATTGATCAACAAACTATATTAACTAAAATGTACCCCAATTCACTAATATTCGAATTTCAACAAAAATTTCCTTTTCTGGCCTTCAACAGATTTGAACTTTAGACAATTTTAACTAATTACCCTGCCTAGGACCTATCCAAGCCACACTAGCCTTACACACACATAGAATGGTTTGCTAGGGCACCACTTCTAGATCTAGGTTAAGCCGCTGGGTTTTATTTTTCTGCTGTGTGCCGGAGCTTTCCGTGGTTTATTGCATGCTGTTTGAAAAATGATTGGTGTGTTTGCTTATTTTCTCTGCACTCTGTGATGTGATGAGCGTTAGATTTACCCCTAGGTTAGGAGTGCCATATATATACTGTTCTTCCGTGCAGGTGGCCATGCTCATGCTGATAAAAGGGGGGAGCAATGTCATGATTTCTAATAATGTGTTTTATGCAGGTGCTTGCTCAGCTCCCCCTAAATAAAAATGAGGGCTAAATTAATAATTATAACTGCACATATGGAGCTGCTTAGCCCTCAAAATTAAGAGCATGGCTTGGCACAGGGTCAATGGTGTTAGCATTTTCATTCTTTATATAAACTGCTTGGGATGATTTTTATTAGGATAACCTTGCAGGGCTTTAGAATTTTCTGCTTTCTATTTAATGTAAAAAATTTGTAATATTGTTAAGAGTTGTGAAAACAACTTCGAGTTGGGATATTCTTATCCAGTTCGGATTCCAAAAGGAGAAGGCATCCCTAAGGGGAGAGTCTTCTTCCATTTGGAAGGTCGAGCTGGATGGCTTTAGATATCCAAAGAGAAAAGGCAATACACCCCTACTAGGGGGAATTGTCTCTTCGTTTGGATATTCAAGCCACGACGGATCCAAGGAGTCCAAGGAGGAGTGATCCAAGGAATCTAAGGAGAGGAAACCCAGGAGACTGAAGATATTGAAGATTGAAGACCCAATATCCCACTCAAAGTTGTTGGCGTCTGTCATAGGCTTAGAAATCCGGGTTGTTGGCAGTGGTGCCCGGCCACTTTACTTTTCCTGCATACCCTGTGTTGTAATTAAAGGGCAGTTGGCCTATGGACATTTATTTGATTTGTTGGATTTATATTGATGTGTTTACCTGATTGCGCAGTAGAATTACCTGCTTTTTCTAGGTTTCTTTCTTGCATGCCGCTCTTGTTTTCGCCTGGATTCCGTTAGGCTCTCTAAGGACTAAAAATTCTTCTACTCATAACTAACTCCTAAAAGTTTAGGTTTTAAATAACATAAAAACTTAACGCACCTAGGGAATTGCCGGAATCGTCCGGGGTCGCATGCATATTACTGCATTTCTCTTTCCTTGCTATAAGACATCTCCCTGCCCGCGGGTAGAGTCCGGATAATCTGGCCTATGAGGATGAAGTGCCGGACCTAGGGAGACTCAGTCTTTTCAAAAAATTATTTTCTATAAGCATGTTTTTAAAGTTCTATAGCATTCATGAGCTGACATTTCAACTAGCATGCATTGCATTAGAAATCAATTTAATTAAAATTTAATTGCATTAGTTAGGGGCATTCACCCAACATAAGTCCAGGACCACTTAGGAAATTCTCTAGATGTCGGTCCTCTTTCCAATAAATTGTACCTCCCACCCATCTTTCATAACTGACTTGACAGCATGGTTTTAAATCGATTAGGTGGTTAGCTGGCTCCCCCAATCCAGGCCGGGATAAGTCCAGATCTTTGCATCGCATTAGATAGGACACTGGTCTTAGTGTGTGTCGAACACTAAGCCCAACCTAGATTTAGGATCCGAGGCTACTACATTCGGTCTCGTAGTATGCCTTAAATAGTAGGTATGTCCATTCCTTTTAGGGACTATAAATCCTACTTATCCGCGTCATAGGATGACGCCACCTCCATCCTTCTCTCACACATGTGATTGAATGCTTGATTTTATTTCTTCCAGTTTCTCTTTAGTACCCTAGAGCCTCCGAATGCTGGTATGAACCACGCATGTTGATTTAGCCCTTCGGACCTTTCTTCCCTTTGAGTAGGATTTCCTAGTCTATACCCTTGTGTCGATCCCATTTTAGGAGAGGATAATGTATGATCCTTAATCGAGAGTTTTCTCAGGTTTCGGCCTGAGATGTAATTAACCACGGGGGCTTGCGCCCGTGGGAAACTCGGTCCCACATCTACTAAACCCCATTCGAGCTCTTGCATCGGATGGGGGAAACCCGTGATTTGGTTGTGTATATTACTACCCATCGAGGTGTGTTGGCATCAGCCTCTATCCTCAATGGTCAGTCGTATGCGCGATCCAATCTGTCCCTTCCAATCGACCCGTTCGCGCGGTGCTCTTTCGGAGGTCCACAACCAGGTGCCATCTTTGTGTAATTTGTTAATTCTCCAAAATAGTAATCTATGCTTGATAGCCCATAACAACAAATTTAATCGTTAAGTAATTAGTTAATAAATGTGATTATAAAATTATGTAAATTTAAATATATACCATCTCTTGTTGTCTGCAAACAGAAATCACACTCCCTATAGTATGAGGACAAGTTTTTTTCTATGCATTTGCAGCATTTCTAGCGGGCCCTCTCCTGTTACATATAAATCTAATTCCAAGCGGATTTTTAAAAAATATATATAATTAAATATAATGATGACACTAACCTTGTCTTTTGGTTGTGTCCACTGGTGACTAGGTGACACCACTATGATGCATCAACATTAGCTAGAATAGACTCCATAATTTCCTCTATAAGTTGGTTATCCCAATGCTCAACTTTTAAATTAGTTTTATGGTTTCACCTCGTAACTCCAAGTGATTGAAGAATCTAATGATGTATATGCCCAGAAAATGCAGATTTTTTTTTAGAAAAATGCATACTTTCATTGCAATAAAAGAAATATTTTATTACTCATATTATAAATATTAATATTAAAATTTATTTAGGATTTTTCTTACTTCCATTTTAGCAGACATTTTTTTCTTAAAGGGCCCCATACCCTTATTTCTCCAATTTGGGAAGGATGTGGGTGATAGTATAGAATCTTGAACTATGATACCTAAATATAATCCTAAGAGGACAAACTTTGAAATGTTGCTTAGCACATTATTCCCATTCACCTCTATATGAACACATGTACATGGCGACATGTTTTGTATGTCAATGCATGTGGTGCGCCCCTTGCTGCGTACAGGTACACCCTACTCATCTGTGCATAACGCATATCTTAAGAATAATTACACAATTACTTATACTTATTCAAATAAATGATTAAATCAAACCTATGAGCCATATCCCATCATTTGAGGTATGAGTCTTCTTATAAGTGGAATGATATAGTGATTGTTGAGTGCCACTACACTCATTCTCCTCTTGAGTTTGCTCACAAGTAGAATCTAGGTGGTGGATTGGAGTAGAAAAGGTTTTAGATCCTCTACTGGATCCGCCCCTTGATACAACCTTCTTAACTTGCCTAAATGTATTTTCTACTGTCATGTCCTGCAAATATAGAGTTTAATATAATATCAAAACTCACAAAAGAAACAAGAATATAGATATGCTAAAGAATCTAAATATTATAAGCTTTTTTGGTTCAACATTCAGTAATTAAACTAATTGATAAGTGTTGGTACAATACTAAAATTCATCATTTCGTTAGCTATATCAAAGCCATTTATGGTTGATTTTTTGGCTCTTTATTTGATATTCATTTTAATGAAGCGTTAAATGTTGTAGGTATTGTTAACTATGTTAGTTTTTCAACCTTTTTTATTTGGATTACTTGATCTTGCATCATATAAAAATGCATGAAATATTAGAAAATATAAAAGTGTAAACATATGTCCCTACTTATATTTGTTTGCTACGAGAAATACTTGAATCATATACATCTCTAAGCCTTAGACAAACAAAAATTCTATATGTATTTTTATGATCTTGAATGAAGAAGGCAAGTTCAACTTGTGAAGAGAAAGCAAACGGATAATCTTATAATTTATCACCACTGTGAATAAGATGTGAAAATTCACCAAAGTGTAACCAAACTGATTTTGCTTTACACCAGTGCTAGTTGTGTTTGTCCAATCACATTTGAATAGTATCACTTTGAAATTGCATGAACAATTTATCTTGATAATATCATTAATTTTCTCATAGTAATTGAAATTTCTAATTTTAATACTGTTAACAACATCATAATTATGAATTTTCTTATTCTCATCTCTTGTTTTTACGTGAAAGGCATATCTATTAATAAAAAAATCTTTATATGTACGTGTAATTTTATTGGGCTCTTTGGTCAGGATATTAATTTTATCTATTACTTCTGGACCACCATCACCCATGACCTAAAAAAAAAAATAGTAGAATTTAAGTAAATTGAAACATTAAGTTTAGAGGTTATTTGTTATTATCAACCATTTATGAATTTTTTTGTTAACAAGTTTCTCAACATCCAAAGTTTTAAGATGTGTGTGCCGGCGCCTCTTTCTTTTCTCACCGTCTTTGAAATGTTCTCTAAATGGTATAAGACTATCACAATGACGTAACACATTTCTATGTGCTTGACTTAATGATATCTCGTCTAACAAAATTGAAGAAACCTTCCCCAACGAAATACCACCACTGGAAAATATATTCACATTTTCCTTTTTAAGTGATAATATATTTATTCTAATATTTTGCCTATACCCCTCCAAATATTTGAAACAAAATGAAATCCCTTCCTCAGCAATAAATACTTTTGCAATGGAACTCTCGGGTTGTGCTTTATTGCCAACATAGTCCTTTAATATCAAGAAGAATATGCAAATGATATAAAATATTAAAATGTTTCTGAGATGAGTGACTAAATAGAGATAATAAATTATATGTTACCTTCCAAATGGGTACATCCATCTATATTGAACAAGATCACCTAATTTAACTTCCTCTGTTAAGTGTACAAGAAGATGAATTATGATCATGAAGAATGATGGAAGGAATGTTTTTTCCATCTTGCATAAAGTCATAACGATCGATATTATTCTGTAACATCTCTAGCTCAATGGGAATGATAACCCTTTCACAAATTAACTTTAAGAAATGTGATATATCCACCACAATGCGCATAACTTCATCTTAAGGTGCACATGACCTCCAGAAGTATTCTTCATCATAGCTGATCATCTTGATGCTCCCCATATGTGTCATATATTATGATAAGATCCATCTTTCCAAAATAATATACAATCATTAGGAAATGAATCTATCTTCATATATCCAAGATCGAATACTTTCATTATCTTCTTTCACTTCATATATATATTTTGGCAACAACGCCCTTTTAGGAATTGCATCGACCAGTAACTCATGTAGCATATCAAAAGATTTTGTCGTTCAAGAATGTAAAAATCTTCAAATGAAATAAGTTCAAAATAAAAGAAAGATTTGAGAATGTTTTACATCCAGGGTACAACTCTGCTCCTACTTCCTGCATTAAATTTGTAAAATTCTCACCATGATCATTTTATTTATTTGTATTGAACTCATTATGCTCCATCACTAGATTTTGAAATGAATCATTTGGACATAATATATCTCTTAATAATCCATCTATATCATATGTTCTTATATCCTCAAAAGGAGCTTCACCTTCCTTTAACTTTGGTTTGACACCAGATGTTTCATTCATTGCACATTCAACTATAATACAATGCTCTTCCCCATGTCGATTTCATGCAACATATCCAACAAAAAATTCTTTGGAAATTAAAAGGTCTTTCACATCTTTCATAGAATGGAAGTGCCTATTAATGCATGAATTGCATAGACGTAAAATTTTCCCTGATAAATTCTGGCTTATTCAACTTGTAAATTATATAAAATTGTTTGCACCATTTACATAATCACGACTTCAATTGGCTTTTGTAATCCAACTATTATCCATATTAAAGGAAAAATGAGTTTCCAAGTCACTGCTAAGAATAAAGATTCATTAGGTCACTGTTGACCTCATTTTTGTATGAGGTCATTAAGGACCCATCCAGATCAATCTTAACCTCCAGACCCTAGATCCTATGATCTATCTGATCCTTAGGACTATTTCAGATCTAACCCTTAAGATGATCTAATGTAGAGCTCAATACCCTCCTAGAATCTATATTTTAAGACCTATCTAGATTCTAGGATCCTTCTAGACTACAAGCCTTAGGATCTATTCCGGATCTTATGACCCTTCTAGATCCAGACCCTGTGATCTTCTTAGGCCTTAGCAATTGCCTAGACCTTAAGATCAATTTAGATCCCAGATCAATCTAGACCTCAAATCAATCCTGACTCCAATTCAAACCTGATCACAATTCAATCCAATCCTCAATTAAAATACAGACTCCAGTCCAGTTCAAGATCTTAATCTTCAGTTCAAACCTTGATCTTATTTTTGATCGAACTTCAACCTTATCCAACCAATTACGATCTTCCAAATGATCATAAATGATTTAGATAGCTTAAACTTAATTAATCAAACTCAAAATCTAGACCAAATCCAAAAATGCAGACTCAAATCCAAGGTCCAGAAGCCTTGTCCTAAAGGCCTTTTCCGAGGATTTTTCAAATACTTCAAAACCCTATCAAATGACCTCCGATTCAGAGTCTGTCAGTTGCATATTGATAGGACATGTCTCTGGAGGCAACCCTCCAAATTTGAACCCATTCTGAGGTTTCTAACCTTAGAATCCAAATATAAATCCAAAGGCTGTAAAACCTTCAAATATTCACGACCTATGCCACTAGACCTGCCATCCAGTGGATTTTGACCTTTGAGCTCTCTCCAAAGCCTCTAAGTACTTCCAGACCCTTAATTATAACTCACTGAACAGTAAACTGCATTTTGGTTGACCCACTTTGACCCCCAGTTGACTAGGGGTCAAAATGACCAAAATACCCCTATGTGGCTCAAATGGTGATTTCAAATCAAATGAACTCCGAATTGAACGCAACCACCTCCAGCAAGTTTCAAATGTCATTTCAAACCTGTTGAACCCATTCCCAACCCTTGGGTCAACCCGGTTGACCAAGTCAACAGGTTTGACCAAAGGGGCCCTTTAAGGGTCCAAACAGGTGTTTTGAACCAAATGACCTCCCCAGACCCTAAGACCATATCCAATAAACTCTAAATATAATTTGAAATTTGTTGAACCCATTTCTAGACCTTAGACCTAACTGGTTGACCAAGTCAACCAATTTTAGCTTAAGGGCCCATTAAGGGCCCATTAAGCCCTTTTAACCCAAATGACCTACATAAACTTTGGAATGACCCTTACCAACACTCATAACTTTCTCCTAGTCCACATCATTCACCCTATTGACTATTTGACTAGTCAACCTAGTCAACAAGTTCACTTGAAATAGGCTTAAAAGCCCATTTGGCTTGATTTGGCTTGACTCAAGCTAGCTCAAACCTTACCAATCCACTCCCTTCTATTCCAGCAGCTTTAAGCTCTTTTAGAGACTTCTTAGGCTGATTATTAACCCTTGGATCAATGTCCAATGGTTTGGATGACTTACACATGGGCAAATGAGGACAAGACCACCTTTTTATGTAGGTGTCCTTGCATTTGTCCTTGGCTCCTGCTCTCACCAATTTCTAGGCCAGATGGCATGCATCAAGAAGGCTCCCAAGTCAATCATGGCCATCCATTTGGCCAAGATATTTTGGAGAAAAAGAAGGGATTAAAAGGAGAGAGATTAATTCTAATAAAAGGAATTAACAAAAACTTATCCCTCTCCAGTGCTCTCCCAGCTTTAAGACTTCTCTTAGAGCTGCTCCAGACCAATCCCTAGCTTTCCCAAACTGTTTTCCATCAAATCCAAGTCTCTAAAACACTCATTGGTGAAGAGAGAGAGGATCAGGAAATTTCTGAATAACTCCAAATCCAGAAAGTTCCAGCTCTTGGAGTCTTCACAAAAATTGAAGAGGACATCTTCATCTTTCCAACAAGCCCAAGAAGTCAAAAATCCATTGGCTAGATTGTAAGTTATTTGAGTTTTAAGTTTAAATTTAAATTTGAAACTGTAGAAAATCTACAGTGCATGGAGCTCTAAAAATCCATGGATTGGAAGATTATGCTAACATCAATCTATGTTTCAAATTTCATCAAGTTTGGTTAAGTATTTTAGAAGATATAGGCATTTAAAAATTTCCAGTTTCGGCCGATCAGGACCGTCCGATCGATCATCGGACGGTCCAGATCAGATCTGGAACCCGCGCGCCTCACCTGGGGTTCAAACCCGGGTCCTCTGGCCAGACCACGCGGGTGACGTGGCGCCATCTGAGCGCTCGGATCAGATCCGATCCGATCGGATCGGACGGCACTCGTGTATGCCGACGTGGTTAAGTGATCCTTCGGGATTGTGCCACGTGTCCAGGCCGCGGCGCAGCGCCGCCGCCAGCCAATCATTGCCAATGATTGGTTTGGCGGCGCCGGCGGCCTAATTTGACTAAAATGATTTAAAAAAATCATTTAAATGCCCAAAAACTTCTAAAATTCATAGTAAATCCATTTTTCCACCAAAATCAGTGTTTTATGGCTTGTTGGAAAGCTCTTGAGCTCTAGTATTTATTAAAATTAAATTTAAGTTATTTTGATCACTGTATAAGGAGATATTTGGGTTTGTTTAAAATCTTATTTTCCCAATTTTCTCCCAATCCAGTGGTCAAATCATGCTCAAATTTTGGTGAGACAATTTTGGACATCTTAGGCATTATCTTAATTTTTCTAGGTCCAGATGTCCAGTGGATTGCTGTGGGGTGAATTTACAAAGTATTGGGTCCATTTGGACCCAAAACTTTAGAAATTCATAACTCTCCAAACTAGTAGAATTAAGCTTCCTGATTTCTGTGGTGTGTTTGTGTATGGTTAAGGGTTAGATGAACAGAGATTTAGATCCAATTGAATATTAGTGCCACCTAGGAAAAATATTTAAGAAAATGTCTATTTAACTTAGAAAAATCATAGAAAATTCTACACACACCCACTAGGGGTGAAACTGGAACACAGTAAACATAGTGACATTTTACACCTTAGGTTCAAATTTCACCTAATTTTTAGTTCATTAGGTCAGAAAATTAAGCAAATCAAAATCAGCCCTATTAGGAACTTTAAAACTTCCAAAAATTACAATAAATCAAATTTAAATCCAAAAAATACCAAAAACCCCTCAAACTAACCAGATTCATGTCATTAATCAATGAAAATTAAAACCCCTTTGATCTGACATCAAATCAAACCTTAATCTAATTTTAATTGAAAACCAATATTTAATTAAAAAATTCAAAAAAAATTCCCAAACACTTGAGAATCACTTCTTAGGTTATCTCTGACCTTTGGAGTTGATTTCAAAGAGTTTGGAATTCATTTGGAGCAAAATCAAGAAAACCCTTCTAATTAAACAATTTTAAAAATTCAATAAATACATCAAACTTTAAAAAATTATAACTAACTCTAGAAAACTCCAAATTGACCAAACTCACTTGCATTCAACTCAAAATCAAGTCTAGTATTTATCAAAAATTACAATCCTTCAAAAATCAGTCAAAGTCAAAAAGTCAACAAATCGGTCAAACCTAGGTCAAATCAACTCAAATCTTCAAACCTTCATAACTAATTGTAGAAAAATCCGATTTCAGCGTACTTACCTCCTAATTGATCGTATTAAGGTCTAGTATTTTAATAAAATATTAACTTTCTAGAAAACACTCATAATTAAAAAATCAATTTTTGACCCCTTGATTAAGTGATTAGAATAATCCAGAAAATTCCCAAAACTCAAAAATCACTCTAAAACTCTTAAAATGTTTATTCAACCTTAAAATAAACAATCAAACAACAGTTAAAATCAATCTTAAATCATTAATGTTTGAACTCAAATTTAAATCTTTCCCTGAGCCATTCAACCAACCAGAACTTCAAATAACTTTAACAATTTGCCCTCCTTAGGACATATCAAAACCACACGGCCTATCTCACCCAATTTAGATGGTTTGCTAGGACAACCAACTCTAGTTTTAGGCTAGGCCGGTGTTTACTTTTCCGCTGTGTGCCGGGTTTTCGAGCTTTCACTGCATGCTGATTGTTAGCTTAGAATTGATTTAATGTCTGTTTATTTATTTACTGCACTCTGTGTTGTGAGTAATTGAGCATTTTAAATTTCAAATATTAAATGCTTGGGATTGATTATATCTTCTTGAGATTAAATATTAACTGCTTGGGATTATTTATATAAATGCTGATTATTAGGATAACCCTGCAGGATCGAGTCTAGACTTTTCAATTTTGATTAATGTAATTTGATATAATTTGAGTTGTATTTAAAGAGATTTTGAGTTGGGATAATTAGATCCAACTTGAATTCCAAAGAGGAGAAGACATCCCTAAAGGGGAGAGTTTTCGTCCATTTGGAAGATCAAGTTTGGATGCTCTTCGTTTATCCAAAGAGAAAAGATAACACCCCGTTCAAGGGGGGGAGTTTCTTTTCATTTGGATATTCAGAACCGACGAATCAAGATGTTCGTGAGAAGAAAAAGAAATGGACGACGAGAAGAATCCCAAATCTCAAAGTCACTTGAGTCATAGGATTAGAAATCCGGGTTGTTGGCAGTGGTGCCCGGCCACTTTATTTTCTGCAGACCCTGGTTTGTAATAAGCAAGGCAACTTTGCCTATGGACTTTCAATTTGAATATTAATTTAATTAATTTGATTGATGATTGATGTGATTGCGTATAGAATTACCTGCTTTTCGTAGTTTTTTGGCGTTTGTGTGCTGCTTTTGTTTTTGCCTGGACTCGTGAGACTCGTGAGGGTGTGAAAATTTTTATACTCATAACTTTAAAGTTTAAGATTTTAGCGAGTCTGAACAACATAGAAAGATAACGAATTTAGGAAATTAGCCGGGGATCGACCCCGGGGTCGCATGCATATTTCTGCACTCCTTCTCTCCTTGTTTTAGACCATTCCCCGCCTGCGGGTAGAGTCCGGATAGTCTGACCTATGAGGACGAGGTGCCGGACCTGGGGAAGTCCAGTCTTCTAAAAAATTATTTTCTAAGCCTATTTTTAACTTTCAAGCATATTTGATTTGGGGTTGTTAACTATCATGCATTGCATTAGAAACAGATTTAAAAGAGTCAAAATTTTAATTGCATTAGTCCTTAGCATTCTGCACCCAGCATAAGTCAAAGGGGCCAATTAGAAAAATCTCTAGATGTCGGCCCCAACTCTCCAAAACTTTAAATAAAACGTCCCTACCACTCTTTCATAAAAGACTGGATTCATTTATTTTAAATCGATTAGGTGGTTAGCTGGCTCCCCAATCCAGGCCGGGGTAAGACCAGATTTGCATTGCACTAGCTAGGTTCGGGGTGCTAACTTTTAGTGCCCAATTTAGACTTAGGTTCTGAGGCTGGCTCGGGCCATAAGACCTCAACCTCCGGGAATTGAATCCCAACTTTCTAATAAAATTGATCACTTAAATATTAAATCGCTTTCAATCAAATTTAAGCCCAACACTTAAGATAGATTGGAGTGTTTTCTGAAGTAATTCAGAATCTTAAAAATACTCCCTACTCCTCTTCCTTTGACCCCGAAAATAAGTCTTCAATTTTGAACCAATCTCATTTGAAATTCCTACCATTTTCTTCCTCTAACATCCAGCTTTGAAAATCTAAATAAAATTTACACCGCTATTTTAATCGAGAGTTTTCGTAGGAAATTCCGATTTTCTACGATATAATTAACTACGAGGGCTTGCGCTCGTAGGAGATTTAGAAACCCAGAATTGATTTTCAAAAATTAATTTTTCAAAACCCTTAATTAATTATCTTTGGGAAATTTAAAACTTTGAAATTCGAACCCATTAGGGAACGATATGTTCGTCTTTCGAGGCGATATATTGTTCATAATAAAGTGTTCAATTTCAAAATTCCAAAATTAAATATTTCTCAAAGAAAATTAAATATTTTCCAAAACTATATATACTTAAATAAAAAATATTTTTTTTTAATCAAAACAAAAATGGCGACTCCGCTGGGGAATAATCTCACTCTCCATCTTTAATAGCGGTATAAATTTTATTGTATCGGTAGTTTTGACTACATTTTTCTCCGTTGGTCCTTCTACCCATTTCTCTCTTGGGTGAGTGTGGCCAACTCAATTAAGACATGTCAAATGAGAGGTGAGTGTAGAAAATCTCCCTTTAAGTCGGGCTTTGACATTTCGCCTCCAAGTTAATTGGTAGAGCGAAAGAGTCAAGCCAAATCCTTTTGTATATGTTGCAAATTCGCATGCGAATAAATCTAGCATGCTAAGTTTCACAATTTACAAAAAATTCTTCAACCTTCGAAATTCAAATCCTCTTTCTTAAACCCATTATCATTGCTATATGTTTTTCTACAACATTCTCTTGTAGTTGAACATATACAATAAAAATTCAAGTTTTGTTTCAATTAAAATCAATCTCGATATCTTATCAATATATACCAGATTGTAGCTCTTATAATCCGATATATGTGATAAAATATAAATTTATTTTCAAATTCAAAATTCAAGTTTTTAATTAAAATCTTCTCCTTTCTAATTCTCAGATAATCAAATTACTTCCAATGGCTGGAAAACTGTTGTTCTCAATGGACCGCGACTTAATGATTGAGGAATTGATTTATGAGAATTCGATTCAGTTTGGGATAGGGTTTAAGTCCCTTAGACTGGTCATGAATGGAGACACTTTGGTGGACCTAGCTGTTGAGGGTGAGAAGGATGTCCCTCTAGTTCAGTTAGCCATAGGAGCTGGAAACGACGCCCCTCCTAGTCTCTGGTCAGCACTGAATATTGCTAACGCACCCAAACACTTCCTAGAGGATGCAAAAAAGCTGGAGGCTGCCGCTGAAGCCAAGTCAATATTTGAGAAATGATCTTCTAGTTCTAAAACCCTTTATGGCAGTAAAAATGCCAAAAAGAACTACCTCAGGAGGTTGAGGAAGAAAATCACAAAGACTAAGAAGATGGCCGAGCTGAAGGCCTTGGGTAAAGTCGATCTTGAGGCTGCTGAGGAGCTGCCAATCCCTGCCTCTTCTCCACTCCTGAAAGGGAGTCGTTTTCACCCCCTCGCAGCTGCTGCAGGGGAGGAGAGAGTTACTCGGATAGCTAGCACTCCGCCTAGCCCAGTGGACTATTCTGTTAAGAGAACCCCGAAGGAGAAGCAAACTCTAAAAGCTAGGATGCTCAGAAATATCATCCATACTTGTGCTGCTCAAGTAGGACAGACTAAAGAACAATATGTCAAACACTTGAAAGGGGTGATTTCACATAAGCTTGAGAAAGAGGTATTGAAAGAAGAAAAATCTGAAGCTAAGGATCTGACTCCTCAGCCAGTGAGGAAGAACCAGAAGTTTGTTAAACAACCTGTGACGTTAGTCTTAGTAGATGGATATCATTGGGTGCCCCGCCTTCCGTCTGCAAAGACGGAGGAGATAGTGTTAACTGGGTCTGGCCAGAGTCGCCCTCTTAGTGGTAGACCACCAACCCCGCCTTCAAAGTTGTCTAAACTGGCCCCAATGATAGCAAAATCTAAAAAAATTCTGAAAGAGCAGAAACAAATTGATGTTAAGGGCAAGAGGCCCATGTCACCAGAAGAATCATGTGCAAGAAGAAAATTCAGTAGATGTATTGGAATTCAATTCAGGGAACCTCAAATTCAGATACCAGTTGAACTCCCTAGACTCCCAGTTCAGGGATGTGAGGACTCTGTTCGTGTTGATGTTGGAGCCCCCGCTGTTCAAGCCCCTCCATCAACAATTAAGATAGATGTTCCTCACCCTACTGAGGAGGTCACCCTTGCGACTACCGACCCTGGGACAGTCGGAGGGGAGGAGATGACCCAAGATCCTGATCAAGAAATGTTAGATCAATTGGTTAGTGGAGTAATCACTGAAGAAGATGCTAAGATTAGCAATATCTTTGATAAGTTAGATGTAAAAGAGTATGATCAAGTGATGGATTATGATGGATACTTACCAATTTATGCTGAAGCGATAGATGGGAGGCCAGTCGAGGAAGTGGTACAAGAAATCAGAGATATCCTTAAGAAGAAAGCTATTGATGAATTCAATCCGGATGAAGATGATCTGTTAGTTGATGAAGATCCAGTAGCAGATGTTCATATGGTTGAAACTCGATCATCAACTAAAGATGTTGAGGTTTCTAAACACCGTTCTGGTAAAGATGAAGAGTCAGCAGCGGTAGATTCAGATTCAAATACTTCTGTCAAGTTGAGGGAAAAAGATGAATATATTTTGAGCCTTGAAAGAAAACTCGAGGAGATGATGATGAAAGTTGAACAAATGCAGAGTCAGCTTTTGCAGTCACAACAGTCGAGACCTGAGCCGTTGCAGCCCACAGTACACACAACGAGCGAGCACAGCAGGAAAGCTGATTCAAATCCCAAACTTCCAGAAGTTACTTCTCTAGTGTCTCTACCAGAAAAGGATATCCGTTAGATGATTGAAACCCAGGTAAGGGAGGCCTTAGCCCATTCACAAGGAACTGTATCTATTCCAAAGGGTAGACCCTACCCCGAGGAATATGATTTGGTTCCTTATCCAAAGGGCTTTGTGCCACCTTCTTTCAAAGTTTTTAGTGGTTTAGAAAATCCGAGGTAGCATTTGGCCCATTTTCGAGCGAGCTGTTGCAACGCAGGTGGGTCAGATGCTCTACTCTTTCGTCAGTTTGTGAGTAGTTTATCCGGTATTGCTTTTGAGTGGTACGCAGATTTACCAAATGGTTCTGTGAAAACTTTCACAGAGCTCGAGGGTCTCTTTTTAAAGAGATTCTCAGGAGCTCAACAACGTGTAACCGTTGGTGATCTCGTCATCGAAAAGCAAAAATCGGACGAGCCTTTGGTTGATTACATCTTGAGATGGAGAAACCTTTCAATGAAATGTGAACCTCAACTGCAAGAGCAACATGCAGTGGAAATTCTTTTAAAGAATATCCACGGGCCTATTGCTTTTCTGCTAAAAGGGTTTACAATCAAAACCTTTGAAAAGCTTCTTAATAAAGCTAGTAATCTACAAGAAGAGGCCTCCAAAATGCCATTCCTGAAGGATTCTACTGAAGAGAAGAAGGCTAGTAAACCGTTGAAGTCCTTTGAAAAGAGAATAGCAACGGTTTCAGCAGTTGACAAAGGGAAGAAACCGATCAATACCCAATCAAGTAATCCTACAACTCAACAAACTCAAAAATCTAAACCTTTTCAGGTAACCTCTCAACCTACTAGAGAATCTCATCAGATTACTTTTAAAGAGAGATTGGCTCGTCCGTATCCATTTAAAAGGGAGTCGGTGAGGAAGATTTTTAGGAGCCTTTTAAAGAAATCAGATTTTCGATTGCCGGAGGCCAAGAAGCCGGAAGAGGCAAATAAAAAAGATGATCCAACATTTTGCCCCTACCATCGCATGTTAGGCCACACAATCGAAGACTGTATTGTCTTTAAGGATTGGCTTGAGAAGAACTTCCGTCAAGGTAATATTGTAATTCCAAAGGAGTACCTGGTCGATCCGGATCAAGGGTCTGTTAAATCCATTTCAGGTAAAAACTCTAATCTTTCTTTGTCCCTTGAAGATGGTTGGGATATAGCATTATACCGAGCATTTAAAAAGTCGATTAACCGATCTTTTCGTCTTTCTCAACAGTTACCGACGAGAGCCCGGAGCCCGATCTGGGAAGTTGACCTAGAGGCATCGCAGGACGACGTTGGGACAGTTTCCTCTCGAGTAGTTGTAGAAACTACTGTAATAAATAAAAATGAAAAGAGTGAACCTTTTGTAGAGAGGAAATTTGTTGATGAGAGATATGTACAAGTGGTGGATGGTGGTTCAAAACCATTGACCCCACTAATGTTATCTGACTTTTGCTTTGCCCCATCAAAGGCAAAGGGTCGAAAATTAAATAAAAAGAAAGACTTTTCTGCTCAAATCTTAATGATTAATGTTGAAAATGTGATTCCAGATGATTCTTCTGTTGAAAATAATCCAGAACTAGCTGAGATCGATCAAGTAGTTCAAAAACCCAGTTCTCCAGATTTGACCCCTCAAGAGGAAAATGAATCTGATGTCTTATCAGATGGTGATACCCCAGAAATTAACTTTCAAGGGAGTCCCGTTATGATTGATTTCTCGGATTCAGATTCTCACTCAGAAAATGACAATCAATCGCCTAAGGAGAGCGTAGACCTCCCCGTAGCTTGTTCTTCCGATAAAATTGTGCAAGTACAATTGCGTGGTGGCAAGGTCTTACCCCCCAGGCTTCCCCCACAGGAAAAGGGAAAGCAAGTTGTTTCCACTGATCCGATTCCAATCCCCACTCAACAATCAAACCCTCCTTCAACTTCACCGGGTCCTGATATTAAAGTTCCAAGTGTTGATTATAATGTCTTAGCTCACCTTAGGAAGTTGCCTGCTAAGTTGAGTATTTACGACGCCCTTGTCCTTTCAAAAGAGATGAGGGAGACTCTAATTAAAGCACTTCTCGACCCAGAGATTTGCTTAGCTCAACTTACTTCGACTTCCGAGGAAGAAGCTTTGTACTTCAAAGAAGTTCCAGGAGTTACTTTCTCTGACGAAGATCTACTCCTTGGTATGGCCGATCACAATCGTCCACTTTACATTACTGTAAATGTGGGAAATTTCAAGCTATCAAGAGTTCTTGTTGATCCGGGTGCATCGGTCAACGTGATGAACATAAAGACTCTCGCATACCTTAAAGTTGATATTAGCAAGCTCTCAACCGATAGGATGGTGCTTCGTGGGTTCAACGAAAAAGGCGAGAAGGCTTTAGGTTCAATCACACTTCTTCTAGAGATAGGAGAGTTAAAAACTGAAGCGAAATTTCATATAATCGATTCGGTGACGTCCTTTAACGCTATCCTAGGTAGGCCCTGGATCCATGAATATAGGATGGTTCCTTCCACCCTACACCAATGCATCAAGTACCAACGAGATGGCATTGAGTTTGAAATTAAGGGTGATCTGCAACCATTCTCTATTCACGAGATCGGGATCTATGAGGATGCTGCATATTATGTTCCCAAAGGGTCCACTACCAAATCTCAGGTAGAGATCAATGTTAAGGAGGAAAAGGCAGAAATTCAATGTTCAAAAGCAATTCAAAAATTAAGAAAAGAAAAAGTCAAGAATCAAAAAGGCCAAAATTCAAGTAGTGAAGACGATGTCGAGCGCGTGGTTTTTAGGCCTCCAATCAACCTGCCTCAAAGAGGTGAAAGGATGGCCCAAAGAGCATGCGGCCGAGATCGCCCTCCAGTTGAAAAGAGAAATTCCCCAATATACATCGAACTTGAAACAAGTTCTGATGAAGAATCAAGAAAAAGGGGAGCTAGAATTGCTTTTGACTACAGAAAAATCAATCCTCCTCCAAAGTTTGATATCACCTTGGATTCAGATAGTGACCAGGAGGGTAATGATTCTAAGCCTCAAAGTGATGAGCCTGAATTGAGTATTTATGAAAAGCTTAATAGGGCCGTTGAATCCTTAACATTAACCCCACTGTCTGCTGACAGAGTCTCAGGGTTAGTAATTAAGGATGCCCCTAACTTAGATGGAGAGGTAAGGAAAGTCTAGAAGTTCTTCCCTGGCTCCTCCTCTTCAAGGAACAAAGATGATGTAATCCTTGAAGAGGCAGATTTCAATGAATTAATGGAGTTACCTTTTGGCTACTTTCCTCTTGGTGTTAAGGCTTTTATCTCTAAAGATTTCGCTCCGAGTCGATGGACTAAGGGTCAAGCTAGATACCACCAAAATATTTGGAATTCAAAATTCAATAAAAATTGGACAAATGGTATCGGCTTTGGTATCGTTAGTTCATTTGACGATGATGAATATTGATTGATGATAACTAGTCATTCTGAATCTGAAAGTGTCCCTACAGAAGTCGTTAATTCACTCGACAAACTTTGTTTGGAGACCTTAACGATTCTGATGAAGTTCAAATTCAAGATGCACCCCCTGAATTTGAAGAAGAAATCAAATCAACAATTGACGAACTTAAAGAAATTAACCTTGGAACAGAGAACGACCCTCGCCCCACTTTCATAAGTTCTTTGTTGAGTGAGGATGAGTCTAAGGATCTGATTCAACTTCTATCCGAGTTTAAGGACTGCTTCTCTTGGGCATACGATGAAATGCCAGGCTGTCTGCCAATGTAGTAGTTCATAAACTTGGAATTCGGCATGACGCCATTCCTATCAAACAAGCTCCACGACGCATGCGTCTGGAGATCGAACAACAAGTCATTTCTGAAGTCAAGAAATTGGCCGAGGCTGGATTTATCCGGGAGGAACAATACCCTTCTTGGGTAGCCAGCGTCGTGCCTGTTCGAAAGAAAAATGGCCAAATCCGGGTCTGTGTTGACTATAGAGACCTGAATAAGGCATATCCTAAGGATGAATTTCCTTTGCCTATTCCAGAACTCATGGTGGATATTGCCTCTTCGCACATTATTTTCTCCTTTATGGATGGCTCATCTGGTTATAACCAAATCAAGATGGCCCCAGAAGATGAGAGAAACACTGCATTCAGAAGTCCTATAGGGATCTTTTGTTATAAAGTGATGCCATTTGGCCTTAAAAATGCCGGTGCAACCTACCAGCGGGCTATGACTCGAATCTTTGACGACTTAATCCATAATCAAGTCGAATGTTATATTGATGATTTAGTTGTCAAGAGTAAAGTTAAAGAGGCTCATCTTTATGACTTAAGAATCGTCTTCGAGCGGTTGCGCCGTTACGACCTTAAGATGAATCCCTTGAAATGCGCTTTTGGCGTCACGTCAGGGAAATTCCTAGGTTTCGTAGTAAGGCACCGCGGAATTGAAATTGATCCTGCCAAAATTGAAGCTATCTTAAATATGCCACCTCCTAAGAGCCTTACTCAATTAAGGTCTCTTCAAGGTAGACTGGCGTATATAAGAAGATTCATTTCCAATCTTTTTGGAAGATGTC